>JAFFSR010000233.1:0-601875 GCA_017163975.1 Anastatus disparis
TTTTTAAAATTTTTAAAAAATTTTTATTTTTAATTTTTTCTTATTTTACGAAAAACCATCTCGATTGATTTGCTCCAAAAATTTGTATGCAATTAATTCGCTACCAATATCTGAAGAAAAACAAGCTTTGGAATACTAATTTTCAGCGCAGTTTTAATTTTAGAGCACTTTGAAAATTTTCAAAAAATTTTTATTTTTCATTTATTTTTTTTTTTGCGTTAACCATACTATAAATTTTCTCCAAAATTTCCATACAATTAATCTGCTATTGTCTGAAAAAATAAGTTTTGAAAACTAATTTTCTTAGTGTGGGTTACAATTTTAGAGAATTTTAAAGATTTAAAAAAATTTTGATTCTTCTTTTCTTATTTTTTTTATTCTACGTAAAGTACTCGATAGATTTGTTCTAAAAATTACAGGGGAAATTATTTATGACTGCCAAAAGAAGGGAAATCTTCAAAAATTGATTTCATAGCGTAGTTTTAATTTTTTAGAGCATTTTTAAAATTTTTAAAAGAAATTTTGAAAAGAAAATGTTATTTATTTAACCAGTTAGATCTCGAAAATTACTCGATGGATTTGTTTCAAATTTTGTATACCATCTATGTTTTTGGATAACTCAGATGGGAAGCTAAAGAAAATTTTTATTCATAGTGTATTTTTTTTTATAGAGCCATTTTAAGAATTTAAAAAAATTTTCGATTTTTAATTTTTTTTTTTATTTTACGTAAGTTTATTGATGAATTTGTTTTGAGATTTCCATGGGAATAATTTGTATCTGCTAAAGAAGGATAACTTTTTATAAACCGATCTTCTTAGCGTAGTTTTTCATTTTTTAGAAAATTTTATAAATTTTCTTAAAAAATTTTCTATATTTCAGTTTTCTTCCATTTTACGTAAAGTACTGATAGATTTGCTTCAAAATTTGTATACAAGTTATTTGATACTGTCTTTATAAAACCAAGTTTGAAAAAATAATTTTCTTAGTGTAGCTTTTTGATCACTTCTTTTGATTTCTGAGTAACTTCTTGAAAAATTTATAATAGTACTACTGATTTAGATGTTGACTTGTATTATTACGTTCAACTAAGTATTTGAATATAATCATTATTAAGAGCAGGCCGGATTCGTTGTCCTTGTCTAATTGGTATTTTTGTTATTTACTCAGCATTAATCGGTGCATTCTGTAAATTGAGTACAGCGTAATAGATATTATTATTACAAATATTTATGCATTAAGAAAAAATCTATCGCTTTGTTTTTTTAGAAAGTAAGGAACGCGAAAAATATTATAAACATAATTTTTACTTCAGCGTTCCTTACTTTTCTTAAAAACAAATCGGTAGATTTTTTTTTCTTGCATAGATATTCATAATAATAATATCTATTGCGCTCAACCTTTTTATTTTGAAGATACACCGATTAATACTTGAGTAAATAACAAACAACTCAATTGTTACTCGGTCGGTATCAGGTTCTACTCCGGCCTGCCGTTAAATATTATAAATTAAATTGTTTTTTAATAAATGGAAAAAATATTTGAAGAAGAAGAATGAATTTCTGTTGTCATTGTTCTTTTAAAGTACAAATTTATTAATAAATATTAATGTTAGACAATTTTTTTTATATTAAAATCACATTTAAATAAATATAAAAAAATAATGAAACTCAAAGAGCTCTATGAGAAAGCATTCCGCCAAAGCACTTGGCAGCGTTTTTATTTTAAAATTGGCTAATTTATACATAATAATATATAATATATGAAAATTCAACCGAGCGACGTTAGGAGCGAGGTATTTTTTTGCTAGTAATTAATTAATCTTTCAAATTTTAAAAGCGGTTCTTAACTAAAATATCTAAAAAGAAGCATCTTAGTTATTTCGTTTTTACACGCAGAGCCGAGTTATTGTTTTCTTTACGTGCAAAGCCAAGCTGTTGCGTTTTTACGCGCAAAGCCAAGTTGTTGCGTTCTTACGCGCAAAGCTAAATTATTGCGTTTAAACGCGTATAGCCGAAATCGTTGCGCTATTATTCTCACCCTACAATATTAAATTGATTTTGATAACTTGCGTATTTTTTGTATTGACTCATTTTTCCATTTAAGAGCATGACGAAGCTTTCCCCCCTTCTAATAATATTTCCATTTCAAGTTTATGATTACACAGTGCGTTTAATCGAGTTTGTTTGCTAGAGTAAAAAAAATTTCTGACATTAAACTTGAATGCGAATAACTCAAGAAATCTAACAAAATACTATGCATGAAAAGCTATATACAAATTTTCAATGAATAGACGAGATAAAAATTTCATAACACAAAAAGTCTTATAGCTTCATAACCAATGGAGTAAAGTTCCAACGCAATTTGAAAGTTCAGATAAAAATCTTAAAAAACCATTTCTTTTATCTTTAAAACCCACCAACTGACTCTTTAAACAATATTATAAAAAATTAAAAATTAAAAATTTTGATGAACTTCAAACTTGAATAATTTTAGATGAGATTGTTGTAGGGTGAAAAGCCAATTTGGTTTAAAAGAGTATTTATTCAGCTTCAAAATGAGATGTGTAACATGGAATTTGGTCCATCCTAACCAATGAAAGACTGATTTTCGTGAAAAAAAAGGCTTTTTTAAATGCGTATATCTAAAAAATTAAACAGCCTAGAATAAAGTGTAAATAGAAAGAAGATGTATTTTTGGGCACAGAATATAGATTTATAGTTGAGAAAAAATCATTAAAAAAATTTTTAGTTGTAAATCTAAGTTTTGTGCTCAAAACACGCTTTTTTCTATTTACATTTTTTTCTAGGCTGCTTAATTTTTAGATGTACAGATTTAAAAAAGCCTTTCTTTCACGAAAATCAGTCTCTAATTGGTTTAGATGGACTAAATTTAATATCATACATCTTATTTTGAAGTTCAATAAATATTCTTTCAAACCAACTTTGCTTTTTAACCTTACGACAATCGCACCTCAAAATTATTCAGATTTAAAGTTCATCAAAATTTTTCCAATTTTTCCATTTTTTATAATGCTTTTAAGGAGTCAGTTTATGGGCTTTAAAGATAAAAGAAATTGTTTTTTGAAGGTCTTTATCTAATCTTCAAAATCACGTTGGAATTTTTACTCTACGACTATAGGTTATGAAGTTACAAAACTTTTTTGTGTTATCAAATTTTTATCTAGGGATGGCAAAACATGTGTAGGGAAGTGTAATTTCCATTCCAAGTTCATAGAAAAATAAAAAACCAAATGAGTTTTTATTTTAACAAAAATTATTGTATTAACATAGCTATAGTGTGAAAAAGTCATTATATTTGTTTAAATTATGAATTCAGAAGGATATTAATGAAGTAAAAAAGTAAAAATCTATTTCAACGGCTCTGACATCCCGTTAACTTTTTGTATGATAGTTTATACAATTTGTATGATCTTTCTTGTACACTCTGATTTCGTGCTTCCAACTCTTACTAGAAAAGCGAATATTTATACACAATCACAATATATTCTAACAATCCGCGTATTTCTTTTCCATTAGAAGTTTCCAGATCTGCTTGCAAGTACATTATACTTCTTATAGATTCCAAATTCGACTTAAAAAATATTGTTCTTTTGCTATAGAATATATTTGAGTAGAATGGCCTAAGATAGTGATCAACTTATCAAGAAACTAATTAAATTTAAAGAAAAAAAGAAAATATTTGAGAAGTAGAATATTTTGTATTTTCGACGCATTCCTCTTAATCATAAAAGTAATAATAATTCGATCGTAAAAGAATTTTGGGAATCCCATGAACAGTATGGCTAGACAAATGTAAAGTTTTCTTTGCAGTTACCCGAATCCTTATTAAAAAACTTAATTACCGATCAAATATAATTGACTTTCTTGCTCGTTCAAAAGTTTTCGTAAAGATTCAACCTTAAGTTCATATGTTCTTTGCCTAATGGTTTTACTTTTGATGGTTTTTCAATTTGCAAACACTAAATATTCAAGAAAACTTTTTTATAATATATTAATTTTTTTTCTATTTAAATGAAGTAATTGTTGTGAGGCTTGAAATTTTAATCTGCTTTTGCTTTCTTATAGAAAAGTATTGTATTGATAAAAGAATTATTTTTCTATCTTCTTACTAATTTTTTCATATTAGGACTCAGGAGTCAAAAAATGGTTTTTAGAAAATGTCTGTATGTATGTGTGTGCTGTGAGCGCCTGAGTATGTACGGCCCTAAAGCCTCACGAAACTTGAAGATGCGTGCGCAAACACCCAAAAAGACTAAAGTGGATGCACATGCAAACACGCGTGTACATGCGCATGCTCTTGCAGGTGTAAGTACACAGGATCTCCCCTCTTTTCTACCAAAGTAGAAGAGTGAGAGAAGACAAAAGAGAGTTGAACCAAGCAGTGCAAGGAGCTCGTGAGACTCATCACTCTTGGATCGTCTCTCCTAGCGAACAGTCACACCTTGCTTAAGACAACAACGGGCACTGGGCTATGGCATAGCATTGTCTTAAGCAAGGAAGACTCTACACATGTTAACGTCCTTTGTTGTACATTTTTGTATTATATGTTAAATAAAGAACTTATCCAAGTTAAGAACATTCCTATCCTATTAATCCAGTGTTGAACCCTGAATGTTAAGGCATTTGGTTTTTAACAACAACGGGTTTTTTTTACATAATACCTTATAATTATCAGCCAATCATATCTAAAAGTCAGCTATAGCTAGGCAAGATGCGCTAGCTATAAACGACTTTTAAACAATAAAATAATCTACAAAAAATAAACCCGTGAATCTGCATAAGCTAGGCAAGGCGCGCCAGCTTATAACGATTCTTAATAAGTAAAATAAAAGAATCGTACGCCGCATTATCGTTAATGGGGAGTTCTTTGATATAATTGATTAATTTTGAATAAATTTAGGTATTCCGAGTAGGGGGTTACCCAATTGTATCTCGAAAACTATTTGATGGATTTGCTTCAAAATTCGCATATAATTTATTTTTTCGTTTAGCTTGGAGGTAAGCCATTGAGAATTGGTTTTTTTTAGCGCAGTTTTAATTTCAGAGTCAATTCAATTAAAAAAAAAAGAATTTTTATTTTTATTCTTTTGGTATTTTACGTAAACTACTCTATAAATTTGCTTAAGGTAGTTGGTATGTTACAGTCAGTGTCAAAAGTCTAACGTGAAATATAGACAGCGTGACGTGTATACAGTCTCTTGTTTTGTAAAGAACTTTTTGTCCGTGACTATATACGGAGAGAACAAATCGGGAACACTTCCAGCGTCCTCTACTACTATAGTACCGCACGCACGTTTTTTGGAAATATGCCTTGTGTAATAGCAACGATTCCATAAGCCATCGGGAAAAAGTCGAAACGCTTATAGAGCATACGGACTTTTTCCCGATGGCTTATGGAATCGTTGCTTTTATACAAGGCATATTTCCAAAAACGTGCGTACGGAACTTTAACAGTAGAGGGCGCAAGGAAGTGTTCCCGATTTGTTCTCCCAGTGTACAGTTGAAACGCATTGATGCATGTTTACACTGTACAGGTATACGTGAACACAAGCTTAAACACAATGTAACATAGGAGTGGCAACGCTGCGATTATAGCTCTGTGTATTTTCCTAACCCCTCTCACTTGATAGTTTAAATTCACGTTCTCTGATTGCAGTGGCGTTGCTACGATTCTCCGTTTCTTTTCTCGTTCATTTTTCAGAAGCGCAAATTGAGAAACTTCTATTTACAATAACTAAATAACTATGCGGTTGAGCATTTTCATTTTTTTACATAATATTTTATACGTCATTTTAAATATTATTTTAGTTGTTTAAAAAGATCTGAATAGAGGGTTTTTAGTTATGTCTTAAAATGTGCTGTTTAAAACAGCTTACAATAGGAATCACATGTTAAATGTTTAAACTTTAAAGTTCTATATCTCGCTTTTGGTACGGGGGAATCTTTCTGAAAATTTAATATAATGCGTAGAATAATAAAATTTAAAAGTAGTCTAAATTTGGAAAAAATCTGATCAGAAGTGAATTTTATGCCAACTATCTTTAAAATTTGCGAGGAGATTAGTTGCAATTACCAAAATAAAATAAACTTACAAAATTGATTTTCTTAGCGTAGTTTTAAGTTTAGAGCCATTAAAAAATTTTTTTTAAATTTTCATTTTTTATTTTTTTTATTTAAACTACCCTAAGAATTTTATATTATATATTATTAAATAAAAATTTTTTGATTTAATATTATTTAATATAATATTAATATTACATATAAATAATAAATTAAATAAAAATTTTTTTTATTATATCAGATGCAAGGAAGTATCAAGGAGCAAATTGAATTTTGAATTCATAAAAGATATTGGAAAATATTGCTGATACATAATTTTTTAGATTGAAATCACATTAAAAAAAAATAAAATAAAATTACTCAACCTCAATGAGCTCTATGAGAAAGCATTGCGCCAAAGCACTTGTCAGCGTTTTAAAAATATAAATTCCTTTAATCCTTTAGGTTTACAAAAAAAAAAATATAAAAATACAGCTTGTGAACATACTCATTAAGTTAAACATGATTTTCAATATCATTAACTATAAGAATCAATTGAAATTTTAATCATTTAATCTTAAATATATTAAGAATGTATTTTATAGTATCAGAACTCAGTTAAACCTTAAAATCCTTTTCATTAGTTGAATACTTTATTTTGGTGGTTTCTACAGAATTTATTAATCGATAATCAACCAATAGACTTCACAATAGCCAGAGATCTTTGATTTATATATTTGCTTAAAATAACAGTTGTAATTTTTCAAAATAAAAAGTTTAAGAAGTTAATTGTGGAAAGAGTTATAATTATTTAAAAAATAAGTATTTTGGAGAATTTTATGTATATAATTTAGAACACCATTTGCTTTAACCTATCTTATCAAAATTTTAGCACTGTTATTTTGTAAAGATTAATAAATTAAAAATCTCTAGAGTTTTTGAAGTCAATTAGTTGAGGTAGTAGTTTGGTAAGTGGGTTCACGAAATTGGATTTTTTTTATATTTCGAAAGTATTATATTTGAAAAATATACTGTGAAAATTTCAGATTAAAATTTAAAATATTAACGGAGTTATAGCTCATATTTGAAAGCGCCTTACAGTTACATATGCCAAGCCTTGCCTTATTATTAAAACTTTAAACGCGTTTCTCTCAAAGCAGTGTTTTTTTATGGTATGCCTGAATGATTTAAACTTTTCTACCTAATTGATTTAGCTGCTTTTTGGAAATGTTATTTTACGTATTATTGGTTCTGGTAAGTGGTAGAATTGTTTATTTTCATTCCTAATTTTCCATTTTACAAGCTGGTTTCCACCAAAAAAAGTTTTTTTCTAAATCTGCCATGTTGTTATTGTTTGATGACATTGTCTAATTTTACTTCCTGCCAGAATTACAAGCCTAGTGAAAAATAACACAGCTATACAAAAAAATGTCAAAACCCACAGACCAGACTATGTACATCTTGTGTTTTTGAGCTCCCTGAATCCGAATCCGTGGTCCGTTTGACCCCATGACCTCAGAGTCAAGGTCATTTCAAGGTTAAATCTATAAAATTAATGGGAACCATATTTTAACTAAATTAAACTATATGATATCTAAAACTTGAAAATTATTAATAATCAATTTTAATCTTAAGATTTAATTATTTTAAATAACTAGGGGGCAGATGAGCATGTAACATTTTACACCAGATTTTACTTGAAGCAGTTTCGGTCTAGAGCGTAACGCATGCGCTTTTCCTTTTGGGTGCGCGGGTTTAACTCTCGATCAGGACCACTTTTTAAAAATTTTTTTTATTGTTGTAATATTTTTTTCCTTTTTTTTATTTATAATTTTTATTTTTTCTATTTTTTTAATAATATTAAAATTGATTAATAATATTGTTAAATAATGTGTTGACCCGCAGTTCGTATTACACACAGTTTTAAGTTCATAATATCCAAAAGCTTTGGAAGAGCATGTGAAATTTAAATGATTACGCATGTTAGAGCTAATATTATTTATACTTTCAACTAATTGTTCTACATTTTCATAATTACCGTACGATATTTCGTGTACATCGATTGTATATAGCTTGGTAGTTACTTTTTTTAAATCACTTTCAGTATAGAAAAATTCAATTTTGTTTCTTTAGTTTTGTGTGAAAAATGTGAAATAATACAGGGTATATGAATCTCTGCAAGACCAACACACCAGTCACCGTAAAGCCGCATTTCAGGAGGTAGTTGCGTGGTAAAACAAGTAGTTGTATTATCGGGAAAATATCTCATGCTACTGTTACTGGGTAGCACAAGATCAAATTCGTTAGTACTCATATTGCAACGAGCTCGGATTCGAGAATCCACGAATTAAATTTCTCGGGGTATCCTATACACTTTACAAGGACTTCTTTTTTCTTGCCTCGACCCCTAGCACGTATAACACGTTCAATTTTATCAGTTTTTGTTTTAATACGATTTTTACCTAGTAAAGTCAATTTTTCGGAATAAAAAACCCTTGAATTTTTTTCTTCTGCCAGATCAATCAATTCGTATGTGTAAATATCTTGACGTTTAGAAACTCGTGAAATTTTGAAAATTTCTTCACTCTAACCGTGAACATAACCTTTTTCAAATACATGCTTCGCGCGACTAATACGCACAAAGTCACCAACCTTGTATTTCGCAGGTTTTAATCCACGTGCTTTTCTGTTTTTTCTATCATTGCGTTTTCATGAATGTTCCAAATTTTCACGCACTTGTATTGCATTGTATACGGTAACAGAAGCCGGTATCATTTTTATACTACTATGAGGTGTATGATTATAACTTCGTACAAGGTCCTGTGATATATCTATATATCTGTATGAATTTCTGTATGTAAAAAATCGCCATAAAAGTTCTTTCAAAGTTCCGCTAAAGCGCTCAACAACAGCAGCCTTAATATCTGGAGAAGGAGCAATACCGAATAGGATACCTTTGGTTTTTAAAAATTTTTGAAAAGAACTACCTATAAATTCTTTACCACGGTCAGTTTGTAAGATTACGGGTATTCAACCCTTTGTTCGGGACAAAATTTCAATGAAAGCTTTTACGACCGCCTGAGCGGTTTTATTCTTCAAGGGTTGAACAAAAGCAAATTTACTAAATACATCGATAGCTACTAATAAGTACGAGTACCCATCATTATAATTTTTTAAAGTTTGTATATCGACTAAGTCTAATTCCCAAACTGCATCTATCATGTATACATTATAATGTATGCGAGGAAATCTTTTTCTTATTGGTTTATGAAGAGTATATGCATCTTAATTACTCAACCATTCTAAAATACGTTTAGGCGAGTCACTTTTATTTAAACGCAAAAGTTTTTGTCCATCAGAAAAGCCAGCTTCGTGAGCTGGGTTCAAATATTGTTTTTCATACTTTTTACTCATTGCACTGTTATAAATTCATGGAAAACCAACCTTTTTGCTGTTGTTGCTGCGGGGTAATTAAATTCTTTTGTAATATTTTACTTTTTTCTTTCACTTTTTCCTTTGCGTGAGATGATATTTTACGTTTTTTTGCTTTACCACCATTCGAGCTTTCTATTTCGCTATCGGAGCTGCTCGGTAAAGGCGCTGTTTGTGGTGTCACGTTATCTCTCGGAACAGATTCAACTGATTCGACTTTCCAGTAATATTTATCCCCTATGATTGCACGTGGCGCGTTAGATGCGCGTAAAATATTTGCAAAGGGTGCTCTACCGATAGCGTTAAAACTTTTTCTATTTCTTAATACGTCATTAACCAGATCTATGATTCTTGAATTATTCATGACATTATCATCTACAGTAACGATTCCGTTTTTATCCCAAGATAAACGATCGGATAAGTGAGTTTTTAAATAACTTATCGATTGAGTTGCTTTATCTATATATGTTTTTGAGACGTGAGCTAAAATAGACGAATCAGACATTTGAGCATCGTTTTTTGTGAAAGTTGTGTTCGGGAAATCATCTGCTTTCACTCTAGTAATTTTCATGAAAAATAAATACCTCTGTAATAATTGTAAAAAGTTTTTCCATTTTTCACGGTTGTCTGGAAAATCGTCAGATGTTAAAACATTGCTCATTTCTTCATCGAGACGTGAAAATTCATCTCCTAGTGTCTGGATGCTTTTAAGTGTTTCAAAATGTTTTAGGCCTTTTTTACTTTCTTGACCATCTTGTACGTTAGTCTGCGCTTCGTCAACATAATCCAAACTGTCTTGTGAAACTATAACCATTTTCTGAGAACGTTCCATTTTGTGAGATAGTGTCACTGTTTGGACAAAAAGATTATTTCACAGCAACCGGAAATCAGTCATATATAATAAATAAAAGTAAAAAAAGTTTCTACTGATTTACAATTTCTTGTGTCTTTCAAAAATTATGTTTCCTGTGTGTGTGTGTCTACTTTTTTCGTTCACATTCTGTCTTAAAAGCCTTCCACTCCAAAACACACTTAAAACACTTAAAAACAAATATGTTTTTTTAAATCTGTTTCTTTTATATTTATTTTAGTTTTTATTTAAAAATTTAGCAATGTTTCAAGATGTTTTTAAATGAACAGATGTATATATTATACTGTAAAAGTACAGAAAATGGGTAACGTTAAAAAGTTTTTATGTTTCCTGTCTACACTGATGTTTTTCGTTCACATTCTGTCTCAACAGCCACCCACTTTAAACACTTAAAACACTTAAAACACATATGTTTTTCAATCTGTTTCGATTAAGTTTATTTTAGTTTTTATTTAAATAAATTTACTGTTCTTTCAAGATGTTTTTATTTTTAAACAAACAGATATTCGTATTATACTATAAAAGTACAGGAAATGGGTAACGAAAAAAAAAGTATTTACGTTTTACGTATACACTCATGGTTTTTCGTTCACATTATGTCCATACACCCTCACTTAAAACACTTGAAAAACTTATGTTTTTTAATCTGTTTCTGTTATATTTATTTTAATGAATGTATTATTTTTCAAGATGTTTCATTTTTAAACGACCAGATGTTTATATTATACTATAAAAGTACAGGAAACGGGTAACGTTAAAAAGTTTTTATGTGTCCTGTATACACTCATGGTTTTTAGTTCACAGTCTGTCTTAACATACAGCCACTTCAAGCACTTAAAACACTTATGTTTATGAATCTGTTTCTTTTCTAAATTATTTTAGTTTTTTTAAAGTAGTGAAAAGCGGGTGTTTATATTATTTTTTTAAAATAGCAGACATAAGCAAATCCAGTAAAGGAGTGATCAATAATGGTAAAAAACCACCTCCACTTTGTAATATCAGACGCTTTTTCCAAAAAGAAGTTTGTTTATACTTTCGCGCACTGTTATTTTTTATTTTGTTATCCTTTACGCTTGTCACTGCTTTGTCAGCGAGTTTTCTTAAAATATTTTTATGTTTCGACAGCTGTTTTTTATTTTTATTTTTTTAAATAATACAACCCCTTAATGTATTTACAGCACACTCATATATGCACCTTATGAGATTTTTATCTGCAGCACGTACAAGAGCGTCTCGTTCCTTTGACGCTGCGTGACAAAGTGCGTGTGAAGATGGAATGCATTTTTTTGTAAAATGTTTGGGTAATTTTATATTACTAAAGCACCTACAACTATTTGTCTTTTTTGAAGTGTTTGTGGGGCTCGCTTGATTCGATGATGCTATCGCAGCCATCTCGAATAATATACTGAAGTATTTATAAAACTAACGATGCTTTTTCTTAGGTATGTATACATAATAGTGTGAATCATCTGGAAAAATACATGCGCGGAAACGAAAATCATCGGACGTATCTTGTTTTAAGTCTATTAACCAATACAAAAAACCTTTTTTAGTGGCATCAAAGTACATCTCTTGAAAAAATTTCGAATCTTCAAGATAAATTTGTCTAGCTAAATACAAGATTTGTGCGCGGTCACGAGGATTTTCAAAGTGTATTAGGTAGCTAGCATTTAACGATATATCTCCTTGACCCTTGTGAAAAAGATTCTGCGTTATAAAAATGAAGCTTATGTTTTTATGATGGCTGCCCTTTGTGAATAGATCGGTGATTGTATCGTTTGAGCCTTCTCGCATAAGATCGTCAATAATCATAAGTTTTTTACACGTAGTATCGCTCGAATAATCTACAGGGTCTGGTAACCCTTCGAAAAATTCTATTTGTTTATATGGACAAATATGGACCATATGGTGGCTTAAATTGCTTATAAGTTTCTTGCCATTCACCGTAATAAAACATTAATCTATCGAATTTTACGGCACACATTCTATCGAGATAATTTATAAATCTTTTGATAAAATTAGTTTTACCAGCTCCGGTCGGACCGGCACATAAAGCTGTAAAAGAATGGTGAAATCTAACGTCCATAGTATTTGTCGATAATATCTCATTTGCGAGTGTACGCTAGAATCGATGTATTCTTACTAAGTTGATGACGAATTTAAAAAGAAAATCTGTATAATATGTATCTACACAGTAAAAAATTTTGTGTAATTCGTCAAATTTTTTTTGTACAAAAATTTTTGTGTTAAAATTTTACAAACATCTTTGTAAAATCAACATAAAAATTTTTTTAATTTTAAAATTTTTTGTGTACTCTTAAAATCAACACAAAAATTTTTGTAGAATTAACACACGGAGTTTGTTATTTTTACAAATATGTGTGTACTTAGTTATTCAAATAATCTCATACTTTTAATAATTATATTGGCATTACAACTTGCGCCTTTTGCTAGCTAAAAAATGGCTGCTCAATGTAGGAAAAATATGCAGAAACCTATGGAGAATATTAAATTTTAATTGATTATTTAACTTATTATTTTAAAAAATGCAATCGTAAATGACTATAATGTATGCACATTTGTTAGTTGTACCATTTTAAATCGGATTTTCATCAATCGGATTTTTAATTAGTAAAATAATCAACTAAAACTAAATATTTATCATCCATATCAGCATATTTATCCTATATCAAACGGCCATGTTGTTTACATATATATATTATATATATATATAGATATAAACAAATGTATTTTTAGTTAGCAGAAGACGCGAGTTGTAATGCCAATATCAGCATTATTATTATTTTATGCCATAAAAATGCCTTAAATGCAAGATAAATTTTAGTTTGTAAATATTAATTTCTGCTAACAAGGAGTCCATGACATTTGGATCTCGGATTTTCTCCTAACTTTAAGATATTTTTTTATATAAAATTATGAAAAAGCCTTATTGCTAAGGTACAACTCTCGATTTTTGCCAAATTATCAGCAGTTCCCTATTAAAAAAAATGACATGAGATCTCATATGAGAATTCACATGAGACCTCACGTGATAAAATAATAACTTTCTAGAATAATTCCTTTAAAAAAAGTATAATTATAAAAAGATGCAAGTTTTTAAAAATTTAAATAAATCTGCTGATAATTTGGCAAAAATCGAGAGTAGCACCTTAGAAATAAGGCTTTTTTCATAATTTTATATAAGAAAAAATATCTCGAAGTTAAAAGAAAATCTGAGACTCAAATGTCATGGACTCCTTTTGTAACTCCAAAAATTTGTGAATTTTTTTTTTCTTGTTTAACGTCGCTAAATTTATGCTATTTGTGATGTTAATCAGCAACAGAGGAGCTTGTTAGTGTGTTTGTGAACTTCAGCACATGTAACGTACAGTGGTGCTTCTATCAATCGGTTGCCGAGAGCGAAATTTGAACTCAGAACCCCGAGATTACGAATCCAACGCTCTACTGACTGAGCCACTAACCGGCTCTATTCCTATGATGTACTCATATTAAAAAATGATCGGCTCTTTTCGTAATCATTCGTTTACGTTCGACTTTGAACGATAATGTAATATTATCAAATGAGATTAGTTTGTTTATGATTTTATTAATCCACGCCAACATTCATCATTTTATCCTTTTTCTTATATTTCTTTATCTCTCTCTCTCTTTTTTAAATATATTAATAGAAAGAAATACGAGAAAGTCATTATTTGATATATAATCATTATTTCAATCATTATATTTTAACACAAATAAATTTGTAAAATTTACAAATTTTATTATTTAAAATTTTGTATTATTTATGAATTTTTATGTTAAAATTTTAACTTCGAAAATTACACTAAAAAAATTTGTAAATTTTAACACAAAAAAATTTGTGTTTTATCTGTAACACTTATGTGTGTTAAAATTACAAATTTTTTTCCACTGTGTAGTATGTAGAAAATATGTATCTACAATAACAGTTTTTAAGCTATGCTAGCTATTCACCGTGTGTATTTACAGCGGGCGCGCGCGCACCTGCTGTAAATACACACGCGCTATGTCTACTGATTTGAGCGCGCGTGTACTTACGCCGCTGATAAGTGTGTATCGTTTGATCTAACGCTAAATTAGCTACTAGCTATGTTATAACCGCTAATAAGCACGCGGGAGCACACGCCCTACATCAGCTGATGCGCGTGCTCCGCGGCGTTAATGCCGCTATGTATTAGCTGTAACTGCAATATTATGAAAATTTATGCCAAAATTTCAAAAATAATTGATTTAAAATGATGTAATAAAAATTATTTATATAAATTAATTTTTAAATTAAAATTAATAATTATGATAGAAAGGGAAAAAAGGTATATTAAAGAAAAAAAGACATGTTTTTCACAGAATTTATTGACACAACCATTTAAAAATTTTATTACATTTATTTTTACAGATGATGTCTTTATATGATCCGTCGACCCGCTAGTACGTGATTTATAATCAAGCATTTTTAACACCCGTTATTTTACAAATTGGAGAAGATTACTGCAGTTTTGATAACTGCAATACTTTTAGAAACGCGTATTTGAAAGTACCATTATACTTTCATTTACGCATCTTTTAAAAATATTGCAGATATCAAATCTACTGTAATTTCAACCAATTTATAAATTAGAGTGCATTAAAAATGCTTGAACTAAAATCGTGTACTAGTGCGTAAACGCAATAAACTACTTACATAATTATATACATTAATATTTGTACGCAATGTATTTTACAGTATACTGATTCGGTAATAATACGCACATATACGTATGTATATAAAATTATATATAATTACATTTTATAACAGCGCATTATTACCTAATGATTGTTTTTAAATTTTCATTTTTCATTTTTACAATTTTTTTCAAATTTTAATGTTAGAATAAGGTTTTTTTTATAAAAAAAACAAACATTCAAGAAAACGAGACATTTAAAGCGTGACAGGTAGCTAAAATAATGTTGGATAGTCTTAATGTTCCATCTACCTGTTTACCCTCATAAACTTGACAACGTGCCACGGATTGTAACTCTACTTACATATGAGCAATTCTAACTTTAACACTATCATCTAAATGACTATGTTTCACTGCAAGTGTTTTGTTAACTAATCTGTAAAAAATTTATTTATCCAGGCTTTTTAAATTCATAGCCCCGCCTACTACTATACGCACACATACATAACATTTATGTAAATAAGAAAAGAAGAATGGGATACCAAAATTTTTCTACACATCTATAGGTCCATTCAAGAAAACGCTCTTTAAAAATAGAAAGAGTAGGGATTTTAATTTCTATTTTTAGGAAAACAGTATTGAGTATTGCAAATGTCATAGATATAATAACTATTAAAATTTACCCCACTGAGAAGATCTTTCTCTTCTATAACCTTCTTTCTATCGCATTTTACAACTATTTTCACCCACGTTTCGCATTGTATTTATTAGTTTTTACTTCGGGGCCGAACCCGTTTTATATTGCACTTAGGCTCTTTAGGAATTTGGTGTATATAAAAATTAATCCATACAGAGCACAGATGTTTAAAGAAATGTGCTATATTTTCACCCATGTGAAAATGTCATATTTCCTTTTTCACCCCACCAACGTATTATTTTTATTAAAAAACAAACGTGAGTATTCTGTAGGAAATGAAACAGAAAGATTTTCATTTACGTTTCAATTCTCGTATTGAAAAGTTTTCTCTTATCTTCGAGGAATTTTTTAAGTTTTTTTACTTTTTTAAGTATTTCTTAAAATTTTAATTTTAAAAATGTCGTTGCGTCAAGAGTGGTGTAATTTACATAGTAGTGTACTTGCTACAGATTCATTTGTAAATAATCGTACGCCGCTCGTGGGTGAGATTAACGGTTTGCGTCGTGAATTACGACGACTTCTTACCAATCTCACGGTGCGTGACATTAGGTCTTTGTATCGGAGAAAATTTTATTCTTCGATGCACGCATCTTTTATAGCGGGGACGATTATTAAGAATCATGGATTACGTGATTCACCCCTGTTCGTAGAAGTAATAACAGCCCTGAATGAAGCCAACGGTATGTAATAAAAAGTGATTTAAAAAAAAAGTGATATAAGTGTTTGTGTGTTTAAAAAGTTATCTAATAAATTTGTGTTTTTTGTTTAGCTTTTTTCGCCCTTCTGCGGGAGGATTCTGAAGAAGAAAGTGTGGAGGAACATAGTGAAGAAAGTGCGGAAGAGAGCAGCTCGGAGGAAATTATGCTGAGTGGTAATGGTACTGGTAGTGACCATAATGTGAATAATGCCGACCAAAGTTTGAACTAAGATGATGAGAAAGCCGCGAACATTTTCGCAAATGGTGAACGGTTTACAGCAAGTAGTCCGATACCTGATTCGGACGACTGTATTAACTATGAGGGTCAGTGGATAACCCCGGCCCTTATAGCCCGGTTGCTTCCTGGATATATACGATCAATCAATAAGATCAAACGTCGATATAGCAGAAAATGTGCTAGAAGAAGAAGAAGAGCAACAACAACAACAACAAGATGAAATTCGCTTCAACGTACTATTTGATGTTGCACCACTACCACATGATCCTTTGCCAATTCGTGATCATCAGTTTATAGTACCAAACGACGAATCATCTCCAGCTGTAAATAGAGCGCGACTACTCCAGGATTTCTATTATCGACTACACCGAAATCGATTCGACCTAACTGACCATGTGAACGAGCGAGGCAACCTGGTACCCACGCGCTTCAACCAAAACAACAGGCGGACAACGATGTCAACAATGGTAAGTTTTTTTCGAAAAAATCATTTTATTTATAATATTTAGTTTTTTTTTAAATAACAAAATAATACCTTATGCACCAAGTGCGCAAAATGTACTTTCACGGCGATTGCGAGCGAAAGTACATTGCGCAAACGATGCATATACTATTTTACAACACGAGGGGCGTAAAATGGTCATTTTACGCCCCGAGTGTTATAAAAAATATTTTTAAGATATACTCAATAACGACGAACTAGGCGTTGCAATTCCTGAACATTGGAAAAGCATTCAATGACCATTACGTGCGCGCGAACGTAGATGGTTATTAGAAGCTTTAAAAAATAAGGACGAAAAACACACGCTTCAACTCCCTTTAAACGAATTACGGGCTTAATTGCTACGGGTATCCGAATGTTTTCGTGGGGTGTCTGAACCCTAAAAATTATTTTCAATATTTTAGAAATAAAATTGTTATTTTCTATTTTTTTTTTCATTTTCATAAAGATATTTTAAAATTAACACAAAGATTTTACATGAATGTATACGGTTATGTAAATTTAAAATACATATTTTTAAATTTCTTTTAATATAGTTTAAACATTTTATATATTATTTTTATTGTAATATATTTGAAATTTTATATGAGTTATTTTATATAAAATCTTTGTATAATTTTTATAAATAGTATGTTTTATGTAAAAAAATTTGAAGTTTTTATAATAATTTAGTATCCATTTTGTGTATAGATTATTGTAATTAAGCGCATGATAGAATAAAAAAATAGTGATAGCGTACATCTACTTAAATTTACATTAATAAACGGAGTAGGGATATGAGAGAAAAAGTACGGTATATAACTGAATGAAAGAGAGAGAGAGAGAGAGAGAGATGTATATACTTTAAGGAGATGTAGAACGGACACCTGGTGGGAATTCGCAACGTTACGGTGTGCGTGGCGGACGTTTAACTATACGTATTGAAACGCCTCCACTAAATATCAACCCTTTAGTGTGGTTGCAAGAAGCGATTGCAGAAATTCACGCGTTTATTATAAATTTAACCGAAAATCTCTTCGATTATATTACGGTATACATCACGAGCGATGAATTTACTCGTGGACCCGGGTGAATGCGCTTGAAATACGTAAGAGATTTTCGCCCTGAAGAATTATTTCATATTATATTTCAAATTGCTCAAAGTAATGCGGAATTCAATATCAATAATAATTTAATTCTTGATATTACCTTAGTAAGAGGAATTTAAGTCGGGGCTAGAAATTTAGGTAAACCCTTAAACAAAGAAGCCGCTAAAAGAAAGCACTCTATCATCACGATACAAAATGATCCGAAAAATACAAATTTTCTGAAAAATTGGAAAAGTACGATCGATTAATGACATGCTTTAAAAAAAAAATTTGCGCTTGATATTTTAAAAGAAGCTAGAATTGACCTAAATGATATACCTGAAAATGGGTGTCATGGAACATATTCAACTTTTTCAAAAATATCTTGCACAAAAAAATATCGCTTTAGTCATTAGAAAAAATAATGAATTTGCGAATAGTATGTCACAAATATCGTACGATGGACGTATTTCAGAATTTTTTATAAATAATAATAATGATAATAATATACCATCATCACAAGAAATTAATTTATTATACTTTGAGGGTCTACCAGGACATTTTGCTTTCATAAAATCTTTAAATTTTCTGAAGCCATACATATTACGGCTTAAACATGTTTTAGGAAAAAAAATTATTCACGTGGCAAGAACTCGGGAATATATTTTACCAGAGGGCTATAAAGTCGATAGTAATTTACCCATAGTTATAAATGAAGCTCCATCCTCGAAATTCAAAGGAACAGTTTTTGAATTTCAAGGATGTTATGCTCATGGGTGTAAAAAGTGTTTTGCTCAGAACTATGAGTCGAGAGAATCATTCGGGCGACCGATGCACGAATGCTATATAAAAACATTGCAAAAAATACAAAAAATGCATGCTATAGGATATAAAGTAGAATGGATTTGGGAATGCGATTTCAATAAAATAAAAATAGCGCAACTCGAAATATCGCTATATTTAAAAAACCACTCACTTTTATCTAACGTTAAACTGGACCCTCAAGACGCATTCTTTGGTGGATGCACTGAAAATTTTGTCACTTCGTACACCATGGAAAACGAGGAAAAAATCAGGTATACGGATATATGTTCATTATATCCGTATATCTGTAAAACAGATAAATTCCCTACAGGCCATCGACAAATTTATGTTGGAGGTGAATGTTTACAGCTGACAATGAACAATTATGAAAAATTTGCTAAGATAAATGGACTTGTCAGATGTTTAATTTTACCTCCTCAAAATTTATATATACCTGTTCTACCAGTCAAATCAGGGAAAAAATTATTATTTCCTCTCTGTAAAACGTGTTGCGAAGAGCAAAATTTTCAATCTTGTAAACATAAAAATGTTAAAGAGCGTGCTCTTTTAGGTACCTGGGTTTCAGACAAAATAAAGGTCGCCTCAGAAAAAGGGTACAAAATTTTAAATATTTTTGTAATTTGGCAATACTAAATTATACAAATAGATGAAAACGGTGATGGTAGTCTTTTTAAAGACTACATCAACTGCTTTCTTAAAATT
Organism: Anastatus disparis; assembly: GCA_017163975.1. Lineage (NCBI taxonomy): Eukaryota > Metazoa > Arthropoda > Insecta > Hymenoptera > Eupelmidae > Anastatus > Anastatus disparis. The sequence goes on from JAFFSR010000233.1 coordinate 19,789, forward strand.
AAACAGGAAGCGAGTGGTTGGTCGTCTGAATGTGAAGACGACCTATCAAAAACAAATTATATAAACGAGTATAAAACAAAGGAAGGAATTTCTCTCAATTTTAATAAAATCGAGAAATATTCAGGGCTGCGAGCAGTGGCAAAGCTCTGCTTAAATTCGTTTGGGGGTAAATTCGGTTAACGCGATAATTTACCACACACCGAATTTGTCAAAAGCAGACAAGAACTTTTGAACATTATCATGGCTAAAGATGAAGAAGTAACAGGATTACTTCTTACTAAAGAAAATGTTTAATGCGTCAATTGGGTATTTAAAGATGAACCTGTAAAAAGTTCAAGCCATGCCAATGTAGTACTCGCTCTTTATACCACTGCTCAAGCGCGCCTTGTTTTATACTTCTACTTAGAAAAACTAGGAAAGCGTTGATTATATTGCGACACATATTCGTGTATTTTCGTCACAACCGGTACGCAAGGTGAATATATACCCGAAACAGGTAATTTCTTGAGGCAAATGAATTGTCTTCTTATAAAGATGGTTCATACATCTCAGAATGCCTGAGAGGCGGTCCAAAGTTTTATGCCCTTAAAGGGATTTCACCACCTGGAAATACTTTCGAATGCTGTAAAATTAAAGGCATTTGATTGAATTTCCAAAATACTGCACATAATAATTTTGATAGCGTGAAAAATTAATAAATGAAGAAATTAATACAATCAAATTATCATTTCATAGTATCAAGCGTACGGAAAATTTTAAAATAATTACAAAGGACGAACAGAAAACATGCTCTGTCGTTCTAACTAAACGTCGCTTTTTTCAAGATGCCACGTCAGTAGTATATAGTTAGGTATAGAGAGTCATAACAATGACGTCACCATACCTAACATTCTTATCTTTTGTTTACATAAACAAACCATTAAGATAACGATTTATTTACATAAACAAACCATTAAGATAACGATTAATTTACATAAACAAACCATTAAGATAACGATTTATTTACATAAATAAACCATTAAAATAATGATTTATTTACATAAACAAACCATTAAGGTAACGATTTATTTACGTAAATAAACTATTAAGATAACGATTTATTTACACAAACAAACAATTAAGATAACGACATCTTACATAAACAATTAAGATAAAACTTATTTATATAAACAATCAATAAAATTAATCACCTGTTTTATATAAATAAGTCATTACTTTAATCAACAAAAGATGATGATGTCATACACTGTTTTATACTACTACAAAGGTTATAAGTTTCTACTTTTATTATATGTAGTCCTGAGAAGGACCGATTACGGTAAGTATATTATTTATATTTTCTTATATCCCTGCATTTTTGAGAATGTATGTATATTAGTTGAATATTTCGAATGAAACTGTATTTTCTCAGATTTTTCATCTTTAAGAAGAGGTTTCTTCTCTTCCTTGGTTCCATCGGTAACAAGGTAAGATGGTTGTTTCAGCGTTCCTTGAGATTGACCCATGTTTTTGCTGTCTTAAGTGTACTCTTTGGTTAATAAAGTTGAAATGAAAGATTTAATATAACGCAGCAGTATTTATACTAAAGAAGAATAAGGAAATGGAATAAGAAGTAATGAAATAAAAAATAAATTTTGATAACAATTGTCAAGTTTATTCATGTATAAGTTTGAAATACAAATATGTTGAAATAATAGTAAACGCTAATCTATTTATTTATTGTTCATATATTCATTATATTTTTTTAACAATATAGGTTCGATAACTGATTTCATTCTTTCAATTCTCATTTCGAATCTTTCTCTGTCACGACCTATTTGTTCCCACTCACCGCGACGCGCACATTGACTTGCATAAGCCCACACATACATTACTTTAACATTAGGTTTTCCTTCTTTAAAGTGTACACGTTTCATTTTTTATTACAATATTTAATCAAACATGGAAGCATACATATCGTTATATATATGCTGTAAAATATGCGTGTTGATTTCTAAAATTATAATTTCTAACGTATATTTATCCAAGTCTCTATCATCAAGCATTTTAGTTAAAGTAAATATCTTTACATCGTGAATTTTTATCGCGTAATACTGATTAAAGGCAGCAAATGATTTCATTATACTCAGCTTTGGATTGTAATCTTCTGTATCTTTCTTAATTTCTTCCAATAAATATTCTTGAATGTAGTCTACAATCCTATTAATTTTTCCAGCACGTTCCAATTGTACGAGATGTTCGTCTATGCACGATGCAATATGTTTAAGACCATCAAATGTCACTTTTTGGAAATGTGTTGCAGCAATTTCGTATGTACGTTTCATTTTTCTATTCGATGGTTCTTTAGATTCTCCATTATCGTCGTCTAGTTGAGATTTGGGTGGTGGTTGATATATGGCCCGCTCCTTGATTGTTATGCTTTTTGCATTATAGGAATTTGTAAATAAAATGTCGTGCGTCCCCATAAATATCTTTAATGGGTTTCCGTACTCAGCTTTGAATCTGTATGCGTCTTCAAAATATGCAGTAAACAAATCAAAATCTTTCTTGAATTTTCTCCATTCATGAGCATCAAAATTAACCCATTTTGCAAAAGAACTTGTTGATATTTTAACGTATGGTTCGAAATATCCACCCACGTATAATAATCCGACAGATGCTCGTTTGCTTTGCGACTTGTTAAGAACGTATGTTGTCGAAAGGAGCATATTATCCAGAACAATAGTATGCTCTTTCAATTGACTACTCTCACGACAGTTGGATTCAGCCATATTTGAATAGTATGTATCACTTGATAAAACTGTTAACTTACGAGCGTTTGAGACTTACTTCAACTGTGGCTGCAGTGGAACTGATCTTGTACTAGTACTTGCTCATTTTATATCCATAACCCCCTCTACAGAATTCATAAGTATGTGGGGATGCACGTGGGTTTCGTCACGTATTTTCTAAGAATCGTGTATTTATCTTAAAAGATAACAACGACGGTTTTGATTTTTTACTATGTAATATTATATTTCAATACCAAGTGGTATATAACTGTTATATTTCATCATTTCCTGTCTCAAAACATTTTTTAGCTTGAATTATTTATAGATTCCGATATCTTCACATGTAATATTATATTTCAACGATAAGCGTTATATGGACGCTACATTTCTTGGTATAAAATATATTTAAGTTTAATTGTTTATTTCATCACATCCTGTTAAAATAAAATATCTCATTATACCCTTTGATAAACTAGCATGTAATATTAAATTTCTTTGATAAGCGTCATATGGCGTAGAAATTTCATCATTTCCTCTTAAAGCATTTATTTTATCATAATCTATGTAATATTATATTTTAAATAATAAGTAGAATATAACGGTTGTGTTTCTTTCATTTATTTGATTATAGATAAAAGAGAATCCAGTTATATGTATGAGAAAAACTATATATGAAATAAATAAGTAATATAAAATTATATATGAAATAAATAAGTAATATAAAATTTAGGATAAATAAGTTTTTGGTCATGGGAAGGAAAAGGTAAATGATTTGTTACAAAAAATGTACATTTTTTATTAATATTTATTGGATATAAATTTCATGTTACAATAATAGATTTAATATGATATTCTCGAGGTACATGTCTGATTACAAAAGCTAAATCCTAATGAACGTTCGTTACTGAAAGTTTTTACATAATTTTTGCGCTCCAATTTATTTCTTACAAATTTATTATAAAATCTTACAACTATCTTGTCATTCTTTTTGGTATTTCTTGAAAACTTACTGCACGTAAATTATGAAAATGACACATATAATATAGAAACATAATGCAATATTGACCACACACTTGCGAATCGTAGCTCTGCATTGATTGTCTGTTCCACTCGTATCGCATACAGTTTCTTTTGAGTCTATTGAGATGATGTGGTGAGGACGGTGGCATTCCGTAGCTGTCGAAGTAGGTTCCGTATCCATTTTTATTTATATATATGGCAATCCAATGAGAACCACCTTTCGTATGATCGTCGATATTTGCAACAATAGCTGTTGGATGTTTGAGAACGTTCGGGATTCGATCTGCTGCGTAAACACCCACTGTCCTAGCGTTGATTAAGGCTAGTGCTTTGATTATTTGGCGAGTATTCATTGTTCGTCAGAATCATCATCTTCTGAATCGCTATCTTTACAGGCTTTAGTAGAGGCTGTTGATGATGCAGGACGATCATCAACTTCATCCACACCTCCGTCGTCAACTGCACCAGCCAATCTTTCTGCTCTTACACGCTCAAGAAGTCGTTCGCTTAATCTCAATGGGTCGTCTTTGATTTTGTCAGCTGTGATACACAATGATAGTTTCGTGTGCAACCACTTCCTCAGAATATATGCCTGATCGAGAGCACATACTCTTCTTTTAAACTTATCTTTCGTACTGTGAGGGACGCATGAAAATTGATCCCTTTGATATCTTGTTAAGAGTTCATTGAATGATGGTGAGTATATTTCTACACGGAAAAAGGAAAATACCTGAAAAGAATGTACTAATTTGAGTCAGTACTAGAAAGAATATTACCAGTCGTTTTTTAATTGATACTCAGTATATATTTTAAAACGACCTATATAAGTACATTTTTTAACGCGACTCGTCCCAAGAATTGTGTGGTATAGTACCGAATTTTTCCGTACTACGGGACTAAATTATCTTTTACTAACATAGTACCTATACAATATTTACTGTGGCGCTGTCGAATATGAAACTTCAATACAGCTAATTTATCATAATGTAAAACCATTAAATTGCATAAAAATTTTTAGCAATCAATAAATATAATATCGATCATATAATATGTAAAAATTTCAAATTATTAATTATTAATTTTAAACTTTAGTTGATTATTATAAACGGGAAAAAGCAGATGAATTTTTTTGCTACAATAAAGAAATTTGTAAGATTAAGCTTGAGTGCGGACAACTCATGAAATCCACCGGGATGCTATACATAAAAAGTTATATACAAACTTACGATGTATAGTATTTCGAGGTTAGGTTTGTCAAGCTTGATCTAACTTTCAATCCAAGTTTATAAAAGAAATAAATTCAAATGACTTTTTATTTTAACAAAAATAATTGTACTAACATAGCTATAGCGCGGATACGTTAGAATATTTGTTTGATTAATGAATTTAAAAAGATGTCAACAAAATAAAAAAAGCAAAAATCGATTCTAACAGCTCTGACATCCTGTTAAGTTGAAAATTAATTATTAGTAATTTAAAAGGGTTATATATTATAAAAATGATTTTAGAATCATCAATTTTTAATTCTAGTATGGGAAAATCAGTTCTATATATAGCAATTATATTCTCTGCAAAATTTTACCCCTGGATCGGATAGGTGAAATATCAGTCCTAGTACCGAAAAAATAGGTACTACGTAGCGGAAATTCATGCACTCAGTTCGTAATATAGTTATGCCAGCATTAGTAGTTAAAATTTGAAGTATAGTATTGATTAAAATTATACTATTACATTTTTTTTCAATACTTTATCACAGAAATAATACATACTACGTGTAGTATTGATTTTAATGGTATTTACCTTTTTCCGTGTAGGTTAATGATTTCGCGTGACATGGCTGCTTCTAGATACTTTGCTTTTTCGTATCCTCTAGTATAAACTTTTACAGCCACTTTTGCAATGTCGTATGGATTGAGTAGCAATTGTCCGATGGAAACATCACCATCTATCCATTGAATTCCGTGATGATGATTGATTACGTATTCGTTTGTGCGTTTAACACTTGCAGGTAACTCGGAAAAATTATGCGGTGATTTTACGATCCAGTGTGAAAAAACTTTTGTTTTCAAACTTATTACTGCCACTTCTTTTGAAAAAAAATTATTATTTTGGTCTTTGAGACCTTGAATGTCTATGACGAAATCCATCTCAATTATTTACAGACTTTACAACGTATAACGTGGTATTCAAAAAGCCAACTGATGTTAGATGCGAGACAGCAAATAAGTTTTATACCAAGCATCCCCACTTTTTTTTCATCTCTACTCTTCAGTTTAAGCAGAGAAATCAGTAATAATATTACGACTTGAATCTATTTCCAGAACGTTATCGTATTCGGCGTAAATGATGCAATTTATCGTTTGTTCCAAGGCCTGATCAAATTTCACTTCTATCCTTACACTTCCACGTTTAATTAGATTCCAGTGTTGAGCAGAATTTGCAGAAAGATCTGGTGTCAGGTCAAATGCAAACAGACAGAAACCTCTAGAATATTCAACTCGGTTGAGACAAAGGGACTCATTGAGAAAATGTATTCGAGTACCAGAAAATAGCGTATGATAAGCTTCGACGAACTGAGGATTATCACCAGTGAATTTTGGCTGTAGAGGTCTACCTGGTACTTGTACACCGTCAATGTAGAACGAGAAATAATTTATAGAAAAATGTTGAAAGTTGAATGGATTGAATTGCCTATTGCCATTAAATTCTCTGTTATCGACAAAACCAATAATAATTCTTTTAGGTAACTGGTCTAAAATAACGTTGTCCAGAGTGTCACCATGTATACCTCTATGCATGGTAAACGATTTTACTTCAACACGAGTGATAGGATATTTTGCGGTTGCCTTTGTTAAAGCATTGGCATGGGCCAGTAATATTCCTGGACTAATTTTTACACGTCGTATCATCAAAGAAGCTTCTTCTATGCTAACGCTAAATGTACTATTTTCAGAAGCACCCATGAGACAAAATGCGTCTTTATTTCGTACAAATCGTACTCTCACTTCAACACCGTTTAATAAAAATTTATTTTGATTGAAAACATCGCAATGTAAATGATCAATTAAATCTATTATTTTTAAATCTCCTGTAAAATATTGTCGATTCAATAGGCCAAGGTTAGCTCCAGGTTCATTACGCCCCACGTTGGGGAGAGCTTCCATCTTTCCTGCAGTATCGAGGTACCAAAGAGACGTGGATAGATGTGAATTCATCGTGGAAGTTGAGTAATTCAACAATGTTTCTATATAAGCTCTGTACAGGTATGTGTTGTTTGGCGGTGAAATAAGCTTTTGATTAAAGAATATATCAATCTGATTAAAGAGTGAGTGAAGAAAATTATTAACAGCTCTCACTTTACTATTGTCAGCCGGAACATTAGGCACGATTTGTACACGAACATTGAGCATCGTGTAAGCTAGATCTATGTAATCTTCACCACCTGGTACTACAAATTCAATAGGACCATCGTTGGTAAGCGATGAAACTGGTTTATATTGAATAAATTGTGAAGATTCCAAGGATGTCTGCGTTGGTGGAAGCGTAAATAAGTCTAATTCTGATTTCATGCATTCGCATGAATTTGCGTGTAAAAACGCCATCTTGTTTTTTCTAGTTAGGTCCAAAAATGTCCGTCACACTGCGTAAAGCTTGTATTTTCTTTTTACCAACTCTTTTGCGTTTTCGAATACCACCTTTTTCCTTTTTTATAACACTTTGTTTTCTTTTAACTTTAGTACGAGCTGTTGAGCGTCTTTTGGGAGACTGACGCTTGCGCTTCCCAACACGACGTTTACGTCGAGTCTACACTATGTATTTTGTTCCGTGCTCCGTGTGCTAATTCTTTTAGGCGGAGTCGCTGATTTGTCATTTTTAAACAATCGACCAATCAACGATCCCACTCTAAAAGTATTAGCACACGCAGTAAGGCACAAAGTACACAGTGTAGACTCGGCCTTATATCCAGATCCCTTCATCATTTCAGAAATTTTACCAACTGCTTTCCTCTTGAGATTTTGATCTGATTCGCGCATTCTTGTATTCACAGCCTGTTTAAAATTTGCACCATTACTGGTAACATCGTCTAGTACATGCATACCTGCGCGTACAGCTTCTTTACCGACTGCTTTTGCTCCACTGGTAAGATAAGGTGGAACTCTTCAGATAGACCTCCTAGAAAGCTGCTTATACCGTGTCCACGTTGATAATGTGAACCGCTAAATACGCGATGGACTCCACCACCACCAATCTGTTCTGAATAATAAGCGGCGTAATGACTCATTTTTTAAATTAGTGATTACGCTTAAAGTGAAGCGTAACCGTCAACGTTCCGTACTCAAATGGTATTCGGTGGCCGTGTTGATCCCTTATATCTACAATGATATTCTGAAAAGTGTTACTAAGTAAAGGAATATAATTTATCGGAGAAAACAGTTTTACGACGTTGGACCCGAAGGTGTACTTTGTCTTGTTAAATGTGACTATACGTAATAGCGAAGCCTGCGTATCACCCACTGTGTAAGGCATACATATATCTGTATATACATAGAATTGATCAGGTATTGCTATCGCTAAACATGCTGGTCTATCTCCGATAACCGCTGTACCCTTCGCGCTTTCCTTATTTTTCTTTGGTTATAAAATAATGAACTCTCTGTTACCATAAATTTCGTTTGCGATTCCAGAAATACTTCTGAGCTTTTCATTTAATTGAATATAATGTGTTTCTTTACACTCGCATACTCGTTGTATAGCGTAAAATCCTTTTCTTTTCTTCAAGGTATCGAATACTATATGCTTATTAATTTCGCCAGCGTGGTTATGAATTGCTTGAGCCAATTCACCAATACTTTCGTATACTCCAGAGGGAAATGAACATTTAAACTCTTTTATGTTCCCTATATTGAGTATATTTTCAGCAGGTTTTTCGCCTTCTGTATAGAATATAAACTTTACTTCAGATTCTTGAATGTGTAAAATAGTAGTGGGTATGAATTTCGGTCAATCCAACACTCCAATCACCATGTAATCATATCTCGTGTGATTAGTGGGTCGTAAAGCAGGATGTTATGTTATCTGGAAAGTATTCCATACTACTGTTACTGGGTAGAACCAGGTAAAAAGCATCCTCGTCCATTCTAAAGGTTAGTTAACTCACTTGCATTTATCCAAGAATTGAATTTTTCAGGATACCCATACCATTTAAGTCTTCGATAATTATTAACTTTTTCTTTTCATTATCGTGAGAATAATCGATGGGTTGCGGTAATCCTTCGTGGAATTCTATAGTTTAATGAGATGGCGTTTTCAGCTCAGTTTGGTATGCTTCTTGCCACTCTGCGTAATAAAATAAAATTCTATCGAATGTTACGTCGCAAATATCTGATAGGTTTGACAAAAATCGCTTAACAAACACTGTTTTACCACAACCTGCAGGTCCACTGATGATACACGTAAATGGATGTTTAAATCGTGTATCCATCTTGGCGTCTTCATTCATACTGACTATACTAACTTTACAATAACCGTACTTAACATCCGACATTTAATGACTGCGGCGGCGGCGCGCGTGTGATTTTCTTATTACCGCGGCACGGGATCGCGCTATATTAGCGCTTATTGGCGTGCGTACGCCGGGTGATTTGCTCATTACCGCGGGCAAGACACGTGCGCTTATTAGCAAATTTAACGCGTGTATTGTGATTAGCTAATTATCGCGGGGGCTAAGAGAACATGTGTTTTTGTAATCTTTAATTTTTGCGTAAGATATTCAGAATAGTTGTAATAGATTTTTAATTGTTGGGTAATGTTAATTATTGAATAAAGAAGAGTGAATAATATTTTAATATTCATTTATTGTTTTATAACCAAAAGGTAATGAAAGTTTTTCTGAAATATAATGACGTTTTTGCAGTACAACGCAACATGTTTTAGTTTCTTTTTAGATAACAACATCATGAGTTTTTGTACGACGTATAGCTGTAAAATTAAGTTTAATTTTTTTTACAGTCTTGGTTTTTACGATTATAAATTTCATCACTCGAGCATTCATCATCATCATCATCATCATCATCATCATCATCATCATCATCATCATCATCATTATCATTTAAGCTAAACGCATCGCTAATCAAATTTTTTATACCCTCAAAATTAATTTTTCGTCCATTTAAGAAATTCAAACTTATTCCTTTTACTTTACAACATTCAGCTTTTTGACCGTCGGTTAAAACAACGCGGTATGCGTAGAATTTTGGTCCTTCCGATATAAATTTTCGATGTAAGCATTCTCACCATAACATCTTCGTTCGTCTGTTATATCACCGAGCTTTGATGCTATGAATGGATTATATTCTTCGGTATTTGTTTCACAAGACGTGAATACACAGGAATCCGTATCATAATATAATACCCGTCTACCCAGTTTTTCCAAATGCTCATAAAGTTTTAAACGCGCTTGAGCAGTCGTATGGGCTGCTATAATAACACTTGTATAAACTGTAGGAATGACAGCTTCTTCTATGTATTGCCAATTAACGTATAAAATTTCATCGCTTACAGGTAATATTTCGAAAACTTCTTTTTCCGGACACATTAAAAGTTTCAAGAGATTTTGACGAGATTTAACAACCTCCGTTTGTTTTAAATTACTTCTTTGACCAAATTTCCCTCAAAATGAATTTGGACACAATTTTGCCACTGCACGGAGTCCAGCATTTTTTGCAATTTTTTCTCTATCGAGACGTATTCCCTCATCTTTCTCATCCTGTTCTATATATTCAGTCTTTTTAGCTTCATCGTGACACCACACTGGCCAACCATTTGCTTCCTGCTTGATTTTTAAAAACGTGTTTACGTATTCCGCAAAAAGACCGCCTGTACCTATACTTTGATCATAGCGGGTCATCTTATAATGCCAAACAGTATAAATTTCTGTAATTTGATAACCAATTTCAATTGCCTTTCGTAGCTCATCGGTCACCCATGTCCCGCTGAATTCACGATCTTTGACATTTTCATGGTTACAATCTCGTAGACGTCTTTCCTCGCAACAGGAACGACAAAGCGCAAAAAGTAAACAACCGTGCATTTTCACGGGTAACAGAGGTAGAAATAAATCTCGTGGTGGCAAAACTTTACACTTAACCAATCCCTCAACATTTAATAAATTATTATTATCTCCGTTTGTGAGCTCATTGCACTTTTCACCAACAAAGATACGTGGGTGTCCAACAGGAAATTGACCTCTCTTACATACGTAAGGATAGAGAGAGCAAATGTCTGTATACTTTATTTTTTCACCATCTCTTATATTATAATGACCTACGATATTCTCTGTTCTACCGCCAAAGAAAGCGTCCCGTGGATTTAAACAAGCTTGAGTTATTAAAGGGTGATTTGTAACATATTCTTTTATTTCTAAATCTTCTGCTTTGAGTTTATCAAATGTGCATTCCCATATTTCAAGCACTTCATAACCGCATGATTTTATTTTCGCAATTTTTCTACAAGTTTTTTCAAATGCTTCGTTGAATGTTTTACCATAAGCCATAATTTTTTCTCGATCTTTCACGAAACATTTGGGACATCCATGTACATAGCACCCTTGAAATTCAAAGACACTGCCTTTTTCATTTGAAGTTGCAGGATCGCTAGGAGGCAAAAAGCCATCTACAAGAAAGCCTTCTGGAAGTTTGAATTCACGGGCTTTTCCTGCATAAATAATTGTTTTGTCGAGTTCTTTTTTGCAATGTACTAACCATTGAAGGGCCTTTTGCGAATGTTTGTCTGCTTAACGATACCCTGCAGCTGGAATCAATCCAATTGTATTTTTTTGTAAAAAATTTTTTCTGTAAACAACAGAACATACAGAAGCTATGGTTGTTGCCTCGGTAAAGGAACATGTATTGCTACAATCTATAAATATCTTCCTGAATGCCGTACAGGCGAGTCTTAAAATTTCAACGTCCATTTTACAATACTCAACAATTTCACGCTAGAAGTCAAATTCACTAGTATCTCGATTTTCATTATACCACTTGAAAAATTCTTCCCTATCGCTTGTTGCGTTGTATCTGGTGAATAATACTTGGCATCTGGCAAAGGTCCTACGTAATTTTGATTATCTTTGGTATTAAAAAGATGCGGAAAGTAGCCTTTTTTTGTACTTGGTGGTAATGCAAAAGCGTCTGGGAGAGCGCTTAATTTCATTTGAAAATAAATTAAACTGTCAATAAATTTTGTTCGTCCACACTTTAACATTACAATACTTTGACCGTTTAATATTACATCCGGAATTTCATTAGAATTTTCAACAATTTCTTTTAGAATAAATTGCGCGTCAAAGCCTTTAGCATTATGGGCTACACATATGATTTGATGAAAATTTGATTTTATTCGTATCGTCAAGTCAAGCAAAGCTTTCACAGGATTATTCCGAAAAACATACTCACGGATACCGCATGTCGTACATAGTTGTTCGATATTTGGTAAATTAATGCAATCATCGTAAGCTTGCTGAACAACGCAGAGATTTGGTATATGGATTTTAATAGTCGGATGATCAAGATACGGTGAACCTTGACGTGTTTCAAAATCGTAAAAGATGGATAAATTTTTCTTTTTTACCGATTCGCTTTCTACGTTTTCTTTACCGGGTACAGGCGCTGGCTTGGAACGGTCGGAAATTGGCTGAATATAACACAATTCATTCAAACCGTGATTTTTACGACACGTAATACACCATTTACTTCCACACACATGCACAGCTCTAAAAGTATTGTAACGTTTGTTACATCTGAAACAAATTTTCACAATATGGCAAATCTTTTTGTTGTTTTTTTCGTATGTCCCCGATTTTTTATGGTTAGTGTAACATTGATTACCGTAAAAATTTCGATTACATTCATCACATTTTATTAAATTTACATTTTATGAATCACACGGAGGTTTTACAAAACACGCAGAACAAATTGCTGTGCAGTTATGTTCATTAATAAATCGGTATCTTTTATTACAATATTCACAAAAAAATCTGTCTCGCGCAGCAGCGGATAAACTTAAAATTGTGTCATAATGCCGTGTTCTTTTATTATATAAAATATTTATCACACCATACAATTCGGAATTTACATATTGACGACCGCTTAGAAAAGGGGGCTCATCGTTTCCAAGAGCAGTGCTATCAAAAACTTCTATTGCTATTTTATACTGAGAATAATATTGTTGAAATATTTCAATCTTGTGAACACCGCAACCATCTGTCGGGATCTCGACATTTGCTTTGTTTATAAGTAAATTTGCCCGATTTTTCTGCAACGCTCGTCTTCCATCGCGAATATTTTTCCAAATTTTGCGCGTTTCTTTATTTGTAGATTTTTTTAACTCAATATGTGCTTCACTCACAACCAGTGCTCGAGGGAGACACATATTATCATCTTTGTAGATAGACATAATGGATCTCTGTCCCACGGTGTCAAGTGTCAGCTTTTTACGTTTATTTCCAGCACCGATTGGCACATTAACAAATAATGCCGATAAAATGAAACTTTCATCTATGTAAAAGTTTTCATTGCTTTGGGCTAAACCGTTAATTAATCTCCATAAATCGTTATAATCAAAGTTACCTATAGGTCTTATTGACAAACCTGCTGCTCCGCGTGCAAAATTTATACTTCGCATGCTTACACCTAACATATCATTTGCGCGTGTTAATGAAATTAAATACGCGTGAATATCACGTATAGCTAATTCTAACCATACAATAGGATTAACATTTTCAGGCGGTGAAACTATTTTCATTAACAGCTGTCGACTATTTATTTGATAACGCTTTACAAACCGATCAAAGTCCTGAAAAATAATAAACTTTTCGCCGGGCGGTTGGTTATCAAAATTATTATCTTCATTGTAATACTGTTCTTCATCATCATTTTCATTAGTACTGTTCCTTACATCACCTTCATCAGCATCATCATCATCATTATTATCATCGTTATTGTCAGAATGGTTGAAAGCAGCTTCAGGATTACTTTGTGTTTCATTACCCCTACTACCACCTCCTACTTGTACAGGATTCGCTTCAACAGAAGATGATGATAAGAATGATGACAAATCCCCATCATAGTCCATACTTTCAGGGTCGCTTGAAATTATAGATGACGATGAAGAGTTTGATATGGGCACGGTAGAGGATGAGGAAGAAACATGGGAAAGAATAGAATTTTCATCATCTGAAATTTAATAAAGAATTTTTTATTATTATATTTTATTAACATTTTTTATTAATAATTTTTATTAACAATTTTTATGAGTAATTTTGATTATTATATTTATTATACTTTGAAAATATAATAATAATAATTAGTCTTCAGGAGGTCCAGACAAATTTTCACTTATACGACCCAATATTTCTCCCAAGTCTTGTTCGTGGTATAAAATTGAGTTTGGATCAAATGCTAAATCAAAAACCTATCGCATTTCTTGAGCACGTCTAACATACATTATGCGTCGTACCTCTCGAGTTAAGTAGCTTGGGAGATCGTGAAAACTCTCACTGACCCTCCGAATGACTTTAAATATAAAATTAAACAAAATACTAATAATAAAGTTAAATTAATATAAATTATTTTATTAAGAAACATTAGTAACTCACATTCATTAACAAGATGATCTTGTTGAATATTTTGATTGAATGAGTGTTGAGTCATTACTCCGTCACTCATTTGTTGATACGAGTCTTCATCTTCGCCTTGTTCTCTCCAAAAAAAATTATACAGCTGAGCCAATCTTGTATTCCATTCGTCTTCTTCGTTGGAATTTGCACTCGATTGGCTGTGAGTAGCAATTGTATTTTTGATTCGTTGCCACACTGTGTCCCGACTTATATTATAGTGGGATAAAAAATATTGAATCCGCCTTGTTATTCTATCAGCGTCATCTTGTTGCTGATTTTGCTGTTGTTGCTGTTGTTCGCGATCTTGTTGCTCTCTCTCATCAATATTTTTATTATTAAGTTCTGCATCTATATTATTTTCATGATGTAATTCTTGCTTGTTTTCCATGTTATTATCAGCCATATCTGGAGAGCTAACATTTTCATTTTCATCAGGCCCTGTGTCAACATCTGTGCTTACATCTGTATCTGATATATATGGTGACGTATGTGTTGATTCATCATCATCATCATCACTATCTAATGCTGTAAAAAATAAATAAAAAATTTTTTTTGTACAAATAATCTATTTTTGTAAAATATATGATAAACGAAATTCTAAAATTTTAATATGTATGTTATTTATTAATATTACATATTTATTTTAATTGTACATTATTTTTTACGTATCTTAATATAAAATATATTAAACACACACGTATTACTATATATGGTCAATGTCCCAATCGCTACTCACGAACCTATTACTAGCCACTCATTGTTAAAATTTTTTTTTTCGTATCTAAATAACATTAAGTGGTTAGTAATAGGTTTGTGAGTAGCGTTTAGGACATTCACCATTTACGTTAAGAATAAGAGTCAACAGAAAATCAGAGAGAACGCTCATAAAAAAAACTTAGTGGTAGGAGAAACACTAACCATTCTCGTACATCAAAGAGTAAGTAGTCTTTTCTCTTTCGTACTAGCTATAGTCCCATATACGCTTTCTCTTTCTAACTTTAGACTACCTCATAATCTTACTCGATACTGTAATACAAATGCACCAAAGAATAAAAGTATAAAATATAAAATTATAAATTTTACAACGTAAAAATTAAATTTAAAAAAATTTTTTATTTAGAACATTTTTATTGTTAAAATAAAAATTAATATCATTTTTAATTGTTCAGAATTTGTCAAAAATATTTTTCTTACGTCTCATGGCATAAAACGAATTTTAATCATTGTAGCATTTATATTCATGTATATGTCTAGATTATGAGTGAGCTCATATGATTAGTGCGACAGAATGTATAGTTTTTCTCTTTTTTTTAAATAAGTTTTAATATGTTCTCTCTCTTTTCTCCGTATACTTATTTCCTATTCTTAGCATATATATATGATTGTATTAAAACATGTAAAAAATATTTTACGGCTAAATTGTATTGACAACTAAAAATTTCTATTACGTTAATAAGTAATATTTTACAGAAATGATGACAAATAAAAAATCTATGTTATTAATAATTATCATTTTACAAATTATATTAGTTAATAATATTTTATATTAAAAATTGATAAAAATGTTCAAGTAAATATTTTGACATTATTTGTTTATTAATATATAAAAATTCAATCATCATAAAGTAATAATAACAAAACAATACTAAATTTTATTTCATGTATTAAAAATACTACGAACAAATTAAAAAATAGTTAAAAAATTTATATTAATTTTAAATTTAGTATACTTTTTAAATCTTACACGTATACCCGTTTCATGTTTATAATGCGATAATGAGACGATATATACGTACAAAATCAGAGAGAGAGAGATCATGAGCATATGGGAGATTAGTGCGCGAGAAATAAAAGTACGTGCTCTTAGAAGTTTATCTCTATCCTACTAATAAACTCCCAATATACTCTCTTAACTTATATATATATATATATTTATATATATATATATATATATTTATATATATATATATATATATATATATATATATATATATATATATATATTAATACTAAGAGTAACGCTTTATATTCAGATACTTAAAATATTTTTTGACAAAATGATGTACAAATAAAAATTCATTATATTAATAAAGAATATTTTTTATTTATATTAAAAAATATATAAATTTGTTATGAATTTAAATTTTTAGTAACAATGTTTTTGATATTATTGATTTTTCTTTGAATTATTAAAAAAACGTATGACATTTTAAAAAATAAAATTATTTTCAATATAAAAATTAGTAGATAGGCTATAGGCATACTGGCACACCCGGATTGTAGCACATCCCCTCTCCTCTCCCAAGTGTGTTAGAATCCGTGTCATTTAAAATACATGTGAATTCCTCCCCCTGTTTAAAAAATGAAAAAGGATAAAACACTTGTCTCCCTCCACTAAGTGTGTTACAATCCGGTCTATTTAAAATACGTATGTCTTCCCTTCCTTAAAAAAATGTATTTTCTTTTAGGAAAGGGCTAGCCCTTCTCTCTTCTTATTTTTAAGGAAAGGATAGAGCACCGCCCACTGTATGTTCTATTTTGGGGACGCAGAAAAATTTACCTACTCTTAGAAGAGAGGGAAAGGGCAGACCTTTTAGGCAGTGCTGGTCTACTATGCGTTTTCTTTGACATTGCATGAAAATTTACCTGCTTTTAGAAGAAAGGGAAAGGGGCGACCTGTCTCTAAATGCAGTACACTGTGTGTGTTCTTTTTTAAGTCACAGGTGCATGAAAATAATGAAACTTTTAGGATATAATGCATAAGGAAACTATAAATTTTACCTTATAATATTTAAAGTTACACAATTGCAAGATTATGAGAAAAGATTGACCTTTTCTTTTCTTACTTTTTAAAGGGTAATAAAATGCTACCGCTCACCTGCGGTCTCTTCTGAGCTGAGCAAAAAAAAAAAAAGATTTACCTGCTGGAGAAAATCCCTTTTTTCGCAGATATATGAGGCTCTCTGCTGTGTTAAAGAAAATCGATTTCTAAGAATTTTTATTTTTGGGTATGTATTAGTTTCCTTGAGGATATAATTTCGTATTTTTTTTCAAAGAGACAACGCGTTTTTTTTGGGTTCCTTTGAGAAATTTTTTTTTTCGGAAGAAGAAAAATATTGGAAGGGTTTTTCCTGCGATTTCTTTTTCAAATTTTTTCGAAGATATATGATGCTTTTTTCAGTGTTGGTGAAAATCTTTTTTCTGAATTTTGTATTTTAGGTATGTATCAGTTTCCTTGAGAAAATAATTTTGTTTTTTTTTCAAAGAGACAACGCGTTTTTTTTTTTTTTGAGGAAAAATAGGATGGAACGGATGAAAAAAAATGTAAGATCGCCACGGTCAACTTCCTTTTATTTTAAACCAAGGGTATAGAAATCTATTCTTTTCTTTTTTAAATTTAAGCAAGAAAAAATCTTGCTTCAATGAAGATATACATGCGTTCGCTTTCCTTTAAAAATGACAATTCCTTTTTTTTGAAAATTTATTGCAAGTTTATGAGGGTTTTTTTCGAAAGAAAAAATATTCAAAGGATTCCAGCTATTACTCTTTTTTATTTTTCAAAGATTTATGTAACCTCTTGCACTGTTAAAAGGAAATTATCCTTTTCCTAAAATTTTAAAGTCACAGTTGTGATTTTTTTTTCGAAAAAAATTTGTTTAAGTTAATAATAAAACGGAAACTAAGGCGTGTCCAGAAGCTACGGAGGATGGTTGAAAATTTTTTAAGGGTGTGTTAATTTTTTTTAGAAGGAAAATTTTTTACCAATCACAGAGTTTTTCAAAAATTAAAGGGAAAAGAGAAAGCTAAATTTTCCCTATATAAATCAAATGCTGTATGATGCAGTTATCAGTTCGAAGATTTTCTTTTCTAAGTGAATTTTCATAAATTTGAAAAAGAAAAAAAAATCATGAACAACTCAAACAAGAAGAGCAGCATTAAAAATGTTCAGGATCGAATAAGGTGGATAATTTCCAATGGACCAACGTTACTCATGATGTTGGAACATGTGTCATGGGCGATGCAAACCTTCGACGCACGTAAGTATTTATTTATTTCAAATAAATTTAAAATATATATATATATATATTTTTTAATTAAGTATAAATATATTTAATTTTTTTTTCTTTTTTTTAGTGCCACCACTGCCTCCGATGGCTGCTATGCAGCAGTTATATAATGGAATTAATTCATCGGGGACTCCATCGGGGAATTCATCGGGGAATTCATCAGGGGCTCCGTCGAGGACTTCATCGGGGACTCCATCGAGGACTTCATCGGGGACTCCATCGGGAACTTCATTGAGGACTTTATCGGGGACTCCATCGAGGACTTCATCGAGGACTCCATCGGGGAGTTCCTCGCAATCACAAAATCAAGTAAATGTGCGATCGAGGAGTCTAAGCTCGAGTTCATCATCGTCGTCCTCGAGTTCATCATCGTCGTCCTCGAGTTCATCATCGTCCTCGAGTTCATCCTCGTCATCCTCGAGTTCATCTGCAAGCTCGAGAGGACGAGTGAAAAGATCAATTGATGATCTTGGACGGATCCCCAAAAAGGCGCAAGGTGAAATTGATTTTCTTTTTTCAATTAATTTATTCTAAATATGTAACGTAAAATTTTTTCTAATATTATTTTTTTTTTTAATGTTTACAGATTCTCAAAACAAGAGACCCCGACGAGAAGAGATTCCCTCTTCGAAAAGCAGAGCCGCGGAGCCAAAACCATCAACTTCCAGAGCTGCAGAGCCGGCAAGACCATCAACTTCTGGAGCTGCAGAGCCGGCAAGACCATCAACTTCCAGAGCTGCAGAGCCGGCAAGACCATCAACTTCTGGAGCTGCAGAGCCGGCAAGACCATCAACTTCAGGAGCCGCAGAGCCACTTCCGTCTACTTCATCTTCACAAGGTAATATTAGAAAAAAAAACTAAATTATATAATTTCATTTTTACACGCTTTTCTTAAGCTTGCTTTCATTCAAAACATATTTTCAATTTTATTTTTCAGGAAAGCTAACGTCTGCATGCGAATGGATGCGGAAACTTGGGCGAGAGCTTGCAGAAAAAAAAAATCGACCAGCACTACAACAGTCACTGAGGCGACATTCAGCACGCCGTCAACAGCCCGTCCACGTATAATAAATGAAGTGATAATATTACAGTGATTTTTATATATTTTATGTAATATTTTTTATAATATTTTTTCGTAATGTGTGTAATATAATGTTCTTTATTATATAATTTAATTTTTGTATAATGCAATTTTTTTTAATTATCAATTCATTTTATTTAAAAAAACTAAAAAGAATAAAATAAAAAAATGTAATTCTATTTCTTTTTATTTTTTCCCCTTCTTACTGTATTTCCTCAATATTACCTTAATTGTTTTAGATAATGAATATTTTTTTTTTATTTTACTTAATATTAATAGTTAAAAATTTTTCTTATTTTACTTAATATTAATAATTAAAAATTGATTTTTATTTTACTTCATATTAATAATTAAAAATTTTTTTGAAATTTTCAAATAATAAATTAATTTATTTTTGGATGTAGATAATAAGTAGGGTTTAAAAAAAGGAAAACCATGTTTTGTTTTTTTTATTAAGTTTAATTTATTCAGTTTAATTTATTTCCAAAAACAGCTTATACATTTATCCTTAGTAGAAATATCATCTACTTCATCTTTGGCAAATTTAGCATCTAGGTAATCATGTAACCATGTGCGCATCGAAATAGCATTAATAACAGCGCACATAGGTTTTCGCCTTAAACAGAGGTTGTGGTTGAAACATGTATATCGAGTATAATTCATTATTCTTTCTAATGATGGGCATCCGAAGTTTTCAATGTTGCTGATTGTTCTGAAAATAAAGAGGAGAAAGTAATGTAACTTAAAGTATATACAACATGAAGAATAAAAATAATTAAAAAAGTATAAAAAAGTATCAAATAAGTATGGAAAATTATAAAAAAGTATCAAACAAGTATAGAAAAGTATAAAAAAGTATGAAACAAGTATGAAAAAGTATAAAAAGTATCAAATAAGTATGGAAAAGTATGAAAAAGTAATTGAAAAAGTTTGAAAAAAGTATTAAAACAGCAAGAAAAGTATGAAAGTTGAAACATAAATGTATTACTTACACATTTGGTAAAAGATCAGCTAACCATTGCGCTTTCTGCTCACCCTTGACAAATACTTTCTTGACTCCTTGCGAAAAAATTTCAAAAATTTTTTGAAGACGATGGTAAGGTATATCTCCAGAGTTCCATTGTATTCCATGGTGATACTTTTCCAGCCATTGCGTTGTACTTTTTTCTTCTTGACTCAATTCTCTTCCATGTCATCGGAGGTTTAAAGAGATACGCAGTTGGAAAAGCAGTTTTTCTAAAATTCAGAAAACTGACTTCTTTAAAAATAAAAGAATCCCCAGACATGCCTTGAAATCCTTGTATGTCACAAATATAAACGTTCTCTTCAGAAAATTCTAATATTGCATTTTTAATCATTGCACCATAGTCACGGGTTCTAGCCATCTTACAACTCTGAATTTCTTTCAGCGAGAAGTGATTTGAGAGACTGAATAGGAAAATTCTTACAGTTTTTGGATAGTTTAAAAGAAAAATTTATCCCTTCCTAAAAACTTTTCCCTTCTTTTTTTTCCAAATTTTTCTTTTTTACCATTGGTCAAATCTCGAAATTTGTATCCCTTCTTAAATTTTCTTTTTACTATTGGTAGAATCTTGTAATTTGTATCCCTTCTTAAATTATCTTTTTTACCATTGGTCAAATCTCGAAATTTGTATCCCTTCTTAAATTTTCTTTTTTACTATTGGTAGAATCTTGAAATTTGTATCCCTTCTTAAATTTTCTTTTTTACTATTGGTCGAATATCGAGATTTGTATTCCTTCTTAAATTTTCTTTTTTATTATTGGACGAATTTTCAAATTTGTAACCCTTCTTAAATTTTCACTAACTTTTCCTTTTACTATTGGACGAACCTTAAAATTTGTATCCCTTCTTACATTGTTTTACCTATAAAAAGCGAAGCTATTTCTTGGATGACTACACTTCGTATATAACAATCAGTGAGATTTATTCTTGAATATTGTGTGAGTTGAAACTGTTGCTCTAGTCATCTTTTAGTTAAAAAAAGCAAAAATGACTTCAATCGATTTTTTTGAACGTCTCGTCCAATTACTTCGTGATACTTTACGAAGTATAAACGAATTGAGCAATGATGATATTCATTATTGGTTAGATATGTGTAATTCTGCTGTCATTAAATTAAACGAAAAAATCGTTCGACCTAACCTCACAAGAGGGGAGAAACAGAAATGTCAAACTTGTATGACACATCTTTCGTGCATGCAAGTTCAGTTGGAACAAAATCTTCATCAAGGAGGCAATCTACAATCTGAAGAAACAGAAGCCAGGGTCGAGTGGCGAGACGTAGAGTCAGCTTTCCAAAATCGAATCAGAACTTGTGTAGTGGTAAATATCAAACATGTGGACATTCTGAGTTTTTTGAGTGATGCACAAAAACTTTTTAAAGTTAAGGTTCAGGCGTGCTTAGAAGAATATAATGCGTTAAAAATAAATTCTGATTTCATCTCTGAATTTTCTGTGCAGAAAAATACTGAGGAATTAAATGATACTAAATATTTTACAAGTGAAAGTAATACAGTATACATGTCAACTGATTTAGAGAAATGGTTCAAAGATAATATCAAAGAGCCTATTCTTACGCAAATAGAGGAATTTCAAGAAAAGGATTCAGGGTGGACTTTGAAGAGTATAATAAGTTTGTGTATAAATATGAAAAAATATTTTCCTTTGAAGGGTAGTTCTTATATACCTCTTCCGAAGTTTATAGAAAATAAGAAAGCGTGTGTTAATGTTCGCAATAATGACAATCAGTGTTTCAAATATGCTGTACTTTCCGCATTATATCCTAGTAACCGTAATCCTCAAAGAGTGGATCATTATCTACCGCATAATAATAAGCTGAGGTTTGATAAAATTGAATTTCCAGTAAAAATTAAAGATATTCCGAAATTCGAAAAATTAAATAATAATATTTCAATAAACTTATACATGTTGAAAAAGTATGGTCCGAAGTTTGAAGTATCGCCGTGTCATATTACATCAGAAAAAAAGGTACAACATGTCAATTTGCTCATTATTCAAGATTTCTACATAGATGAGTATGAAGAAAATAATGATGCTGATGATGGAGACATGCCTCAATATCATTATGTTTGGATTAAAAACTTGTCTCGACTTCTGGCTTCCCAAGTGTCTAAAAGCCATATAAAATCTTACCATTGTGAGAGGTGTTTACAAATTTTTTATAGTGAAGAAAGATTCGTAATTCATGAAAATAATTGTAAAAATTTAAATAAATGTCGAATTAATTTGTCCGACTCAAAAAATAATATTCTCAAATTCGAAGATTACAGCAAGAGTGAAAAAGTACCTTTTGTTATTTATGCAGATTTTGAATGTTTATTGAAACCTACAGACAGTGAGAAGGCTTTTCAACTTCATGAAGCATACAGTATTGGATACTACATGAAATGCAGTTTTAATGATAAATTATCTTATTATAAATCATACAGAAGGATTAACGAATGTGAAGAGACACCTGCAGAATGGTTTGTTAGAGAATTAAAATCAATCGGTGAGAAAATTGATGAACTCTACAGAAATCCAAAACCAATGAAACTTACAGATCTAGAAGAATTGATTTTCCAGAGGTCAACTAATTGTCATATATGTAGAAAACCAATCCGTGCCGAAGAACTTGCAGTACGAGACCATTGTCATCTCACAGGACGGTAAGTTGTTCAATTGGTTATAATTAAATAAAGAAAATTAATCTGGTTATTTTACGTTTATTTCTTTTTAGTTTCAGAGGTGCAGCTCATAATTCATGTAATTTGAATTATAAGATTTCAAGATTCATTCCTGTTATTTTTCATAATCTTAATTATGACACTCATTTTATTCTGAAAGAAATCGGGACTTCTACATTGATGAAGGGACGAATGACTCTAATACCTCATAATAAAGAGAAATACATTTCTTTCACAAAATATATGGATAATAGTGACATCAATTTTAGATTTATAGATTCTTGGCGTTTTCTACCATCATCATTGGAGAAGCTTGCATCGTACCTCGAAAACTTGCCAATAGCAGTGAGAGAGTTTCAAACAGATGGATTTACAGATGATAAGATAAATCTTCTTAGACGGAAAGGTGTATTCCCGTACGATTTTGTGGATGGATTCGAGAAATTGATGTCTACAAAGCTGCCAGAAAAAAAGGACTTCTACAATAAACTAACGGATTCTCATATAGCTGAAGAAGATTATAAGCACGCTGTTCAAGTTTGGAATGAATTCAATATAAAAACTTTAGGAGAGTACTCGGATTTATACTTAAAAACCGATGTTTTGCTATTGGCTGACGTCTTCGAAAGTTTCCGAGAGACCTCTCTTAAAGCCTACGATTTATGTCCTGCTCATTTCTACACAACTCCAGGCTTAACGTTTTCAGCAGCTCTTAAAATGACGAAGGTAGAATTGGAACTTTTGACAGACATTGACATGCTAATGTTTATCGAAGCAGGTATCCGTGGAGGAATAAGCCAGTGCTGTAACCGGTATGCAAAGGCAAACAATCCATACATGGGTCCTTCATATGACGAAAATCAGAAAAAGAAGACCCTTCTATATTTTGATATTTATAATCTTTATGGTTGGGCGATGATACAACATTTACCGATAGGAAAATTTAAATGGATTGATTATGAAACAATTCCAGATTTCTTCAATACACCGCCAGATTCGGATATAGGATATATTGCTGAAGTGGATTTAGAATATCCTGTGGAAATCCATGATGAACATCGGGATTTACCTTTTTGCGCAGAACATCGTCCACCACCAGGCTCGAAGCAAAAAAAACTGCTTACTACTTTGGACAACAAGGAAAGGTATGTCATACATTATCGGACGCTTAAACAAGCGTTAGATAATGGACTTGGATTAAAAAAAGTACATAGAATTTTAAGTTTTGAACAAAAGGCTTGGCTTAAACCTTATGTTGAATTAAATACTGAGAAGAGGAAGCAAGCGAAGAATGAGTTTGAAAAACTCTTCTATAAATTGCTTATTAACTCTGTATATGGAAAGTGCATCGAACGAGAGCGGTCACGTGTTGATGTGCGATTAATAAATAAATTCACAGGTAGATATGGAGCAGAAGCACGCATAGCTCAACCAAATTTTCACAGTTGTGCAATTTTCGATGAAAATTTGGTAGCTATTCAGCTGAAGAGAACGAGTATCACAATAAAAAAACCTATATACGTTGGTTTTTCCATCCTTGATTTATCAAAAACACTGCTATATGAGTTTCATTACTCATATATGAAACAGCGACTAGGACAAAAATGTTAACTTCTATATACAGATACGGATAGTTTAATATATGAAGTTGAAGACATTAATATGTATCAAACAATGAAGGAAGACATTCACAGATTTGATACTTCTGATTATGCTGAAAATAATCAGTTTAATATTCCACGTGTCAATAAGAAAGTTCCTGGATTAATGAAAGATGAATGCTGTGGCAAGATTATGTCTGAATTCATAGGTTTGCGGAGTAAAATGTACAGTATTTTGGTTGATGGAGGAGACACAGTGAAAAAAGCTAAAGGTATCAAATCTAACGTCGTGAAGAAAACAATCACTTTCGAGGATTACCGAAGTTGTCTTCAGGATCTTGTCATTATACACCGTGAACAGTGCAATATTCGATCAAAATTACACACAGTGCATATTGAAAAGCCAAGAAAAATTGCACTACGTCCACACGATGATAAGAGATTTTTATTGCCTGATAGTACAGATACTTTACTATGGGGTCATTTTAGAATTGAAGAGATACAGATGGCGCAAGCTGCACTTGAAGTAGAGAGGGAATATGCAAGAAAAATGGCTGCTGAAAAAGAGCAGGAGGTGAAAAAGAAGAGGGGACACAAAGTATCCAATAAAAATAGAGTAACGCGAGTGGGGATGGATGTTACAGAGCATAGCAGAGAGGGGGAAATTGAGAGAGGGGATGAACCATCCAATGAAAATAGTGCAGCACGAGTGGGGGTGACACTTCATGGCAACCAAGGTGAGCAAATCATTATTGAGTATGACGTATTAGAGGAGTTCATGCATAACTGGGATCCATCAATAGAGGGGATAAGTTCCGAAGAAGGTGAGAGAAGGGATTTATTGCAAGTGGCGATGGAAAGGGCAGAAATCGAGGTGGGGTATGGGCTATATCAAGGGACGGAGCACGATGAGGAGCACATTCAAGTAATCGAAGAGCTTGAGGACGATCAACCTCCTACAAAGAAACCAAGAGTCAACTAACTAATCATGTAAGTTTACAGTATAATTTTTTTTTTTTCTAATAAAATATCATCTTTAACAGAAATTTTAATTTTTACTTTTTTCTTTTTGATTTCAGAATCGATTTATCAACACTTAATAAGATTGCTGGAAGCGACTTCTTGCCAAGGAAAAAAGTTACAGACTTGGAAAAAGATCACCAGTACATGGTGACAGCACTTAAAGAGGTGAAGACACGATATGGTGTCAAGATTGTAGCAGAATTCGAGCAAAGTTTTCAAGTATTTCTACCAGAGAAGATTTCATCAGCAATTCTAAAAGATGAAGAATTTTTTTACAAACTCCGTGATGAAGCAAACAAACTACGTTTGGTTGCAATGTATTTGGGAGGAACTTCTTTCAAATTCGATCGGGTATAAAAAAATATATCTACGAAATGATTTTTAAAACTATTTATTGTAACTTGTACATAATAATACATAAATAAATAAAAATATATTAACATTATACATTTGTTTTTTTATTTATCATCACCACCTATAGTTATAATTATATTACAATATTTTATTTAAATATATCTAAATAATATAACAGAATACAATTAAATTTTTTTTATTTATTACATTATTATATTTAAAAATTACATTTTAATTTTTTCAAACAATCTCATTTTTATCTATCCAACTATTATGCTTGTTACTTAGACCTAACCACTTAACATATACACGTTTACCACTTTTCTTTAAAACTTTTTCTACTAAATAAATTTCTGGATACATAGTCTTTTGAATTTCCGTTTCATAAAAGCCTTCGGAGACTGGTTCATCATAATAATCTTTGACGTGGTAAGTTATGGGATTGGTTTTTACAACTCTTGTTATTGTGAAAATTTCAGTAGACCAATTTGGTGTATAACCTTTTTCAAAAACTTGTTTTATCTTACTTATTCGCACTTTATCTCCTACTTTGAATTTTGGTTTTTTTACGGGTATTTTTTCAGTTGGGTAATTTTTCTTCATTTCTTTTTCATTTATCTTCATGACGTTTTCAGGCTCGATTCCTATTGTCCGATGTTTTCTTGAATTGTATGCTTTCACTAACTCAGGCAGAATATCCAACCATTTATAACTTCCTTGTTTGCTGAATTCTAACCACATTGCATTTTTTAAAGTTCTATTAAAGCGCTCACATATGCTTGCATTAAGATTACTATGTGAAGAGTAGTGATTTATCTTGTACTTCTTCATAAGATTCTGAAAGTTTGAATTGTAGAATTCTTTTCCTTGGTCAGTTTGTAAATTCGATGGCACCCGTCCTTGTTTTAATATTAACTTCATAGCTAGAGTAACATCATTGCCACTCTTCGATTTGACTGGTACAGCCCATGCATACTTTGAAAATATATCTATGACAGTTAGTAAGTAGCGAAAACCTTTGTTTTCCTTAAAATAAGGTATCATTTCTACAAGGTCAGCTTGCCAAGTCTCATCTAATCCACGTATGTCATATTTTCTTCGCTTGTACCTTCAACGTGCTGGCTTGTGTAGCTCTTCAACTACTCTTTGACGTTCCATCTTAAACTTCAACTTTAGCAATATCCGATCGTCTATTCATTTCTTTAATTATATATTCAATACTTGCAAAATTTCGTTGAGTCATATCATAGACATAAGTTAATTTTTCGTCTATTTCTGCTTTATATATTTCAACTTTGTTCTCATATTCTTGTATAGCTTTAGCAACTTCTATAATTTTAGAAGATAAGTAATAAACTTCTTTCTGTAGGATATTATTTAGTGAATTCAAACTAATGGCATCATTTGAATCATTAGCCTCTCCAATATTGCAAAGCCGCTTATTTTCTGAATCAAAATCACCATCTGATGTAACATTGAATCCAATACCTCGAGGACCACGACTCACTTGCGAGCCCTCAAGTTTTCTTCCAAACACATCGAGACTCATGTTACTACTGTTCATTTGAAAATTGTGTACGTCAATATATATGCCCAGCTTCACGTAGTTCCTCTATGATTGATTGGATTTCATTGTTGTGATTATTATTTCCAGCAGATCGTTCGGCTATTAATAATCGCAGTCTTTCGACAAGCTCATTCGGATCATCCCAGTAGACTAGATCTATGAAAGTATTCTTTTTTGCTATTTTATATTTAGGTATGAGACCCCCTCCGCTGGTAGACATTCTACTGCGATCACTGTGGAACATTGGTGCTATGATTTTTGAATATTTTCTACTCTTCGAAGAGCGTATATTCTCACTTTTGCTATGTCTTTTTCTATGGGCATTTGTTGCTTCCAGGATAATGCGATAGTTCTTGCGATCTGTTGTACTTAAAAGATTATCATCTGGTTCTTTTTTGAAAAGCAATTCCATTAGACCACTGCTTTTAGGAAAACTTAAATCTTTCACTTTTATTAGTTTATCATCAAATTGAATTTGTGAATCACCCATCATGTATACCCCACTGACTTTTCTCACTCCGTATATGTTATCGATTTTGCTGCGGCTTCCATTTAGCATTGATAAAAAGTCTGTCGGTTCAGTTTCTTTATGCGCAGGTACAAATGGTGAATAGAGAGATTTGAATGATGAATTTGCAGAATTGAATGATGAATTCATCATTGTGCTATTTATCGGAGAAAAATCATCGCCATTAGAAGCATTATTATCAAACGCAGAACCCGAGTCATTAATATCGTTTAAAATATAACTTGATTCGTCGAATCTCAATCTTTTTTTTGCCGATTTTCTGTTACTGTCTATAGCTGAAATGTGATTAGAACGTGACACACTTTCAGTTGTCGAATCGATAAGCTTTTCAAGTGGTGTAATAACTGGTTTTAAAGTATCACCAATAACCTTTTCAAAATCATCTCTCTCCTTTTTTAATAAAGAGTATTTTTTTTAATAGCCTCACGTGCTCGTAAGAGCTCGCTAAGAACATTTTTTTCTTTCTTAAAGTCAGGCATGCTGACAAGATGCTGTCTACAATCGAACTGCAAAGATTAAGATTTATACTTCCTTTTTAATGGCAAAACAGTCAAATCCTTTTCTATATCTACCATCATTCATTGCTCTATCTTTGTCAATAACAACAAATCCATACTTGTCATTCTTCCAGCATTCAGTACAAAGATTTCGAAATTCATTTAAAGTTAAGTCAGTATTCACATGGTCTTCATAGATATGTTTAAGATTAACATCATCTTGACGATAAATTACCATCAAATTAATATTGTCCCTGATGAGATGTTTCGGTATATGAGCATATGACTGACATAGATAAAAGCTATCTACACTTTTGTGTCTCCCCATACAGAAAAAAGCTCTGACGTTATCCTGCTTCTCACAAGCCACATCGTCAAAAATCATAATTGAATTTGGTAGGGCTTCATCTGGAGACACTACAGATGCATGTTTACTGAACGGTAGATATGATATACCTTCAATTGGCTCTAAAACTTTTTGAAGAAATTGATATTTCGGTTGATTTAAGGATTTAGAGTATACATACAAATTTTCAAATCTAAGACCATTAGGGTGTGTAATTAGAGCCAATAAACTATTAGTTTTTCCACAGTTTGATGGGCCACAGAATACTGCTCGTATATTATCTGGAAGTAACTCCCCATGTCGCTTTTTTCTTTTCGTTTTCTCAAAATCAAAGTTGGCGACGGAAAGTTTGACGTTCTGCTCAGTAAAATCCATGTTTACGTAACAAAGTCAAATCTAAGATTGACCTTTTCAAAATATAAACGCTTGTTTTATATTTTGATCATCAGTTGTAAATCAGCACTCGAAGAGAGATGCTCGTACACAAATCACAGAAGCACCCTAAGGGTAAAGGGTTACTTGATAAAGTAATCAATAACTTACCTATTGAAATGCATATTCCTGGATATCAATATTGTGGTCCCGGAACAAAACTGAAAAAGCGTCTAAAAAGAGGTGATGCAGGTATCAATCCACTTGATCAAGCATGCAAAGAACATGACATATCTTATTCTGATGAAAATGCTAATCGAAAAGTAGCTGACATGAAGCTTGCTGATAAAGCTTGGCAGCGTGTTAGAGCCAAAAATGCAAGTCTTAGCGAAAAAGCAACTGCTTTTGTTGTTGCAAATGCTATGAAATTAAAAGGAAAGACAGGAATGGGTGTAAAATTGAGTAAATTAGTAACTGCAAGTAAAAAATCATTAAAACCAAGTAAACATTCTCGCAAAGTTATACAGTCCGCTTTAAAAGGTGCGCGTGAAGCTCTCAAGATTGTTGGCGGTGAGAAAAAAATTATCATTCCACGTATTCTACCTGTTCCATCAAAAATAGGTGGCGCTCTGCCTTTTCTCATACCTTTGTTCGCAGCACTAAGTGCAACTGGTGCTCTGGCTGGAGGAGCTGCTGGAATAGCTAAAGCAGTAAATGAGGCTAAAGCTGCACAGAAAAATTATGAAGAAAGTAAGAGACATAATAAAACTATGGAAGCTATTGCTCTAGGAAAAGGTCTCTATCTTAAACCATATAAAACTGGAATGGGATTATTTATGAAACCTCATATCGGTAATTGTCAAGTTAAAAAAAAAAAACTTCGATTTA
The DNA here is from genome assembly GCA_017163975.1 of Anastatus disparis. Classification (NCBI taxonomy): domain Eukaryota; kingdom Metazoa; phylum Arthropoda; class Insecta; order Hymenoptera; family Eupelmidae; genus Anastatus; species Anastatus disparis. The sequence goes on from JAFFSR010000233.1 coordinate 50,288, forward strand.
ACTTTGCCAAATCGTGCACTGACTGACTATGATCTTATAAAGTATGCTCGTATGATGAAAATCTCATATTTTCGAGGTGTTTTCATGAGAAATAATCTACCTTCTGATGGCCCATGGCATAACGAATCTGCTATAGTTAACTTAGATGATTTTCAAAACAAAGGCACTCACTGGGTATGTTATCGAAAACGAGGTTCTGAAGTGATTTATTTTGATAGTTTTGGTGATCTTAAACCCGCTATAGATCTCATGTTATATTTTAACGTGAAAGAAGTGAAATACAACTATAAAAGATATCAAAATTTTGACTCATTTATTTGTGGACATCTTTGTCTTCAATTCTTGTGTTAAAGACTATAAAAGAAGAGTTTTCAGACAAGCAGGATCATTCTTTTTCAAATAGTCATGGAAGATAGTTTCACTTTGAGTCTTTCAGGCAAATCTTCTATCTTAGAAGCGCAATATTTTCCTTCAATAGAACTACCACAGCATAAGAATTTTGTTTTGGGTTTAGTTGAACTTTTAACATTCAACTCGATTCCCAATGTTGACGATTCGAATAATAAACTTCATATAAACGGAGAGAAGATTATTATTATTCCTACTGGCAGTTATGAAATTGATGCTATTAATCAATTTTTGCAAAAAGATTTGAAATCTAAAGACATCGAGTTTTCCTTGAAAGCTAACAACAATACTCTCAGAAGTGAAATTTATTGCAGCCATCAGATAGATCTTAGACCTCGCGATTCAATAGGCAGTCTTCTCGGTTTCACTCGTCGCGTTCTTCATGAAGACATTCATCACAGCTCTGATTTACCTGTGAAGATATTGAAAATAAACGCACTCAGAGTAGAGTGTAATATTACTACAGGTGCTTACATCAACGACAAAAAAGTTCACACGATCCATGAGTTTTTCCCAAAAGTTCCTCCAGGATATAAAATCATAGAAGTTCCATCGCATGTCATATATTTACCACTCAATGTTAAAAGTATAGATCATCTTCAAATCCGAATTGTTGATCAAGACGGAAATTTAGTGAATTTCCGAGGAGAGGAAATTACTGTTAGACTTCACATAAAATCTGTATAATGGGAATCGTTTATAATTCAAGTGTGCATATAAGTCAGCCATCATGTCAACCCACCATCAGTCGTCCAAAGGTACTCAAACCGTTCACACGGAAGAGCATCCAGTTTCTCAAAAGCATAGGTCTCAAAGTACGTGGAAAAAGATAAATTGTATCATTCTCTGCTGCTTTCAGAAAAATGGACGAAATTCTAAGCATTCAATCAGGTGTCGCATTCGATGAGTCTATTGCTCATTATGAGGTTCACGCACATCAACCATACTCCACATTAAGTTTCAATAACAGTGATGAAATCCGTATTTCTATTCAGCATCAAGATTTATGCCTCTTACCATCATGTAGTTACATCCATGTATGTGGAAAATTACAAAAACCAGATGGACAAGCACTAACTAAAACTAATTTCGTTAACAATGGCATTTGTCATCAGTTTGATGAAATTCGATATGAACTTAATGCTGTAGAGATAGATAAAAGTAAAAATGTTGGTCTGAGTAGTCTCATGAAGGGATGCACTTCATTTAATCCAAATCAGACTCTAACATTAGAAAATGCAGGCTGGCTTGGTGTTGAAGAAGGAAACAAAACAATTGTAGATGATCATGGAAATTTTGACGTTTCTATCCCACTAAGTATGATTTTAGGCTTCGCAGAAGATTACAAGAAAATTGTTGTTAATATGAAGCATGAACTCATTCTCACAAGATCAAGAAATGACCTGAATGCTATAGTACAGGAAGGTACTGTAGCCAACAATGCAACCACATATGAACCTTATCAAATAAAAATATCAAAGATAGAGTGGTTAATGCCATATGTTATTGCATCAGATAAACAAAAAATCCAGCTGTTAAATTTCATTGGCAAAGATAATCCTATTTCTATGAGTTTTCGTTCATGGGAGTTATTTGAATATCCTCTTCTTCCAACAACAAATAAACACGTCTGGACGGTAAAAACTTCAAATCAATTGGAGAAACCACGTTTCGTGATTCTTGGATTACAATCGGGAAAAAAAGGTTCAAGACCTAAAAATGCCAGTCGCTTTGACCACTGTAATATTAATAATGTGAGACTTTTCTTGAATTCGCAATATTATCCGTACAACAATCTCAATCTTGACATATCTAAGAATCAATTTGCTATTCTATATGATATGTATGCTAATTTTCAGAAAAGCTATTACGGAAGAGATTTACAACCATTGTTGACAAAGTCTGAGTTTATCAACTTTGAACCACTCATAGTTATTGACTGTTCACGACAAAATGAATCTCTAAAGAGCGCTCCTGTCGATGTACGTCTAGAATTTGAGTCTCAAACTGACTTTCCAGCTAATACTTCAGCTTATTGCATGATCTTACACGATCGCATCGTTCAGTACAATCCTATTAGTGGAGATGTTCGGAAGCTTGTCTGAATTAACTTCACTTTTACGTAAAAAGATTAATATTTTGAAATGGAATATGCGGTAGACATGATTGGTTTTAAGCAAATGGGTGGTGAATATGTTTTAAAGGAAATAGCAATCATTCCTCTCAACGACAGTGGTGATCCCATCGTTCATCTATTCAAAAAACCTTTTTCATGGAAAAGGCTCTCTGACAAATTGCAAGAAGAAAACATTCGACTCAAACATAATCATGGAATAGCTTGGAACACTGATGGACTAGATTACTCTCAAATTGCAAACTTACTCCGTGAACATTTACATGATGCTACAAAAATTTTTGTTATTAATGAATTCAAACGAAAATGGTTGCTAAGATTCAAATTTCCCGTTTATAACATCAATGAATACGGATACCCATTAAACCCATCTTTCAAATGCGTTACTGTGTGTACAAACCATAATCCAATTCATAAGACTGTCTGTGCACTACACAATGTCAAACTCATGAAATTATTCTATCTCTCACAAAACCATTTATAAGAAGAAAAAAAAAAAGTAGAAAGAGTAGAAAACGCTATAGGCATACTAGTTCACATTCGGATTCTAAAACACTTGGGCTGTGCTAGAATCCGTACGGGTTCTAACACACCATGGGCTGTGCTAGAATCCGGGTGTGCCAGTATGCCTTTAGCCTATCTACTAAAATTTATATTAATAAAATTTAATAATAAATATTGAAAACAAAATTTTAAAACAGATTAAAAATTTTAAATGGTCAAAAATTAATTTAAGAAAATCACATAGATAAACGTGCAAGTTAAAATTGTACGCTTTATATATAAAGTAAGACCACGAGTCAAGCTACAAAATCAATATTAATAAATTTTAATATTAATAAATATTAAAAATAAATTTAACACGCTTAAAATCTTATATGTAAACAACAAAAAAGTTTAAAAGAGGTAGATAGAAAAAAAGCCAGGCCCATAAGCTACATTTGTTTTCATAAAAATGTCATAAAACCCTACAATAAAGCTGTAAAGACCCGAGTAGAATGAACCATGATTTACGATAAGTACCCGTCATACGAGAAGCGCTCAGACTTTTTTAATTTTCGTTTCTCTTCCACACCATATTCTTATGATACAAAAAATAATTTTTGTTTAGTTAATTAAAAATTAAACTTTTTATTATTTCATCTTATAGAGAGCACCCATGTTCGCTTCTGTAGAGCTAAAGCTCTTAAGAGAATCAAAATTCGCTTATTATTTCGATATCTCCATTATTTTACGAGATATAGAGTGTCAAAGTTTCCGAATATCAAATTTAATTTTAAGTAAAAATTTTAAATCACCTACCTTTTTTTTCTTCGTGCTCGATAACTATTTCTTGCAGAACTGCGATATTGGACCACCTTTTTATCTTGATATATTCTACAATAATTTCATGCGTGTTTTGATTATTTTTCATAAATTTTTTATAAAAATACGCAATTTTTCGCGGACCACAAAATTGTAATAGAAACACCATTTTACGTTTTAACTGAATGAAAACCATTCTATTAACACTACTCCGCCATATCAAATTACACCGTGCATTTATAAGTGAATTAGTCGGTCGTAAATGACCCACAATTTTATATATTTGACGGCGCAACGCTGTATCAGCTGGAGATATCATGATTGATCTCATTGTGACTGTTACAAAATTTATTAGAGGGTTACCTTTTATATCTTTTAATAAAACAGAGTGGGAGAACAATTTTTAAATTAATGATTATTTTTTCATCATGCAGGGATCAATGTTACATGATATCATAAAGGTCCTAAGCGAATTTCAACAGGAAATTTACAAATAGATAATTAAAATTATTTCATGTTAAAGATAAATTATTTCTTAGAATAATACGCTTTCTTTTAAATGATATGTTTTACATTATTCCACTAAAAGGAAATGTAAGAAATAGCATTGAAAAATGTTTTTAAATAGTTTGCAAAATGTTAAAAGATATTTTTATCTTACACACGGTATTAATGTCATTTGATATTAGTATGATGTTGCGTTTATTTTTCATGAACAGGATATTTACTAGATGATCGTTGAGAACTCTTATGTTTACTTACCGGAAAAATTCTAAGAATAATATGTCACAATTAGTTTTATGAAAATGAATATGATATCAAACTATAACGAATATGATTTCAAACAGGAAATTTATATTCTGATAAATAAAATTAATTTTACGCTCATCTTATATAACAAAATAATTTCTTAGAATAATTTCGGTAGTTTCTTTTTGAAATAATTTTTGCTTTTATAACGGCGAAATATTAAACTTGAGTTCTTTATACGGAGATCAGTTTTTTTTTTTAGCTAAACATTATTAGAGTAGCTTTCAGATATACTCGAGTTTATTTATATTGTCCTTCCCTACCTTCGCTGTAAATTGATTAACCTATACATACACTAAATCTAAGTAATAATGTCCCTGGGGTCGCTAGAAAACACGTGCTCATTTTTTAGTAACGGTTAGATGGATCGGTCTTATATACAAAGTGTTCTCAACTCTCACCACTTGCGGGAGTTGGACACAAATTTCAACACATCGAAAATGTTTAGCTGAAAAAATTAGCTAAAAATTAAGATTAAAATATAGCTGTTTTGACTCGTTGAAATTTGTGTCTAACTCCCGCAAGTGGTGAGAGTTGAGTACACTTTGTATATAAGACCGATCCATCTAACCGTTACTAAAAAATACGCACGTGTTTTCTAGTGACCCCTGCGACATTATTACTTAGATTTAGTGTATGTATAGGTTAATCAATTCACAGCGAAGGTAGGGAAGGACAATATAAATAAACTCGAGTATATCTAAAAGCTTCTCTAATAATATTTAGCTAAAAAAAATTGTTAAAAATATAGCCAAACAACAGCTAAAAATACAGCTGAAATTACAGTTACATATTTTCAGCTGTTCTCGGTCAAAAAAAAACATCTATATAAATAGCTAAAAATATAAGTAAAATACAGCTATATTTATTTATATTATAGCAATATTCATGTTTTTTCAGCTAAATATCTATGAGTAATAACCAAATTATTAACTAAAAATTTAGGTATATTTTCAACTATAAAGAATATCTAAAAAACCATTTATTTTTAGCTATAAAGTATAGTTAAATATCTAGCTATTTATATTGTAATAAATACACTAAAAATTTAAGTGTTTTTTTTAACTATAATAATAGCTATAAAATATAGTTGAAAAGGTAGCTATTAATATTTTTGGTAGATAATGAAATTATTAACTATAAAATTAAGTACATTTTTAACTATAAAAAACAGCTAAAAAACACATTGATGTAGCCGTAAAAACAGCTCGATACAGCTATATATTTAACGATTTTTTTAGCTATATTTTATAGCTAACCTTTTTTGACCGGGATTTTACTTTTGTCTTAGTACAACGGTCACTTTTATTTTTCCTAAGCATATGTACCACTGCAGCTATCTTATTTTTCGACAAATGTAAACAGTTTAAATTTGTTTCGGTATTTTTTCACGTCTCATAAATCCAAAACATTTTCTTCCTATGTTTGAAAAGATTTAATACGTGTAGAAAAATGTTTTTAACTTCGGTCATAAAATAGATCTTCTTACTTTTCACCGGTGTTGAACATATTGTTTTATTTTTGTTGTCAACATTCAATGTTAATATTAGGCTTAAGTCTAAAAATTTTTCGTCAAAGGGTCAGGTCTGCTTTTGACTCTGATTGAAAATCATGTCAGGAGAAAAAGAAATCATAAACGTTGACGGAGATTCGGACTCCGACTACGATTTACAGATGCACGAAATAGTACTCGCGCGACGCGATAATACACCTTTGCCATATTCTTCGTCTATTGAGAGTATAGTGCTAGAGGATTCTGGTGATGAGCGAGAAATCATGGTTATAGATAACGATTCTGATATCGATGTGCTTAACGTTGAGCCAGAATTCATCGATGTTGATGTCATTTCGGACATTGATGATATCAACATCGTTAGTGATACATTGGAAGAGAGTGAATCTTCAAATGATTCACCAGTTTATAGTGAAAATTGTGAAGTGAGTAGCACTGCTACGACAACATTCAGTGGTGCGGAAGCTTTTCTTGGGTTTCCTAAAGAAAGCGCTAACCTCAGGCAGTATGAATTCACACAGTTCTTAAACCGGGCCATTAACGCCTGTGAAATCGCCTTACAGGTTACCCGGTTTAACGGTGCAATCGCTGTACAGACTGAAGGACCCTCGCTTGTACCCTGTGGGTATGAACGAGAACCGTATCGTGGGGTAGATGGGTGCGGCTATTATCGCAGGCTTTTTTACTGTCAGGCCCAGAATCAATGGGTTAGATGGTATTTCTGCCTAAGGTGTAAAAGGTGGGTATGCCCTACCTGTAGAACAGGATCCGGGTGCAACTGTACTCGAATGAATTAAAAACAAATTAAAAAACTTTTTTAAATGTGTATATATATATATATATATATATATATATATATATATATATATATATTTAGATATTTAGTGTTAGATAGTAGTGTAGTGTGTGCAAAAATCATAAAAATTATATATTTAGTGTTAAAACTCTCAAGGGATGGATATGGCGTCTTGAAGAAAAAATGTCAGTTTTTTATGTAATTATTCAAAATTAATATGGGGAGTTATAAAAATGACGTCATCATACCTACCATTCTTATTATTTACAAAACAATCTTATCTATCATTCACAAAACAAACAATTTGTTTAAGAAACAAACAATTAAGTTAACGACTTATTTACATAACAAATAATTAAGTTAACGACTTATTTACATAACAAACAAATAAGTTAATAACTTATTTATATAAATAAACAATTAAGATAACAACAAAGTATTATTTTAATTGTTTGTTTTATATAAATAAGCTATTAATTTAATTGTTTATTTACATAAATAAAATAATTAACTTAATTGTTTGTTTTGTAAACAAATTGTTTGTTTTGTAAACAAATTGTTTGTTTTGTAAACAATAGATAAGAATGGTAGGTAAGGTCACGTCATTGTTATGACTCCCCATAGCTAACTATATACTACTTACGTCTTTACCATTCGGTTACAGAGAACAACAGCGTGTGAAACTATCAAATGTTGTATATAGTGTATACTTTGTCGATTAATTTTGTAAAAATGTTGTATATTTTCGTAAAATTTGTATGACCGTATGCGTATTGTATATATATTTATTATTGTTAAAAATGTATAAAAATCTCTTTAAAATATTTTATATACCGCCTACTTTATCTATTAATTTGTAAAATATTGTATGTTCTATTTTTTGTAAAATTTTTATAACCATATGTTTATTTTATATTTGTTAATAAATTTGAAAATTTATTTTTATTACATATAATAAATTTTATTTTTACCCATCTCACACTATATCCTAAAAATTTTTCTCATTTTTCTCACATTTTCATTTTACATTATTAAGAGGCGGTCGGAACCAAATCGGTGACTTGCGGTATATATCAAGTCAGCATTTTTCGCTTTACGATAATATTTTGTATATTTTTATGGCTTAAACTATTTCAAATTATTCTTTATATACATGACTAGAGGAAATGACTATATTTTTACCATATGAATAAGTAAATAAATTATTATAAGCATTTATTACAAATATCAAACTGACTTGACATATACCGTATGCAAAAAACTGTCGTGTCGATTGTTAGGTGGCATTTTTCGCTTTATAACAATATTTTGTAAATTTTTGTGGCTTTAACTATTTTAAATTATTCTTTATATACACGACTAGAGGAAATAACTATATTTTTACCATATTAATAAATGAATAAATTATTATAAGCATTTATTACAAGCACCGAACTAAGTCACCGATTTGGTTCCAACCGCCTCTTAAGAAATTTCTTAAATTTCTAAAAACTTGAATAGAAAATTTTTATATAATTTTTCTTATACATTTTTACATTTTTTTCAGTAAATTTTCTTATAATTTTTTCATTCATAATTTCTTATTTTTTTCTAAAACTTTTTATTAATATTTAAAATTTTCAACAAAATTTTTCTGATGTGAATTCATATCATTCTACCCTCGATGTAAGCTATAACGCCAAGAGGGGTAAGCAGTACTCTTCGCTGCTGACCACAAAGCCGAACGTTTACAGGTTCCCTATACGGTAAGTAAAAGAGGGATGTCTACACACCGATGCAAGCTGTAGCGCCAAGAGAGGTAAGTAAACATCTCTCCGTTGCTCTCTTCAGCGCTCACAGGCCCCTGTTCGGTAACCTGTCTTCGTTGCTCTCATAAGTTCCGAAACCCATGTCCATCTTGCCCGGGAGAGAGGAAACCCATGTCCATCTTGTCCGGGGGAGAGGAAACCTTCAACCCTATAACGCACGAGGGAAAGGGTGCGAGAGAGACAGAAGATTTTTTCGGCACCGTCTAGGTGCGTCATAGCACAGTTCTCTCTACTGCCGTCTATCCAAAATTTAATATACTTTTTCATATCCGCAAATAAAAATAAATTAAAGGTGTCATCCACCCATTATAAACTTTATATTGATTAAAGAACTCTGTTCGCCCGTCTTATTAGATATTAGGTTATTATTAGTTAAGGGTACCATCCACCAATTATTGCCGTAGCATTAAATATTGTTTTTTAGTTACATTAAGGTGCCGTACATATATCAAATTAATTATTCAATTATTAATCTTTTGTGTTTCTCTTTCCGCATTGTTGTAGGTAAAAGCCACTGACGTGCGGGAGATGGCTTTTAGCTATGAGACAATGAGTCTTTAAGAAAAATTTATCGACCTCATTAAAAGTTCTCTTCTTTTATTAACTAATAAATTTTGGTTATTATTTTTTCCGAACAGTAAAGTTTAATTGTTATTTTTATATACAAGCCATCAAGTGGTCTATGCAAAGATACAAGAAGTTAATTATTTTCTTGTAATTATATTAATAAGGATAGGATTATTTTATTTGTATTATATAGAAAAAAGGGGTTTAGCTTTGATAAACATTTATTATTTTTGATTTTTAAACGTCGTTGTGATTGAGTCTTTTGAGCATAATAAAGCCCAGGTACTCCCTAGCATGAACAAACGTGTTTAACCCGGTTACTTTCCTTTATCTTCCACTGTCCATCCCTATTACTCCTGCCGATCTTACCCTGGCAATCTCTGAAGTGTCTGGCAACAGGAAATTACACGTATTTTCCTTGCCCGAAAAGGAAAAACGTTACAACATATGACAATCTTAAAATTATACTACAAAAAATTCAGTATGACATGCATAAATGGCTCATATGTAGCGATGTGAAAGTTTCTGGAATATTGTTAGGACAGCAGTCTGAATTTACGAAGACACTATGTTTCTTGTGCTTATGAAATAGTAGAGACCGTGCAAAGCACTATACAAATCATAAATGGCCTGAAAGAAACTCTCTCGAAGTCGGAAAGAGTAACGTTATAGCTACTCGATTGGTTGACCCGAAAAAAGTTCTCATTCTGCCATTACACATAAAACTTGCTGTAATGAAACAATTCGTTAAGGCTTCCAATAAAGATGGCCAGTGCTTTAAATATTTGGAAAGCAAGTTTCCAAATAAATCAGATTCAAAATTGAAGGAAGGTATTTTTGATGATCCAGAAATTAAAAAAATGATATCTGATGATCAGTTTATTAGTTCCATGACAAACATTGAAAGAGCAGCATGGCTTAGCTTTAAGGAAGTTACTAAAAACTTTTTGGGTAATCGCAACAGCCCAAATTACGAACAAATTGTATCTAAAATGGTTGAAAACTTTGGGAATGACCTGATGGTCATTCCTGATGGAAAACCTAATGAATTACAAATTACATTTTCTACACAATCACTTGGATAGTTTTCCTGACAACTGTGGATATTATAGTCAAGAACAGGGAGAGCGTTTTTACCAAGACAATAGAGCAATGGAGAAGCGTTATCAAGGTAGATGGGATACTAGTAAGCTGGCCGATCACTGGCTTATGTTAAAAGGAGATTGTAAAACTACTGGAAAAAAACGTAAAAGTAAACCTTTGCACTCATCATTTGATGAGAAACATGTAAGGTATAGTAAGAAAAAATTAATGGCATGAATTTTGGTTTATTTTACGCGAGTTTTGTAGATTTGACCTTAAAATGCTCTTTATTCTGAGGTGATGGAGTCAAACGGACCACGGATTTGGATTCAGCGACCCCAGAATCATATGCATGTACCGTTAAAGTATGGTTGCTAATAATTTTGTAGATTCGACCTTGAAATGATCTCGACCTTGAGGTGATGGAGTCTAATGGACCACGGATTCTGATTCAGCGATCTCAAAAACATAAGATGTTCATGGTCTGGTCCGTGGGTTTGGCATTTTTTTGTGTGGCTGTGTATACAGTTTGAATTATTTGTTTCGGACATTCTCAAATGGAGAAAACACAGAGGCCAGCAACTTACCCATTTTTATGTTATTTTGATAGTGTGAAATCACAATTAAAAATTAAAAAATTAAAGGAACATAAAATTTTTTTTCACAGTTTTAGAGCGCAAATATGACATATGAAAATTTCAAACCGATCATATTTTTTTTTTACTCTAAAAAGAAATTCCCGAAAAAAGCTTAAAAAAACACGCAGGTAACCAGACTACTACTTTGAAAATTGACTGAGAAATTCTGCGAAAACTACCAAAATTTAGAGAGTCAAGGCTTTGACTGAAGAAAAAAATTTCAAGCATCGGTTGAGATATATTTAAATTACTCATATACCAAAGTCTTATATTCAAAATACATTAAACTGGAAAAAAATTATATTGATTTATTAATAATATTACAGGAAAACAAATTGATCATGATATTCCAAGCTTTATCGTAGTTCTGATATGTTAATTATTGTAACATATTTTTTTTCTTATTTAAGCATTTTTATCCTCAAAGAAGAAGTGAGAATTTTTGGACGAACCTTCGAGCTTTCACTTTGTTTAATCAAGTGCACGTAACTTTTTTTCCAGTTATGGGGATAATTATTTGTGAGATACATCTCATTAAAAATATCTAACAGCATTAGTTTGTATTTTTCTGGTAATTTTGAATACTTCATAATTTACACTGTCAATACCCGGCAAAGACAGAGAGCTTTTGGTAGATAATACTAAGTTAAACTCTGAAAAAGTGAAAATGGACTCCAGGAATTCATTATCTTTACATAGAGCCGTTCTTTCAGGATCAGTAATGTATCAGCGAGGACACAATTTTCTGAAGCAGCTTTCACATTTTTGTTGGGTTGAAGATTTTCTGTGTAATTGCTTGTTGATGTAGTTGCCAATTTATTTTTGAAAATTTTAATTTTCTTCTAAACAAAGTTACTATTTGAATTAAAATTTAAAGATCCTGCAAATTTTTGATAACTTCCATTCTTTTTCTGTTTGAAAGTTTTTTGGCTAATGCTCTATACTTTCTGTAATCAATCCAGTCTTCGTCATTTTTCGTAAACAAATATTTTTTGCATGAGGCTTTTCTTAAACGCATTGCTTTCTCACAATGTGCATCCCACTAGCTAACAGGATATTTGTGAATTTTATTGCTCACGATTTTCTTGCTGGGTGTATAACGTGCAATCGTGTCACTCAAGAGTTTTGTAAAAATTTTATATTTCTCGTTTCCACTTGCTAGATTGAATTTTTCAGAGTAGAAAATTAGAAACTTTAATGAATATTCATTCACTGCATCCCAATTTTCACGCACTGATTGCAACTTAAAACTTTTCTGTAAATGAATTTACTTGTGTTGAGATTTATTTTAATTGGATAGTGGTCTGATCCACGAGTCTGATTCAACACAGATATTAATTTTGTTAACTAGAGAGAAAGAGGCAAAACAAAGTCAATGTTTGAATGACTTTTATATGTTTAACTGTGTAGTGAGTTAATGTGTCAGGATTACAGTACCGCTCAAAAGTTCGGAGACATTTTTATCGAAACCAGTTAAACTTTAAAACGTCATAACTCGAAAACAGCTTGACCAATTGAAAAAAATTAGGAAGATTTTGAAAGATCGGTGATGCTATATTGATTTCTCTTAAAACATATTGAGTCTCAATATGTCTCAGGAGGACTCATAAATCTTGTTGAAGAGTCGAGGAGCGCGTCTGAGACATATGCGATACCAATACAAATTTAGTATGCTCTTTAATACTGACACAAATACGGCCTACGAGATCTTAAATATATAAATATGTCACACACTGAAACACATACACAGTCACTTTGTTTACTTTTTTAGAGCCAAACAGGAGCTCTTCTACTCTCTACGAACGCTCGACTCCCGATCCTTGTTGTTACATTTAATGTTTTGTTTCTCTAAATCAGTTATTTTATTTCCTCCCTTGACTTTTAAATTGTTGTTACGATGAAATATTGTTTGAATCAAATTAAAATTTTGCATATTTCTTTTTTCGTATATCAGCAATAAAATTGTGGTGTAGATTTGCAATCCGATTATTTAAAATATGTTATTTATAAACTTTATTAAATAAAACATTTAAATATATTATCGTTTTAAATAAATATTTGCTATGATTGTTATTAAATATATGGAAAAGGGTTCGATTGTAGGCACTTTTTGATTTTTGACTCATAACTTTCCACCATGTGCATATTTTTTGGACATATAGGTATCTATGGAAAGCTAGATACCTTAGCGAACTACCAACGAAAGTGCAAAATTAATACCATCAAATAGGATAATTTTTTTTGTTAATTTTGTAAAGTGCCTACAACTGAACCAAAATATTTTTTGGTTCGGTTGTGGGCACTCTTGCAAAATTGTTGGTTTCAACATATATGTTACAATCCATATTGCATCATAAAGTAGAAATAAATTCCTACTGAATAAATGTATATTACACTCAGCTTCGTTGATTCACTTTGAGTTGTAATATTATTGAAAAAGTATGAATAAGTATAAATAAATTTTTGCAATTTCTTTTCAAGCACAGAAAATTTAATTTGCTTACAGCATGAAGCTGATGCGTTTGTTCGCATCGATATTTGGCATAAAAAACGTGCTGCTATAATACATAAATGACATTTGCCAGAAAAACCTCATCTTCTTTCCGTCAATAAAAACGTAGGGGTGTCCACAACAAAACCATGCCCACGACCGAACCTTTTCTCCTACAACATTTTAGTTCTGACATAAAACAATTTTGCATCATCATTTATTTTGTAGATTAGATTATATATCTCCTTCTCAGTACCTAAATATTAAATAGTTTATCGTATGAAGTTATTCAAAAGAAGTCTTTTATTTTTTTAAATTAGAACAAAATAATCATTACTCTTAAAATAAACATGATTTCGCATGGATTTCATATAGTAAAAAAATTTGGATTACTCAATGATAGTATAATACAGTACGAAGTATATAACATTAATTCTGGATATTTTTTTAAGTAGCTCTTCAAAGCCTTAGTCCATCACTTATTCAAAAAGGTATAAGCATTTCTAATTATTTATTTAATACTTTTTTTTGGAAGAAAACATTTCGATAGTAGGTTTAGGAATAAATATATGACTTCTACAAGTATGTAACTTTTCAACTATGAGAAAAAATTTTGGAAAATGGTTGCAAATAGTATTTTTTAATTCTTCGAGTGTGAAACACTTTTTTTCTGTCCACTTTCGCGGGCGCAAAATTTATGCATGCTTATTACTCTCTACTTGGTATCGGCATGCGGAGCGACAGTAATCCAGTCGCTAAGGCACTCGACTTACGCTCTAGTAGACAACAGTTCAATTCGGAAAATTTTTTCTGAATTTTTTTAGGGGGAATAAAACTTAGAGATCACGAAAAAGCAAAAAAAAAATAATGATTCGAAAGTCTCACTAGTCTTAAAACTAAATATTAAAAAGTCCCACTCGAAAACAGAAAAAATCAGTAAAAGAAGGAAGAACGAAATGCCTTATAGCGAATCGCTTCTTCATTCTTTTAACTACATAGTTATGGCCTGAATTCTTTTCAAAGAGGCGAATAAACTTATATAGCAGTATCAGCACACGTTCTTCGCTTGTCGGTACTGACTGAACGATGAGCTATACTTATGCGCGACTTTCATGCCCACAAAAGTAAACCATTTGTGTCTCAAACTCGCTTTGCTTTGGCTACAAACACACCCGGATGAAAATACTTTGTACCGCGCCCTTAGTAAATAATGTACTATTTTTTGAGCCCTTTTTTAATCGCACGTCCGATTTTCCCTGACGTCATTACTGACAAACCTGTAAGAAATCGAACGAAAAAACAATTTCTAAATGATTAGTTATTAAGTATCAAGATTTCATAGTTCACTGATCTATTGAAAATATATAAGACTCAACGAATTATCTAATCAAAATATTCAATTTCAAAAACTCCTTATAAAATATTGAGTTATAAATTGAAAGTTTTTGAAGACTACTTTGAAATACGATCTTCAAAACCTATCTACTACCAATATTTAACAAGATAGACAAGTTAAAATTAGAGAGAAAACTCAATTATCGGTCCATAATTAACGATCGGTACAATATTTTAAGTGTGAATGAATAAAAAATTAATGAATTTTGACACATTCGAGAATACAATTTCAGTTAACTAACTAGAAGAGTGTCACATCTTCGGATAATGGATTTTGCTCAAACTTTGGGATAAGTTTTCAGATAATGAAATATGGAAAAAACTAAAGTTATAGTCACAAACGCTCAATATTTTCCTAGGTGAAGGCAATTTAAAAAAATCACTGAAAAGTTACTAGATTTTCAAACACTTATAGCTCTCAAGCATCGATAGCTAGAAGCTTAAAATTCAGTTTAAATTAAAACTGAGCTCAAATCCTTTCGAAAAAGTAGTTATAGCATATCAAATTATTATTTTTTCCTAAAGTTATAGCGTAATAAAGATTGTACTCAATTTCAGCTTTTATTATCAATTAATGTTTTAAAAAGAAATTACAGGCACAATCTTTATTACGCTATAACTTTAGAAAAAAATAATATTTGATATGCTATAACTACTTTTTCGAAAGGATTTGAGCTGTGCTTTAATTTACACTAAACTTCTAGCTATTGATGCTTGAGAGCTATAAGTGTTAGAAAATCTAGTAACTTTCTTAGTTATTTTCTTTAATTGTCCTTACCTAGGGAAATATTGAGCGTTTGTGACAATAACTTTAGCTTTTTCTATGTTTCATCATCTGAAAACTTATCCTAAAGTTTGAGCAAAATCCGTGATCCGGAGATGTGACACTCTCCTAGTAAGAGTAAAATTATTAAAAATTTTTTTAACCTCATAATATAATGTACGTTTTTTAATGTTAGTAAATAGTCATTACTTACTTTTTAGGTAATTACACTTGAACTCAAAATAACTGAAATACAAAAGCAATTTGGTCTCCCAGTGCAACTACCATATGACAGTATAGCATCGAAAATAATAACACCTCAATTATTGCGGCGACAAATACCATCTCTACCCCTTACAACTGATTGTCAGCTTTCAGAAACTGAAGCATCAGACTCTAGTAGTCCGGATGAAGGAGAGAAAAGAGCAACAGTAGAGCGAAAATTACCGATGCATATTCCTATCAAAGAAGAATTAGATAAAGTTATACCTGCGCATGATCTTCTTGATAATTCTGCTGGTAAAAGTAAAGCTGAACTTGCAAGTAAAGGTGGATTAGCTAATCGACAATTACCAAAAAGATTAGGAGGAATTAATAGTAGCGACTCTGTAAGTTTCTTAGCACCGCTCTTTTTTTAACTTTCAAATAATTAAATTTTTTTATAGGATTATGATTTAGATGAATCTGAAAATACAAATGATAAATCTCTACACAAAAATAAAATTTTACGAAATGATGATTCTAAGTTAATATTGAATTCAAATTTCAAACAACTAAAACTGAGTTACTATTCAAATAATGCTCAAAAAGAAAAACTAATAGATAATATTTACTCAAAAACTGTGAGACAACATAGTACAATAAGTTCACAAGTACGTGCTTTGACCGAACAAAGTTGGGAAATTTCACGGGAAGGTAAGAAAGAATAAATACGCACAAGAATAAATATGCAAAAAATTTTTATCGAAAATTTGTCTTTTTTTATTAAAAACTTTTGAAACAAAATTATAATATTTTAAAGCTTATTCTCAATATTCGTATTTATCGCATAATCAAGAAGATTTTTGAAATAAGACTCTGGTACTTCAAAATGCCACAGTTTTGACTTCAAAATTTAAATAGAGGATACAGAATATGAATCTTTATCAGGGTAAAAAGTAATAATCTAAACCAGACATTTTAAGTTCAATATCTCACCACACTGAACAATGATTCAAACATAAAAAACACTTTGCAAATACTTTCTGAACATGTTTGCATGTAAGACTCCCGCATTTTCTTTTCTGATAAAGAAACCACTCTGGATGTATCTTATTACTTTTCTTGATGTTCTGAAATATTTTAGCACATCCAAAGACATAAAATATGTATTTTCTACGTGATAATTTAATGATTAAAGAAGTTGTCTTTGAGAATAGTCTTTACTGAATATCTTAAAAGCAGATTGGATTTTTAATAAAGTTGACGACAATTTTTTTTGTTTTAGAGAAACGGTTATACAAAAATTATTTTTATATGAAAGATTTTCATGCCTCACTTTTTATTTAAATAAATATGATTCGTATTTTCTTTCAGAAAGGCTCTAGCTGATTTATTTAACAAAAAATGCCTTCGATTGAATTTGTTCATTTTAATAGTAGAATTTAAAAAAAAAATAGAGAAAGAGAATTTTTGAGATTTTTTCTATTCTGAAATTTAACCAACCTACTGTCTTAACCTTGAAAAACGCCTTTTTTGGATTGGTTTGAAATTTTATTATTTTTTGAATTCTATTAGGGCTATAGAAACGCACTAAAAGACGATAATTTTGTTTATTTGATGAAGAATCTAAAAAAATTTCAGTTTGCGATATAGTAAACAAATTTAAACTTAAAATTAACTTTAAAAATTAAAAAAAAAAACATCGTAAAATAGTGCTAATTTCTAAGTTATCAAAAGAAAATTTTTTTTTATAGTTTGACACGTTTTTTAATAGCATGAATTCAATTAGATTTTTTTGAGTTATGATTCATACCTAAGAAAATTAAAAACCATTTTTTGATATTCTTACTACTCTTTCACACATGTTAGTCACGTTTTGATTTTTTCTATCAAATTAGAAATATATTACCTCAATTTCAAATAATAAACTTAAAATAAAAGATTTAAAAATCTTTCAAATTAAATTAAAAAATTTTTTTTCCATAAATCCATATTTTTTCACCTGAAAACATCTTTCCGTCACTACAAAATCTATCATAAAAGTGATCCTGATACCTAGAGAATAAAAAACTGCGTTAAAAAATTAATTTTCAAAAAATGGTGGGTTCAAAATGGCTGCCGACTAAATCATTTTTTTTTTAATTTATAAATTTTGGTAATTACGCGTTTTTTAGTAAACGTTGCCCGATTACCACCATGTGGCGGTAGAAAAATATTGAGTATCTTATTTATATAAATATATATATATTTTTTTCGATTTTATACTTTTTTTATAATTTTTTTGTTTTAAAATTTCTTCTGTTTTTTTTGTATTTTATTTATTTTTTTTTGTTTTTTATCATATTTTTATTTTTTTTACTTTTCTTATGATTATGTCATATGATTAGGGCTTTGATTTATGAAAAGTGATGTAACAACTATCACAGTAATAAGAATCACATTGAACACATATTTTTTTGGTTCGTATACAAGTTCTTGTACAGCATCTTTTCAGAAGGTCCTGTTTTGTATTCTATGAGATTGTAACTTTTCTGTTGCTTTTTTTGTCATGTAGGTTTTTGAAATTTTTATAGCAAATTGCTTTATAAACTTTTTTTTTTCTTTTTGAGCTGTGATATTGCACAAAATTGTAACATATGCTATTGATGATTCTATTAGCTTCAGAAGAACAACCTATATCCATTTTTTAGACCGGATATTCGGAGCAACAGAACTTCAACGTTGATCATGTGTGTCCACTCCACCCATGAATTTATTATAAAGAGCAAACGCATGAGGAAAAAGTAAATCCGAATCTCTGATTGTTTTGTCAATGTTACGTCGCATTGTGGTTAGAGGTGTTACACCTGTAGTAGTAGAAAGGATTGATACAGGCTTTGAGTCTTTCACAGTTATGAAATATAAATTACTATTCTTATCGTGCATCACCTCATAAGTTCCTCTTTCACATTTGTTTGTTACCGAATGTTTCACAATCATTCGATTTTCCTCGAGTACCACTTGCTCGTAAGCCTAACTTCTGCAGATGGACAAGTAAATCAGGATATGTGAAAAGATTGTCAAAGTAAACATGGTATCTATGGATGTTTCGTGAGCTTGTTCTTTCAAAAACTTGCTGTAGCATTTGAACAACAACCCTACTAGCAAGTGCACATTTCCTCAGTTTTTTGTCAACGTAACTATTTTTTCCGCAATAAATGTCACAATCAAGCAGATATCCATTAGATAAACATAAACCCCACATTTTGATGCCGGAACGAGTAGGTTTTGTTCTTATAAATTGTTTTAGCACAGTTCACCCGTAGAACTTCAACATCATCTCGTTAACTGAAAGAGCTGTACCAAAAATACCAAACCTAAGTAAATTCGAACGAAAAATATTTAAAATTTTCCTGACACTCCAAGCTCTGCCACTCATATTTTGGTCCCCAGGCTTATAGAACATCAATTTACTTTTTATTTCAATGGATCTACTACAACACATAGCATTTTTGACTGGCTGTGCTTGAGAAAACTTATCATTAGACCAATAATCACGTTGCGAAGTCCTAGGATTAAAAAAAGTAAATATCAAAATTTCCAGAAAAGTATTCAATTCATCCATTGACAGTATAAGACCATTATCTAATGGAGCTTCTATAATATATTTTTTTACTTCATTGAAAAAAAATATTCAGATAATTATTTCGATTATTTGCTACTTGCAATCATTTTTGCATCACTTGCTTTCAACATTATTTCATTCTCATATGAAACATTATTACTTGAAGATTTTTTACCTTTCAACCAAACAAATTCATGCTCACCTTCTAATTTATTTTGAGAATCATCATAATTTTCCCTTATACTTCGATAAGAGTGTCGAAGCTGAAAACATTCATTCTTATTTCATGGATCAAAATCATGTTGTTCATCGTCATCTGAATTATAAAAATAAGGCTCACCCGAATATTCCGGATCTGGTAAAATATTCACAGAAAAATACTCATCAAGTTCTTCCAACTCATTTGAGTTATTAGATAGAGAAACGCGTTTTGTACAACGTTTCTTCCCAGCATTCACATTTACTTGTAAAGAATCAAGCTTCTTTCGTGGCATTTTGAATTTAGTGAAAATTGGGAAATCAAAGATTTTATGTACAAGTGCGATAGCTATTTCCATGAAGACGATTTTTTGAAAAATATTTTATTGGACTATTTTGCTGTGTTAGAAAAAGTAGAAGTAGAAAAATTCTATATTTCAATATAAAAAATAAACAAAGTTCTTTCGTGAATAAAATTGAAATGATACGTTATTTTTCGCATGCGTTCGCACCTAATTCCGTACAATGATGAATAATAATATTTTTAAATCACGATGGATGAAATGTCATTGAACGGAACCAAACTAAAATATACGTTATTTCTCATTTAGTTCAAAGTTATATAAAACTTTGGATAAAATTACATTTAATATGTAATTTTATTTTTTTTTAAATAAAAAATAAACATTTCGCCGAAGCGAAATGTGAACACAAAGCAATAGATTGAAATTCAGGAGGATGAAATGAGGAAAAAAATGAAAAAAAATTCTAATACAAATATCTTACAGTTTGTTATTGTCTATCCTCACATAGTCATTAGTTGAGAGACATTTAATGGTAAATTTGTGGAAAAAAATCTGAGTGAATGGATGACAAAATCATGGAATTGAACTAAACAGCCATAATTTCGAATTCAGTACTCCAAAAATTGCGATTTTATTGTCAGATACGCAATCACTAACCGCGAAATTCCGTACGTGAAATTATTGTTCAATTTTATCAAATAAATGAATTTGGCTTCAGAAATCTAGCTACTTCGGATTTTTTAAATCTGTCGACGGATTCGTAATCACCGACTCCGAACACCCCTCATATCTAATTCTAACCAATGCGATAAGGAAAAAGAAGTCTAGCTTCATGAATCCGCCATCTTGAACTTTGTCATTTTGACACGGGGATCGTAATCAGCAACCCTGAAAATCCCCATATATGTAATTTCTGTCTAATTTGATAATAAAACAGCGAATCTGACTTCAGGTATACGTCATATTGGATCCGCTATCTTGAATTTGGTCTTTCTTATACCGGTACCAATTCAGTAACCTTTAAAACCTCCTATAACGATATTCTGACTCTGAAAACACGGAAAAAACATGTAATTACCAAAATTTATAAATTGAAAATAAAAATGATTCAGCCAGCAGCCATTTAAAATCCGCTATTTTTTGAAAATTAATTTTTCAACGCAGTTTTTTATTCTTTGGGTATCAGGATCATTTTTCTGATAGATTTTGTAGTGATAGAAAGATATTTTCAGGTAAAAAAATATGGATTCATGGAGAAAAAATCTATAAATCGCCAATTTTTTTTCAATTTCCTTGAGAAATAGAGGTTGGGTGTCATTTTTCTTCAAATTTCTTAGCAGCATTCAATAGAGCAACCTTAAAAACATTATATATGACCATTTGGATAACCGATTGTTAATTTTTCGAAACACAGTGAACCGTCAAAGTTGATGTAAAAAATCAGTTCATTTGGGCCAAAAAGGGTTAAGCAATAATAAGTATGTGTTATTAACAAGGGCTGAGCAAATGAAATAAGACACACTTATTTCAGTTTATTTTGTATAGTTTATCACGATAAATTGAGAATTCATAATTTCGTTCATAATGATTAAATACCTCAGTCGCTGCTGCTTGTTGAGAGCAGGTTACAGACTGACTGACACCGTCGGCACATGCTGGCTTACATAAATATGCTCTATGCTTTGACATACGCAAGAAAAGGGGGTAAACCCTCAGGCTACTGAGACCCGTTACTAAGAGGAATACCGCAAACTAGCATTAAAAGGAAAAGCTCTAGTGGAATGCTGCGCACGCATTTTAAAATCGGAAGAATAGCACGTCCACTTAATTAAACAACGAATGCAAAAGATTATTTATTGGTCCAACGTTCAGATCTTTAGGTGGTTCAGTACAAGTGCATGTTACACTTACAATCACACTTAACATTCTGTAAGCCAAGTCTAGATACTTACAAGGAGAGTGTCATACCTCCGGAGCACGGATATTACTCAAACTTCGGGATAAGTTTTCAGATGACAAAATATAGAAAAAGCTAAAGTTATAGGCACAAACACTCAATATTTCCCTAGTTACAGGCAATTAAAGAGAATCACTAATAAAGTTACACACATATAGTTCCTTAGCATTAATAGATACAAGCTTGAAACCTTTTTCAAATTAAAGCTAAGCTCAAATCCTTTCGAAACAGTGGTTTCAGAATGACCAAATATTATTTTTTACCAAAGTTAGAGCGTAATAAACATTGTCTCTCTGTCTCTCTGTCTCAGTCTCTCTAGCTCTGTCTCTCTGTCTCTGTCTCTCCGTCTCTGTCTCTCTGTCTCTGTCCCTCTGTCTCTGTCTCTCTGTCTCTGTCTCTCTGTCTCTGTCTCTCTGTCTCTGTCTCTTTGTCTCTGTCTCTCTGTCTCTTTGTCTCTGCCTTTCTGTCTCTGTCTCTCTGTCTCTGTCTTTCTGTCTCTCTGTCTCTGTCTCTCTGTCTCTGTCTCTCTGTCTCTGTCTCTCTGTCTCTGTCTCTCTGTCTCTGCCTCTCTTTTTCTGTATTTCTGTCTCCTTGACTCTCCGTCTCTGTCTCTCTGTCTCTGTCTCTCGGTCTCTGTCTCTCTGTCTCTGTCTCTCTGTCTCTGTCTCTCTGTCTCTGTCTCTCTGTCTCTGTCTCTGTCTCTCTGTCTCTGTCTCTCTGTCTCTGTCTCTCTGTCTCTGTATCTCTGTCGCTGTCTTTCTGTCTTTGTCTCTCTGCTTCTGTCTCTCTGTCTCTGTCCATCTGTCTTTCTGCCTCTCTCTCTCTGTCTATTTGTCTCTGTCACTCCATCCCTGTCTCTCTGTTTCTGTTTCCCTGTCTTCGTCCCTCTGTTTCTGTCTCTCTGTCTCTGACTCTGTGTCTTTGTCTCTCTGTCTCTGTCTCTGTCTCTCTGTCTCTGTCTCTCTGTCTCTGTCTCTCTGTCCCTGTCTCTCTGTCTCTGTCTCTCTGTCTCTGTCCCTCTGTCTCTGTCTCTCTGTCTCTGTCCCTCCGTCTCCATCTCTCTGTCTCTGTCTCTCTATCTCTGTCTCTCTGTCTCTGTCTCTCTGTCTCTGTCTCTCTGTCTCTGTCTCTCTGTCTCTGTCTCTCTGTCTCTGTCTCTCTGTCTCTGTCTCTCTGTCTCTGTCTTTTCGTCTACGTCTCTATGTCTCTGTCTCTCTGTCTTCGCCTTTCTGCTTCTGAATTTCTGTCTCCTTGTCTTTCTGTCTCTGTCTTTCTGTCTCTCTGTCTCTGTCTCTCTGTCTTTGTCTTTTTGTCTCTGTCTCTCTGTCTCTGTCTTTCTGTTCCTGTCTCTCTGGCTCTTTCTCTCTGTCTCGGTCTTTCTGTCTCTGTCTCCTTGTCTCCGTCTCTCTGTCTCTGTCTCTCTGTCTATGTCTCTCTGACTTTGTGTCTGTGTTTCCGTCTTTTCATTCCTGTCTCTATGCTTCAGTCTCTCCGACTCTGTGTCTCCGTCTCTGTGTCTCTGCCTTTTAGTCTTTGTCTCTTTGTCTCTGTCTCTGTGCCTCTGTTTTTCCGTCTCTGTATTTCTGTCTCATCTTCTCTCTTTCTGTCTCTTTGCCTTTGTCTCTATGTCTCTGTCTCTCCGTATCTGTCTCTTTGTCTCTGCCTCTCTGCTTCTGCATTTCTGTCTCCTTGTCTACCTGTCTCTGTCTCTCTGTCTCTGTATCTCTGTCGCTGTCTCTCTGTCTTTGTCTCTCTGCTTCTGTCTCTCTGTCTCTGTCCATCTGTCTTTCTGCCTCTCTCTCTCTCTGTCTCTTTGTCTCTGTCACTCCATCCCTGTCTCTCTGGTTCTGTTTCCCTGTCTTCGTCCCTCTGTTTCTGTCTCTCTGTCTCTGACTCTGTGTCTTTGTCTCTCTGTCTTTGTCTCTCTGTCTCTGTCTCACTGCCTTTGTCTCTCTGTCTCTGTCACTCTGTCTCTGTTTCCCTGTCTTTGTCTCTCTGTTTCTGTCTTTTTGTTTTTGTCTCTATGCCTCTGTCTTTCCGACTCTGTCTCCCTGTCTATGTGTCTCTGTCTCTGCCTTTGTTCCTCTATCTCTGTATTTCTGTCTCTGTCTCCGTCTCTCTCTCTCTCTCTCTGGCTTTCTGTCTCTGTCTCTCCGTCATTGTCTCTATGTCTCAGTCTCTCTGTCTCTGCCTCTCTGCTTCTGTATTTCTGTCTCCTTGTCTTTCTGTCTCGGTCTCTTTGTCTTTCTCTCTCTGTCTCTCTGTCTGTCTCTCCGTTTCTGTCTTTTTGTTTTGGTCTCTATGCCTCTGTCTTTCCGACTCCGTCTCCCTGTCTCTGTGTCTCTGTCTCTGCCTCTGTTCCTCTGCCTCTGTTCCTCTGTCTCTGTATTTCTGTCTCTGTCTCTGTCTCTCTGTCTCTGTATCTCTGTCTCTGTCTCTGTCTTTGTCTCTCTGTTTCTGCCTCTCTGTCTCTGTCCATCTGTCTTTCTGCTTCTCTCTCTCTTTGTCTCTTTGTCTCTGTCACTCCATCCCTGTCTCTCTGTTTCTGTCTCTCTGTCTTTGTCCCTCTGTTTCTGTCTCTCTGTCTCTGACTCTTTGTCTTTGTCTCTCTGTCTCTGTCACTGTCTCTCTGTCTTTGTCTCTCTGTTTTTGTCTCTCTGTCTCTGTCCCTCTGTTTCTGTCTCTCTGTCTCTGCCTCCCTGCTTCTGTATTTCTGTCTTCTTGTATCTGTGTCTCTGTCTCTCTGTCTCACTGTCTCAGTCTTTATGTTCCTGTCTCTCTGTCTTTGTCTCTCTATTTCTGTCTCTCTGCCTCTGTCCCTCTGTCTCTGTCTCTATATTTCCGTCTCTCTGTCTCTGTCCCTCTGTCTCTGTCTCTCTGTCTCTGTCTCCTTGTCTCTGTATCCCTGTCTCTGTCTTCCTGTTCCTGTCTCTCTGTTTCTGTCTCTCCGTTTGGTCTTACTGTCTCTGACTCTCGGTCGCTGAATCTGTCTCTGTCTCCCTGTCTATGTCTCTGTGTCTCTGTCTCTCCGTTTCCGTCTTTTTGTCTCTGTCTCTATGCTCCTGTCTGTCCGACTCTGTCTCTCTGTCTCTGTGTCTCTGCCTTCTAGTTTTTGTCGCTTTGTCTCTGTTTCTCTGCCTCTTTTCCTCTGTCTCTGTATTTCTGTCCCTGTCTCACTGTCTCTGCCTCTCTGCTTCTGTATTTCTGTCTCCTTGTCTCTCTGTCTCTGTCTCTCTGTTTTTATCTCTCTGTTTCTGTCTTTCTTACTCTGTCCCTCTGTTTCTCTCTCTGTCTCCGTCTTTGTCTTTCCGTCTTCGACTCTCTGTTTCTGTCTCTCTGTCTCTGTACCTCTTTCTCAGTCTCTTTGTCTCTGTCTTTCTGTCTTTGTCTTTCTGTCTCTGACTCTCTGTCTCGGTCTCTCTAGCTCTGTCTCTCTGTCTCTGTCTCTCTGTCTCTGTCTCTCTGTCTTTGTCTCTCTGTTTCTGTCTTTCTTCCTCTGTCCCTCTGTTTCTCTCTCTGTCTCTGTCTTTGTCATTCCGTCTTCGACTCTCTGTCTCTGTACCTCTTCCTCAGTCTCTTTGTCTCTGTCTCTCTGTCTTTCTGTCTCTGTCTCACTGTCTCTGTCTCTCTGTCTCTGTCTCTCTGTCTCTGTCTCTCTGTCTCTGTCTCTCTGTCTCTGTCTCTCTGTCTTTGTCTTTCTGTCTCTGACTCTCTGTCGCTGACTCTCTGTCTGTCTTTCTGTCTCTGTCTCTCTAGCTCTTTCTCTCTGTCTTTGTCTCTCTATCTTTGGCTCTCCGTTTCTGCCTCTCCGTTTCTGTCCCTCTGTTTCTGTTTCTCTGTCTTTGTCTCTTTCTCTTTGTCTCTCTGTCTCTGTCTCTCTTTCTCTGTCTCTCTGTCTCTATGTCTCCGTCTCTCTGTCTCTGTCTCTATGTCTCTGTCTCTCTGTCTCTGTCTCTCTCCCTTTGTCTCTTTGTCTCTATTCCTCTGTCTCTGTCTCCCTGTCTCTGTTCCTTTCTCTGTCTTTCTGCCCATGTCTCTCTGTCCCTGTCTCTCCGTCTCTGTCTTTTTCTCTTTGTCTCTCTGTCTCTGTCTCTCTGTCTTTATTTCTCTTCCTCTCTGTCTTTGCCTCTCTGTTTCTGTCTATTTGTCTCTGTCTTTATGTTTCTGTCTTTTCGACTCTGTCTCTATGTCTCTGTGTCTCTGCCTTCTAGTCTTTGTCACTTTGTCTCTGTCTCTCTGCCTTTGTTCCTCTGTCTCTGTATTCCTGTCTCTGTTTTTCTCTCTCTGTCTCTTTATCTGTGTCTCTCTGTCTCTGTCTCTCTGTCTCTGTTTCTTTGTCTCTGTCTCTCTTTCTCTCTGTGTCTACGTCTCTGTCTCTGTCCCTCTGTCTCTCTGTCTCTGTCTCTGTCTCTCTGTCTCTGTCTCTCTGTCTTCGTCTCTCTGTCTATGTCTTTTTGTCTCTGTCTTGCTGTCTATATCTCTCTGTCGCTGTCCCTCCGTTTCTGTCTTTTTGTCTCTGTCTCTATTCCTCTGTCTCTGTCTCCCTGTCTCTGTTCCTTTATCTGTCTTTCTGCCCATGTCTCTCTGTCTCTGTCTCTCTGTTTCTGTCTTTTTCTCTTTGATTCTCTGTCTCTGTCTCTCTGTCTTTATTTCTCTTCCTCTCTGTCTCTGTCTCTCTGTCTTTATTTCTCTTCCTCTCTGTCTCTGTCTCTCTGTTTCTGTCTCTCCGTCTCCCTTTCTCTATCTCTGTTTTTATGTCTCCGTCTCTTTGTCTCTGTCTCTCTGCCTTTGTTCTTATGCCTTTGTCTCTCTGTCTTTGCCTCTCTGCTTCTGTCTATTTTTCTCTGTCTCTATGTTTCTGTCTTTTCGACTCTGTCTCTATGTCTCTGTGTCTCTGCTTTCTAGTCTTTGTCTCTTTGTCTCTGTCTCTCTGCCTTTGTTCCTCTGTCTCTGTATTCCTGTCTCTGTTTTTCTCTCTCTGTCTCTTTGTCTGTGTCTCTCTGCCTCTGTCTCTCTGTCTCTGTTTCTTTGTCTCTGTCTCTCTTTCTCTCTGTGTCTACGTCTCTGTCTCTGTCCCTCTGTCTCTCTGTCTCTGTCTCTGTCTCTCTGTCTCTGTCTCTGTCTCTCTGTCTTCGTCTCTCTGTCTATGTCTTTTTGTCTCTGTCTTGCTGTCTATATCTCTCTGTCTCTGTCCCTCCGTTTCTGTCTTTTTGTCTCTGTCTCTATGCCTCATCTCTCCGACTCTGTCCCTCTGTCTTTGTGTCTTCATCTCCTACTTTCTGTCTCTTTGTCTCTGTCCCTTTGTCTCTGTCTCTCTCTCTATCTCTCTCTCTCTCTGTGTCTACATCTCTGTCTCTGTCCCTATGTCTCTCTGTCTCTGTCTTTCTGTCTCTGTTTCTTTGTCTCTGTCTCTCTTTCTCTCTGTGTCTACGTCTCTGTCTCTGTCCCTCTGTCTCTCTGTCTCTGTCTCTCTGTCTCTGTCTCTCTGTCTCTGTCTCTCTGTCTCTGTCTCTCTGTCTCTGTCTCTCTGTCTCTGTCTCTCTGTCTCTGTCTCTCTGTCTCTGTCTTTTCGTCTACGTCTCTATGTCTCTGTCTCTCTGTCTTCGCCTTTCTGCTTCTGAATTTCTGTCTCCTTGTCTTTCTGTCTCTGTCTCTCTGTCTTTCTGTCTCTGTCTCCCTGTCTTTGTCTTTTTGTCTCTGTCTCTCTGTGTCTGTCTTTCTGTTCCTGTCTCTCTGGCTCTTTCTCTCTGTCTCGGTCTTTCTGTTCCTGTCTCCTTGTCTCCGTCTCTCTGTCTCTGTCTCTCTGTCTATGTCTCTCTGCCTTTGTCTCTGTGTTTCCGTCTTTTCATTCCTGTTTCTATGCTTCAGTCTCTCCGACTCTGTGTCTCCGTCTCTGTGTCTCTGCCTTTTAGTCTTTGTCTCTTTATCTCTGTCTCTGTGCCTCTGTTTCTCTGTCTCTGTATTTCTGTCTCATTTTCCCTCTTTCTGTCTCTTTGCCTTTGTCTCTATGTCTCTGTCTCTCCGTCTCTGTCTCTTTGTCTCTGCCTCTATTCCTCTGTCTCTGTCTCCCTGTCTCTGTTCCTTTATCTGTCTTTCTGCCCATGTCTCTCTGTCTCTGTCTCTCTGTTTCTGTCTTTTTCTCTTTGATTCTCTGTCTCTGTCTCTCTGTCTTTATTTCTCTTCCTCTCTGTCTCTGTCTCTCTGTCTTTATTTCTCTTCCTCTCTGTCTCTGTCTCTCTGTTTCTGTCTCTCCGTCTCCGTTTCTCTATCTCTGTTTTTATGTCTCCGTCTCTTTGTCTCTGTCTCTCTGCCTTTGTTCTTATGCCTTTGTCTCTCTGTCTTTGCCTCTCTGCTTCTGTCTATTTTTCTCTGTCTCTATGTTTCTGTCTTTTCGACTCTGTCTCTATGTCTCTGTGTCTCTGCTTTCTAGTCTTTGTCTCTTTGTCTCTGTCTCTCTGCCTTTGTTCCTCTGTCTCTGTATTCCTGTCTCTGTTTTTCTCTCTCTGTCTCTTTGTCTGTGTCTCTCTGCCTCTGTCTCTCTGTCTCTGTTTCTTTGTCTCTGTCTCTCTTTCTCTCTGTGTCTACGTCTCTGTCTCTGTCCCTCTGTCTCTCTGTCTCTGTCTCTGTCTCTCTGTCTTCGTCTCTCTGTCTATGTCTTTTTGTCTCTGTCTTGCTGTCTATATCTCTCTGTCTCTGTCCCTCCGTTTCTGTCTTTTTGTCTCTGTCTCTATGCCTCATCTCTCCGACTCTGTCCCTCTGTCTTTGTGTCTTCATCTCCTACTTTCTGTCTCTTTGTCTCTGTCCCTTTGTCTCTGTCTCTCTCTCTCTCTCTCTCTCTCTCTCTCTGTGTCTACATCTCTGTCTCTGTCCCAATGTCTCTCTGTCTCTGTCTTTCTGTCTCTGTTTCTTTGTCTCTGTCTCTCTTTCTCTCTGTGTCTACGTCTCTGTCTCTCTGTCTCTGTCTCTCTGTCTCTGTCTCTCTGTCTCTGTCTCTCTGTCTCTGTCTCTCTGTCTCTGTCTCTCTGTCTCTGTCTTTTCGTCTACGTCTCTATGTCTCTGTCTCTCTGTCTTCGCCTTTCTGCTTCTGAATTTCTGTCTCCTTGTCTTTCTGTCTCTGTCTCTCTGTCTTTCTGTCTCTGTCTCCCTGTCTTTGTCTTTTTATCTCTGTCTCTCTGTGTCTGTCTTTCTGTTCCTGTCTCTCTGGCTCTTTCTCTCTGTCTCGGTCTTTCTGTCTCTGTCTCCTTGTCTCCGTCTCTCTGTCTCTGTCTCTCTGTCTATGTCTCTCTGCCTTTGTCTCTGTGTTTCCGTCTTTTGATTCCTGTCTCTATGCTTCAGTCTCTCCGACTCTGTGTCTCCGTCTCTGTGTCTCTGCCTTTTAGTCTTTGTCTCTTTATCTCTGTCTCTGTGCCTCTGTTTCTCTGTCTCTGTATTTCTGTCTCATTTTCCCTCTTTCTGTCTCTTTGCCTTTGTCTCTATGTCTCTGTCTCTCCGTCTCTGTCTCTTTGTCTCTGCCTCTCTGCTTCTGCATTTCTGTCCCCTTGTCTACCTTTCTCTGTCTCTCTGTATCTGTCTCTATGTCCCTGTCTCTCTGCCTTTGTCCCTCTGTTTCTGTCTTTCCGTCTCTGTCTCTCTGTTTCTGTCTCCCTGTCTCTTTCCCTCTGTCTTTCTGCCTCTTTGTCTCTTTGTCTCTGTCTCTCTGCCTCTGTTCCTCTGTCTCTGTATTTCTGTCTCATTTTCTCTCTTTCTGTCTCTTTGCCTTTGTCTCTATGTCTCTGTCTCTCCGTCTCTGTCTCTTTGTCTCTGCCTCTCTGCTTCTGCATTTCTGTCTCCTTGTCTTCCTGTCTCTGTCTCTATGTCTCTGTCTTTTTGTCTTTGTCTCTCTGTTTCTGTCTTTCCGTCTCTGTCTCTCTGTTTCTGTCTCCCTGTCTCTTTCCCTCTGTCTTTCTGCCTCTTTGTCTCTGTCTCTGTCCCTCTGTCACTGTCTCTTTATCTTTGTCTTCTTGTCTCTATCTCTCTGTCTCTGTCTCTCTGTCTATGTCTCTCTGTCACTGTCTCTCCGTTTTCGTATTTTTGTCTCTGTCTCTATGCCTCTGTCTCTCCGACTCAGTCTCTCCGTCTTTGTGTCTCTGCCTTCTAGTCTTTGTCTCTTTGTCTCTGTCTCTCTGCCTCTGTTTCTCTGTCTCTGTATTTATGTCTCTGTTTCTCTCTCTCTTTGTCTCTTTGCCTTTGTCTTTCTGTCTCTGTCTCTCTGTCTCTGTTTCTTTGTCTCTGTCTCTCTGTCTCTGTGTCTACGTGTCTGTCTCTTTGTCTCTGCCTCTTTGCCTCTGTCTCTCCGTCTTTGACTTTATGTCTCTGTCTCTCTGTCTCTGCTTTTCTGCTTCTGTATTCCTGTCTCTTTGTCTTTTTGTCTCTGTCTCTCTGTCTCTCTGTCTCTGTCTCTCTGTCTCTGTCTCTCTGTCCCTGTCTCTCTGTCTCTGTCTCTCTGTCTCTGTCTCTCTGTCTCTGTCTCTCTGTCTCTGTCTCTCTGTCTCTGTCTCTCTGTCTCTGTCTCTCTGTCTCTGTCTCTCTGTTTTTGTCGCTCTGTTTCTGTCTTTCTGTTTTTGTCTCTCTATATCTGTCTCTCTGTCGCTGTCTCTCTGTTTATGTCTTTCTGCCTCTGTCTTTCTGTCTTTGTTTCTCTGTCTTTGTCTCTCTGTTCCTTTTCCTATATCTCTGTCTCTCTGCCTCTGTCTCTCCATGTCAGTCTCATCGTCTCTATCTTTCTGTCTCCTATCTTTTCTGTCTCTGTCTCTCTGTCTTTGTCTCTCTGACTCTGTCTCTCTGTCTCTGTCCCTCTATCTCTGTCTCACTGTCTCTCTGTCTTTCGGTCTTTGTCTTCTAGTCTCTGTCTCTCTGTCTCTGTCTCTCTGTCTTTGTTTCTCTGTCTTTGTCTTTCTGTCTCAGTCTCCTAGTTTCTGTCTCTCTGTCTTTGTCCCTCTGTCTCTGTTTCTCTGTCTCTATCTCCTAGTCTCTGTCTTTCTGTCTTTGTCCCTCTGTCTCTGTCTCTCTGTCTCTGCCTCCTAGTCTCCGTTTCTCTGTCTCTGTCTGTGTATTTATTACTGTATGAAAAACAGCTAATTGAGCATCTTCTGGAGTATTAATGATGGACTCAATATGATTAACATTATTCATTCTATATTACTATATTTAATTTCATTATTTTCAATATATTTCTCTGAAATAGGTGAATTCAAGTCACTTCATCAGAACCCATTATTAGTTAAAATATTAATTATGCTTCATGCATATTTTTCACCTTTTTCTTCATTTATTTTTGGAGGATACAAATAGATTTTATATTTTTCATTTAAGTCTCGAGCATTGATTGGATTGCGAAATGTACAAATGTAACCAAATAATTAACAAAGAACTTTTAGAGATCGAGATTAACATGATTCTTCTAAACATTTATTCAATTCATCATCTATTTTAATTTTATTTTTTGCTGTTTCTGCTTCAAAGAATGTTGGGTATATAATTCCATTAAAAGTTCTTAAGTTGTTAAAAAATTTTGCAACTATCATGTGAAGCACAAGTAATCTTAAAAAGAATTTTGCTATTTGTTTTAGATGAACTAAGTACATTCTGGTGAGAATAGGTCTCATAGTCTTTTTTCTTTTCGTCCATGTTTTATGTATTCGATTAAAAACACAATGTTGCAGTATATCAGAATAAAAGTAATTACGTGCCTCCGGGTCACTTTTATTAAGTTAAAATCACGCTGTTAGTGTTGTATTTACATTATTCTTATTAATTTTGTATTCAGATTCTTGTTAAAAATACACATACTGTTTATTTTCATTATGAACGACTAATCTATAAATTGTATGTGGAAGTTCACTAAAATTATATTCCAATATGCGATGCATCGCTTCTGGTGGGCAAACGTATCTTGAGTTTATATATTGTTTAATTTCGTCATAAAACATATCCAAATCATTTGTTTCATCCGTTCTTTCATTGGTATTACTTTCAGTATTTATTCCATTTGCTTTCATTTCTATAAATGCACAATCATGTCCTTCGAAGCAGTATTCAAATAAGTATTTTATAACTCATTGTTTAACATAATTCAATATTTATATAGCAAATAAACTTTAGTAATAAATACGGGTTATAAGAAACCACAAATCTATTGTCAACCCACTTGTTTTTTGAGTATAATATCTCATTTTCATTATTTCTTCGTCGATAAATAGGATAACCATTTGTCATTATTGTAGTTTCATTAACTCGTTTCGAAAAATTTTTCGTACACTTTCCTGATTCTTTATCCATACAAGGTGAGTTTTTATTCTGATCTTCACAAGGGCCACGGATCATAAATTCTTTGACTATTCCATATAATCTGGGATTCTCATGTTCATCTAGAATTTCAGCCACTATGAATTCATAAACGTCATCACCATTGTAAATTTTATCATCTTTACCTAAAAATATTAGCATATAGGCATGCAGTAATCCTCTCTTTTAAAATTCTACTATGTATGAATATGCAATTGCATGTCATAGTAATGGAAAAATGTGGTTTCACAATTCTTCGTACTTATGTCATGCGGTAAAGAAAATATCGATATAAGGAACGCAGACTTCCTGTAAAAGTTGATAGTAATATAAACATTTTTCTTATACTATGATTCTCAATAACAATTATTTACTTTTATTAAAGCTTATTGATTTACAAAAATTAAAAAATTTTTTATTCTAATGCAGTACAATATAATAATATGAATGTATAAAAAAAATTCAATACATATTTTATATTGAACCATTATTGTCAATGAAATTAGCAAATTTATATATAATAATATAATATATGAAAATGTCAGAAGCGAGGTAAATTTTGCTTGTATATATTATAATTGATTCTCACTTTTAAGTGCTCCTTTAAGTAGATTGATGCTGGGTACGGACAGATAAATGAATAGGCACGATATGTAAATATATCTGCGAGGTTTATTAATATCTTTTTTGACACTTTTAATACAATAGATTTTTATACGTGTATATATTTTTATAACAGATATATGTATATGTAATATTAGCAATTGCTTTCGAAATATAAGAACTTACGGGCAGTATAAACTTGTTACCAAAAAGAAACCTGAGGTAATGTCCGTTAATCTTGATTTTGTCTGCCTTTTTATATTGATGATACTTGTTTTTGTTTAAAAATAATTGTTTTATAATTCGAATTTTGAATTGATGTCAATCGATGGATAAATGCTTATTATGAATTTTGACTCTTATTGAATGATATGCTTGATGTGGTAAATCTGGTTCATGTAGCCTTCACACTGTTCTTGTTTTGTTCATTTTGTAACTCGCACTGCACTTTATTTTGTTTTTTAAAAATGACTTAATTTTACAATATGCTTACTGAGTTAAATTATCTGATTGATCAATAACTGCATATTTTATAATAACAAATTTTGAAATAAAAGATACGTCGTGACGTAACAACTGAAAAAATCTTC
This sequence comes from Anastatus disparis, assembly GCA_017163975.1. Taxonomy (NCBI): domain Eukaryota; kingdom Metazoa; phylum Arthropoda; class Insecta; order Hymenoptera; family Eupelmidae; genus Anastatus; species Anastatus disparis. Next base: position 83,780 of record JAFFSR010000233.1, read on the forward strand.
AAACTCAGACATTTTATCGGATGCACTTGAAGTGAAGCGTTACAGTCAGCGCACTGTAGTCGAATGGAATGGGGAATCCTTACTCGCCTCTTATATCTATTTTGATTGACTAAAACGCTGAAGAAAGCAGTGGTAGATACACGGGTGGTAAAAATTTTTCAATTTCAGCGAGACTATACGTAGTGAGCTCGTGCGCATGTTACCTGTTACATAAGGCTGGCAAATGTTGCTGTAAACCATGAGTACGGTCGGTAATATGTTTACAAGATTTGCTGGACGATTACTAGCATTGTAGTGTTCTTTATTACCTTTGTAAGAGAAAATTGGTACATTTTACAAACCTAAAATTCTAAGTAATTTTTCCGATAGTGTAAACGTGTGTATATATATACAATCTTCACCACATCGACATTTCCTGCAAAACGTTTCCCACTTTACGTTAGGCTGTTTTAACAGGAATGATTCCCTCCTGCTCAACCATTGATAGATGCTGAAATGTGAGAGGTATTCGAATTTTTGTGAGTCCTACACACCAGTCGCCATGAAGATAAAAATTTTGTGATGAATGTATTGTTAAATATGTCGCCACATTGAGTGGAAAAACAAACTTGCTGCTATTGCTCGGTAAAACCACGTAAAATTCATCATTCGTTGTAAATTTTTTAAATCTTTAGCCACTATCCAAGAATTGAATTTTTCTAGATACCTCCTCTAATTGACCAAATATCGTTTTTTGGACCCCCTACCTTTGTTCTTCAAAATCTCATCAACCTCAAACGCTCCGCTATCTAAATCCTTGCGCACTCTGCTCAACTGTTCTTCGTAAAAATATCCGTCAATTTTTTCTCCATTAAGATCTGTCAAAGTGTAGACGGGTGGTCGTTGTCTTGTGTCAACTCTAACAATTTTAAACAGCTCCAGAGTCCAGCCACCTTCGTATGCTTTCCTGAAGGCTGTCTTGGCACGATTGATACGAACTAGATCACCAAGGCTGTATTTAGCTACTCAAAACGGCTGTTTTTCGCAATAATGCAATATCAAATTTTGACGTATCTCGTGAGCATTATATAAGTTGACCTTGGAAGGGGGTATTTTTATGGCACTGTGCCACGATTCGTTGTAATACGTCATGATTTTTTGCCAAACATCTATAGCGCGAATGAGTGAAGTATCGCCAGATACGACCTTTGAGAGTTCAAATAAGGCTTTTGGCAATGGCTGACTTTATATCAGGGTCTCTGACGACTCGGTAGGTAATATGTTTCTTTTTTAGCATCTCTTGCTACTCTTGACCGATAAATTCCTTAACTTTATCAGCCTGTAGGTGAATAGGATGTCTACTATTACATCTTGATGAAATTTCGTCTAATGCTACAGCGATGCTCTGACTGGTTTTGGCGAGAAAAACTCTGATCAGGCAAACTTCGAAAGTGCATCAATAACAATGAGACTATAGCTGTACCTATCATTGTAGGTTTGAAGTGATCTAAAATCTGCCAAGTCAGCTTCCCACTCTTTAAAGGGGCTAAAAACGTTGTAATGTCGACGAGGAAAATGATGTCTTACGAGTTTGTGTAAAGTATGTGCATTATGACTCTCCAGCCATTTAGCAATCGTATTGTTATCAAATTTTTTAGGTTTCGTGTGTTTTAGTTAACGAGCACCAGCGTATGCTGATAATGCAGAAAGATTATAGTAATAATACTGAAAATCATTTGGCTTTGTCGTCTCCTTCTTCTTTTCCTCCTTTTTTCTTATTGCCCCTTCTTCTCTTACAAACTAGCTTTCACTCTGTCTTTCGTTGTCTTTTAAATGTATTTTCAATGCGTTTCGAAAATTCGTCAAACGCAATTTTGCTGATCATGCACAAGACAGTAATACTAGCTACAGTCTTTTTATTAATATCCGCAGTCTCCGAGAGCATGTGTAAAAATACTCGTATAGCCAACAGTCTATCGGCTTTTATATAATTCGTTTTTTTTTTATTTCAATATAAAATATCGTGCTTTAGACAGGCATTGTCATGAGGATTTTTTCCTCTCTGACCACGACTGAAACGCTCTTCGAGATGCATGACAGGACCGAGAAATTGGTAGCCTGTTAGATGCATTTCAAAGGGTACATCTGAAATCAATCAATCTACAAAAGTACCAGTTTTCTCCTCCTCCTCCTCCTCTTTTCTCTCCATCACATCCTTCCATGCTTTTATGGGTCCATCTTAGCTGTTCGATGCGACCTTTTTTGCAGGAGTTGGTGGTGTAGCTAATAGCGAGCTATCAACTTTCCTACGCTTTTTCAAACTTTCAACTTCTTTCTCCTTTACGCTCGTTTCACAAGTAGCTGTTGAAGTATAATAACCTTTGTTTTCTGACGACGATGACAGCGATGACTTAGGGCTATGAGATGCAATTATGCGCCACAGTTGATCGTTACCATTAAATTCTCGAGGTATACTAACTTGTCGCAAGACGCGTGCAAACTGTTTGTATCCACGCGGTGGTAGTCTTTTTCTACTTTTCATAGCCTCGTTTACTTAATTGACGGTATTAGTACCCTTTATAACGGCGATATCAAGCTTGATTACACCACGACTGTCCCATTCAATATTACCAGCTCTTCACAAGTATCTAATGAGATGCCTTGCATTGCTTCGAAATTCCTGCAGTACCGACTCGACAAGCTGTTCATCATCGATTTCGTCATTGTTGGACGTATGTACGTGTGGACGTATTATATCCCCACTTCCATTTTTTTCCTACTCTTTAAAATGTGAGTAACGCTGCAAGATTTGCTGATATTGCAAAGATTTTTGGCGCTTATCACCCGTAGAATGTAAAATTTCACTCATTACCTCATCAAGGCGTGTCGTGGCTGTATCAGGTGTCTGAACACTAGATGGTGGTTGTGTATGATTGGTAGTGGTTACTTCACGCTGCTGTCGCTGTCGTATCAAGCACTTTGGCGGTACTAAAATCATTTTTCTCGCGTTCTCCATGCCGATAAAACAAGTTTCACAATTATCGCACTGGCACTAGCCAATCATTTAGCTGTTTAGCCATATAGCAGGCTAGCGCTAGCATTATTTCACTTTTCAGCCATATGGCTGAAAGATCCAACTGAGTAATAACCTTCTACTTATTATTAATACCTCCTTCGCCCCACCACTACCACCACCACTACCACCATTTATAGTATAAAATTAAAAGTGTTGGTAAACAGTCGTTCGGGTTAGTCTTGAACAAGTGTTGCTATCGTGAGCAATAGCAAAGAGATTGAAAAAGCTAATAAATTTCTATTAAAGAATCAATCAGATTAAAATTTTTAATTCTCAACAATTTTATAGAAAAGAGAGTCTACAAAAAGTACAGTGAACGATGAATTAAACAAAGCTAGTGCATTCAAAAAGGGTAAGCCGGAAATTCATGTAATAAGCATGTGGGATTATGCGAGTCGTACAGCGTGACGTGGAGAGTGGGAGCAAGCGGCTTGTGATAGACAAAGATTCAGAATAAGGGTGAAAAGGATGCGGATTATTTTGGAACCTATGCTTTTAAAAAAAATTGATGACTACTTTATTAATAGAAAATAAATTTATTGTTTCGTTATACATTTTGATAAAATATAAAAATTTATTTCAAAATAGTTTGTGTTTTGATTCTCCCTATCCTATGTCATATTTTCGCTTAAGTGATAATATATACGAGCAGTACACGGGCTCGCATATTTTACATTCAGGACGTGTTACAACATCGTGAAACCGTGTGCGTCTAATAGCGTCGTAGTTCGCAAAAAGTGGCGGTATTTCACCAATGACAATACTGAAAAAAGGTTGGTACTCTACTAGCGCCGCGTGTCGGTAAACAACAGCGCTCAAGTTTTGAATGTATGTTTTCCTGATTCCGTGCAACATACGTCCCAAATCGAAGGACGAGGCTTATACTCAACGTTTGCGTTATATATGAGCTAAAGTCGCGCGAGTGCTTTCCAAAAGCGGACAGCATACGTTCTAAATGGAAAATGCACATGGCAGCCTGCCGTTAGAGTATTATATATCCGCGAGAGGGCATCTTTTGCGCCAACCTTTTTTCAGTGAAGAATTCGTATGAAATCAAAGTTTATTTTCTGACTCACCGACGAATTAAGCCTTATACCCTTGATTCTGCAAACACACCCTTCAACGCCATCTGGTGTCAAATATTTATACCCATACAATTTGGGTCCTCCAGAGACAAATGATGTGATGCTTGTGCCAAGACCATAACAGGCCAATTCGTTGCTTAAATCACCTAAGAAGTTTTCTCATTATACTCACCCACGCGACTTACATACATAATAGAACCAGTATCGTCATTCAATACACGTTCGCCCAGCGGTTGTAATTCTTCGCAGAGTTTTAAACGTGCCAAGGCTGTGGTATAAGCGGCCACGACAACATTACATAATGGTGATGGCTCAACAGCCGATTTTTTGTTGTGCCAGCTTACATTAATTGTCGTCTCGTCGATCGGTGAAATTGAATTGATCTAGATCTCGACACTGCAGAGTAATTCAAGCAATCTCTGCGGATTATCTACCACTTCAGTCGTTGGCATATTTTCTCGTTGATCAAATTTACCCCACAATGAGTTTAAACAGAGTTTTGCTACAGATCTTAGACCAGCGTTGTATTTTATTAGATTTTTGTCTAATTTTATGCCCTTTTGTCGCACGAATTCCTCAATATATTGAGCGATCGCGTTTTCATCACCGTCAGCACATTCCGAAGGGTAACCCGATGCGTACGTTTTCTCAGCAAAAAATTTATCGATGTAAGTTGGAAATAGACTAACCTGACCCATGGCTTTGTTCCACTGTGTAATTTTATAAGACCATATTTCAAATATTTTTCTGATGATATAGCCCATCTGAACAGCTTTTCTCAACTCGTCAGCAACCCATGTACCGATAAAAACTCGATCATCAGGATTTCCATGGTTACAATCTGCGATATACATTGATTCAGCGCATGTTCGACACAGTAGAAATAAAAACTTATTATAAATTTCAAGGGGTATTACAGCATGATATATATTTCGTAGTGGCAATACTTCGCACTTAATAAGACCTTCAACATGACGTATGTTGTTTGTTTAACCCACCAGAGAGCGAGACTCATCTTCACCTACGTAAAGAGTTTGATGACCAACGGGATATCGATCGAAATTACAGATATATAAATATAATGAGCACACGTTCACGCATTTAATTTTCTCACCTTTATCTGCATCGTAAATTTTGACTGTATTACCCGTACGACCGCCGAAAAATTCTTCTCGAGGATTCAACGGTTCATGCTGATTTCGCGTCTTATTATCGATGTACATCTTCATACTTTCATTCTGTGAGTACTTATGATCAAAATCACATTCTCACTTTTCGATAAGATGATAACCGTGGGATCTTATCTTTTCGGATATTCGCGCGGTTCTCTCAAAACGTTCGTCCATATTTTCATGGTTTAAGAGGCGTGAGTCACGGTTCACTGTGTAACACTATACACAGATATCCCAATAACACCTGTGGAATTGTAAGACAATTTTCGTACCGTTTTCAAGTTCGCAGTATCCATCCACTAGAGGGCCCTCAAAAAGTCTCTTTTTTCAAGCTTGGACAGTGTACTGAATTTGATGATTCAGCACATTTTCCATTCAACACAGCCATCGCATCGCCTTCATAGACTGCTTGTTTGCTTGTCTGCAACCACCCTGTAGTATGATTCCTATAGTGTCTTTTTGTAAAAAATGTTTTCTATATAAACGCATACGAGATGATGTGATGGTGGCGCACTGTACGAACGGATCTGTATTATCACATTCTATAAAGGTTTTGCGAAAGGCTAAGCATGCTCATCGTAACATTTTTACATCTTGTCTACAATATTTTATAATCTCATTTCTAAAATTGAATATGTAATATTCATTTTTTTTCATTATACTACCGCATAAATTCTCGTCGCTTATCGACCTTCATCGAATCTGGTGAAAAAGTCGACACAGGTGGCATTCCAACGTAATTTTAATTCTCTGGCGTATTAAACAAATGAGGAAACGTACCTTTCTTAATATTAGCAGGACCGTAAGCTTTTGGTAGTACATCTAAACTCATGTGTAAGTAGTTTAAGCTGTTTATAAATTTAACGGTTGAAATTTCCATTATGATTTTTTTTGACCGGTTAAAAATTACATCTGGCTTATCTCTGAGATCTGTACGTTCTGTCAAATGCTTGAGATTAGATTGCGCATCAAAACCTTGTGCATTGTCGGCTATACAAATATTTCGCTTAAAACTTTTTCTTGTTACCAAGGCCCAATTAACTAGCTGTTTTACCGGGTCCATTTAAAACACGTATTCGCGCATACCACATATTTCGCAAGAATTTGCCATATTTTCATCGTCCAAACAATAATTACATACTTGGTGTACAACACACAAATTTAATACATGTAAACTAATTTTTTCACCATCAGTACCCGAGATATTTTCCGATTGTTGAGTCTCATAATTATAAAATAAATAAAGAATATTCTTTTTATTGGTTGCAAATCCTTTTTTGCTGATAAAGAGTTGCGTAACAAAAGTGTTCTATTGGCACTTTACCATAACATATTTTGCAAAATATCGTATTACAATTATGTGGATCTTAATCGCTATTTTCAACTGTTTTGCTGCACAAACAACAAATTTTTATGCTCTTGCATACCGACCGAAAATTATTGGAAGATTTTGAGATTTTATGATTTTTCAGACAAACAATACCGTAAAAATCTCTAGTGCATTGAATACATTTTATTTTTTCCTGATTTATATTGCAAGGGGGGCTCTGAAAACATTTACAACATTTTTGTAGGCATTTATAATTTTTTTGATGACTTAACTTTTTATTACAAGATATGCAGTAGCCACGGCTGCCAGGTACTGCGAGTAAATTTGAAATTGGTTAGAAATGATTAGAATTTTTATAATACATTATATTTAAGGTATGTCTAACTACATTACCAACATCGTGTACAAAACGCGCACCATCGTAAAGTGGTTTATAGCCTCGAGCGGAGTTTTGAAAAGTGTGATGTATAAAACATCACAAGTATGCGTATATTTGTTTTTTTAATTTTAAGTGAGTAGAATTTAAAGTTAATAATTAAATTTTAAAGTTTACGAATTGGATAAAATTAAGAACTGTTTTTATGTTATAAAAGATTTTTACTTAAATTAAATAAAAATTAGTTTTACATATGTTAAGCTTAATGAAAAAGAGAACAAGGTTAAAGATTCCAAATTTAAGATTAGTTTTTATTATTTACACTACACTCTTAACTTTTAAGACTCTGGTTTTTTTTTATTTAAGTTGTTAATTCAAAATTTATTAAGCAAGGGATTTCTTATGTAAGCTTAGGGTTAATACTAGTAACTAGCACTGCACTTTTTTATTTTTTGTGAAGGACGCGTACACTATCATTATGTGATTATTAATTAAACTACACTACACTTTGTATTATTTATGTTGAAATGAAAGTAAACACTCGTCAGGTAAAATAAAACATTAGAATTCACTTATATTTTAAATAGGAGACCCGTAATTAAAATCTTTTCTTTTATTTGTTAGGGGGAAAATTTTAAATATAAATAAAAGAACGCCTACACTGTGATTAAGCTTTGGCTTTCTTCAATCAAATTAAGATTTAGTAATTAGATTTAAGTTAATTGTATGGCATAAAAGGAGGATTGAGATAACCAGGGGAAAAACCTGTAAGAAAAAAAATAAGCATTAGAGATTGAAAAAAAAAGAAAGTAATTGATGAATTGATAGGATTAAAGTTAGATATGATAAAAAGAAATTAAAAGGAGTACCACTTACAAGAAACAAACAGGAGGAAATTAATGCAAGCCAGAGAAAGGAAATCAAGGCAACAAGAAGCAAAGTAAAGAGCTCAGTAGCCTGCATCGACAAGGTACACAAACTCAAGTCAGCAACAGCCTAGATCAATTCTTGGACGAAGAGTATAATATAGGTCGTCTAAAGAGATACACCAGGAGTCACAACTATCCTCAGAGAAGCCCAGAGAGACCAAAGACCTAAAAACAACACAAGATCATGTGTATGTAACACCAACACTCAAGGGTAAAAGATAGGTTAGGGCGTTGTGATAGCCTCAACCTCGCGCACACGGACGACGCACACAGATACAGTGACCAATCTCGGAGTAGTTAGCAACACGGATGCTAACTACAACAATGAAAATAAATGAAGACACCGTCCTCGATAAGAAATCACGAGGAGTCAAAGATGAACGGTGACGAGAAGTAAACGACGCGGCGTAGCAGAAACTGTCATGGCGACGGCATAAGAGCAAGAAGGATAGATGGAACAGACGACTTCAAGCTGTACACGCAAGAGGAACAAATATGAATAGAGAATGCTATGTAGTGGAACACGTACTTGAAACATATAGAGAGATAGTACACTACATAAAATCTAATGAGTACGAGAAAATATGGAGGAAATATACATAGATATAGATATGCATATTTTTATGAATGAGGTATTATGCAGACAAAATCATAAATGAATCGTGACTTATGCAGACATTAGCGTACTTATGCTGACGTCCGCATAATGCCACCCGTTTTTCATTTATTTATTGATACTTGTGCTGACAATTCCATACAGTAGATTTTTCTTGAGTTGAGTTACGAAAAAATTCTACAAAACAAAAACGCGCCCACCAATCAAATTTCTAGAACAAATGTGCCCACCAATCAAGGTTTTAACAAATTCGTATTTAACATATGCGTAAGTAACAAAGGAAGGGATAACATAGGAGACTGCCACACACCCGCGACGTGTGCAGGACACTAAACAAAGGCTGTACTGTATGAGTCAGCATAATGCCGCATACATAAGTTTATATATGTGTATATATATATATATATATATATATATATATATATATATATATATATATATATATATACATACTCATATATATTCATAATAAGATACGTATAATTAGAGATTCCAATACCGCGCCATGTAGTTGTATGTGTATATGTAAGATCGACCAATGAGGAACAGCTATGAGTAGAAATATTCGAGAATTGATGTTTCTACTACTTGAAACAATATAGCGACCTCGAGTATGATATAAAACATTAAGAGAGTGATAAAGATAGAAGATACGCGACCAAGAGTCGATTAAGTTATCGATAGCAACTCCAAACTAAAGAAATCAAATCAGAGACTAAGACGCGGCGAAAAAGAAGGATAGAGAATAGATAGTAGCTGAGTGCGACAAAGATAGATTACAGGACGAAAGAGAGTATAATTTCCTTCTTCTTCAAAGAGATCACTCTTGATTTAGCAGCCGTTGGATATACTACAGCGAGTTAAGCCATATTAGTTTTTTTCAACAATCAACGAAGTTAAGAGGAGAAAGAAGGTAGAAACGAGAGAAAAAAAAGAGATCGTGGCTAGATTGAAGGAAAGAAGGAGGAAAAGAAGGCTACGACGAAACACCCAGAGATGACGACTCGGCGACCAGGGCGATCATCCACTGGGGACATTATCGTCATACTTCGACCACCATTTTCTTCTATCGACCAGCTCCACGTTTTCGGCGTTCCTTGATTATCAGCAAGCGACCGTAAGTGGAATCTCGCCAGCGGGTTAACAGGTAAGAATTAGTAAAATTATCTTTTCTGTTGGTTTTTCCCGTCATTTCTTTCAATTCTCCTTAAGAGATATAATTTTGCGTTGTTAGTAATATAATAGTGTTTTCTTGATTGCGACCGCGAACAAATTAAAATTAAAATCAGTGCGGGTTAGTGGAAATATAAATAAAGATATAAAAACCGAAAATTAAGTGAAAATCATAAGAAAAGAGAAAGCCACGTGTAAAGGCGCCTTATTCGGCGACGCGACGTCATTTTGTGTTATAAATTAAATGAGAAATTCTTAATATTTAAAGTTAATTAAATCTATAGAAATTATAAATTTGATGTTAATGATGGCTAAATAATTAAAACAATTTTTGCAATAAATGGTTTGACCATCAATTTATTTGACAAAACTTTTATTATTCTACGTTTCGGTTTCTCATTAAACCCTCATCAGGAACTGCAATATTAAATTAAAAATTATAAGAATGTACATAACAATAAAATTTTTTGTACATAACCAAACTTTAAACATGCTTAATTTACACATCATAAAATACCAACCTAAAAGTATCAATTTACAATCCAATTTGACTACAATAAGTGTGACATTTTTACGATTCAAACTAGAACAAGAAATGCTTTTTTGCTCTTACAAATCTTAAAAAACAAACAAACGTTAAAAACGAGCAAAACAACTTCCATACAGCATTATATCAGTCATTCCAGTATAACCAATCATAAACAAGAGCGCAAAGAAAATATGTACCTCCAACTTCCAATGTTGGCAACATTAAAACATTAAATTATTATTCACGCATAGGACCAAATGCCGATTCGAGCCATGTAACAGTCTTTTATTTAAGCATTGTCAAATACGATAAATAGAATGTTTATAATAACAAATCTATCAACATTAATCTAAAATATAACATAGCAATATTATTTTTTCAAAAGTTTGTGAACAAAATTTTTTATAACAGAATTAAGATTCTGTGTATCTACTATTCTATTAATCGTTTTATGCTTTACAATAAATATCATTTCTGATATTAGTCTCTTATAATAATCCTGTTCAATATCTAAAATTTTAATTTTTTTAAGGTCAAATTCAAAAGTATGACCTGTGTCAAAAATATGCATATAGACAGCAGAAGTATCTTTTTTATTTTGAACATCTTTTTTGTGTTCACCTATTCTTGTGCAAAGCATCCTATTTGATTGTCCCACATAGCACATATCACAATTTTTACAATCAATCTTATAAACTACGCTTGTTCTTTCGAATTTATTAATTAAATCTTTCCCTAAATCATTTAAAATTGGTATCTTATTACATTATATTTTCTTTGCGCTCTTGTTTATGATTGGTTATACTGGAATGACTGATATAATGCTGTATGGAAGTTGTTTTGCTCGTTTTTAACGTTTGTTTGTTTTTTAAGATTTGTAAGAGCAAAAAAGCATTTCTTGTTCTAGTTTGAATCGTAAAAATGTCACACTTATTGTAGTCAAATTGGATTGTAAATTGATACTTTTAGGTTGGTATTTTATGATTTGTAAATTAAGCATGTTTAAAGTTTGGTTATGTACAAAAAATTTTATTGTTATGTACATTCTTATAATTTTTAATTTAATATTGCAGTTCCTGATGAGGGTTTAATGAGAAACCGAAACGTAGAATAATAAAAGTTTTGTCAAATAAATTGATGGTCAAACCATTTATTGCAAAAATTGTTTTAATTAAATCTACTTTTATTAAATTCTGATTGTGAATCTGAATATTATTGAAAAATAGTGACCCGGCGGCCATTGCGAAATTGTGCGAGCGAGATAGCTATACGTTAGCTATTAATTAAATTCAGTGTTCTTTCTTTTTGTACAGAGCAACGCAAGTGATACTAAGATTAATTCTTTTAAAATTTTAAGTGCGAATTATAAGTGCCGGGTTGTGCGACCGCGCAGTAAGAAAATAGAGCGTCGCGTGATTAAAATCTTAAACAATTATTATGCAATCTTATAAGTGATTAACTAATTATACGTGTAAATAAAGAAAGCGCTCTTTTCGTCTTCTGCGCATGCGCACAGCCCAAGTGCGAGAAATTAATTAAGCGGCGTTCTTTCTTTATATATCATTGCGTGTTGTGAGCAAAATTTTCCTTTTTAATTTAATAATATAAGAAGTTTAAAATCAAAATTTAATTAGAGAGTCAACTACTTATTTTCCCTTTCCTCTTTTCAGGACAAAACTTAAGTTAAAGAAAATTAATTATAGTATTTATTTTTCTTAGATAATTAGAGTTATTCAATATCAATAGTATTTTCTTTTTATAAATTAAAATTTTATTTTGTCTTTTCCATATTAAATATTGTTAATTTTAACTTCCTAATTTTTCTTTTTAAAATCATAAATTATATTGAGATTTTTTTTTGGACCACTCTGATCGTTATAGAACCAGCCTACAACCCGAGGTAGGCCAGTAAGTATTGACCCCCTCTGCAGTTGCTCTACCCAGCTAGCTGAGCAGGGTTCACTGGCGCTCAATTAAAAATAATTATAAAATTTGTGAATCCAGGTAAGTTCGTGGCTTCGGGGATTCACTTGGAGGTCCGGGGAATTTGCTACGTAACAAAAGAATAAACAACTATTGCAACTCCAAAAAGCGCATGATATTCTTAAAAAAATTTTGTTTTTTTGATACTGAAACCTGTTTTGGATATCGTAACTCTTGTAGCTTTGACAAGTTTCAACGCTTGGACTTTCTGATATTGTGCTGTGTGGTGTCTTATTCTATTCCACCTGCCATAGTTAATACCACTGCGCATCCGACCACATATAGCATATACATGAGCAGCGACTAGCAAGCGTGGAAGGGAAAGATTGTCGGTATACTGAATATTTTGAATAGATTTCTTGAAAACTGATTCACCAGTGAGTGACACCCAACCGTGTCCCTCTGGTTTAGAAACAATACTGACTTTCACGTTTAAAATATCATCGATTTCAAAACTGTCATTACTGTGTGCTACACAAGCTAATAATTCGAGTGGATCTGTCAGTGAATAATCACGAACCAGTCTCGAAGAAATCCATAAAGAACCGCGAACAAATTGGTCAGAGTCTCAAGTTATACCGATATAATCTGAAGGTCGCGCGTATTCACACACATGATGATATAAATCATTTATTGCTGCCTCAAACCACGTATACATATTCGCATTAGGTGGTGTAAGTAATATTGACACTCTTAATTGTCTACTTTGTAACTGAAATTATCGGTAATATCGTGATGATTTTTTATGAATCGTAATGAAGTTCTGAGTAGTAGTAGCACCATCTCCCTATTGAAGATATTTGTCTAGAATGTGATATACCAAAATTACGTAAGAATGTGTAATTTATAGATTTATGCTTGAATATCAAACTGTATTCTCTATACCTGGTGATTTAGACGGATTCATCTCATTAAGTGCATTCTACTCGTTATTATTAATCACCATTGATGTCTGTCTTTCATCATAATCCCACCAAGAGCAACCAGGTATTAGTTCAAAAGGTGCTGGAGCTGCTGTATAATTATTCACCCCCTTCACCACAAGGATTGGGGTAGTTTTAGAGACACTTATAACTTCTCTTACATCTTTGGGAGGTGGTTGTAGCACAGAATCTCTCGTATCAGACGCATCTTCTTCTTCAGACAGAAGCCTTCTTATCAACAGTTCATCCCCACTACTGTCCTCCATCATATTTTGCAGGTCAGTAAAAATTTATGTAAAATCTGCTTAGTTGCAATATTTTGAACAAAAAAGTCTTATCACGCGAAATCCTGCGATCATAAACAAAAAATTCATTGATTATTGATTGTACAGCCCAACAAAAAAAAATCTTAGAACCTACGAACCAGACCATAATCATCTTATGTTTCATCACCTCAGAGTTGTGGTCATTTAAAGGTCAAATCTACAAAATTAATGGGAACCATATTTTAACAGTATGTATTTATATTTTTGCGGTCACCGAATCCGAATCCATGGTCCTTTTGACTCCATCACGTCAGAATGAAAGTTATTTTAAGGTAAAATATACAAAATTTGCGTAAAACAAACCTAAATTCATGCCATTTATTTTTTCTTACTACACCTTATACGTTTTTCGTCAAATGACCGGTGTAAAGGTTTCCTTTTAATTTTTTTTCCAGTGACTTTACAATCTCTTTTTAACATCCAGCAGTAATCAGCCAGCATACTCGTATTCCATTAACGTTGATGACGCTTCTCCATTACTTTAATGTCTTGGTGAAAACGCTTTCTCTGTTCTTCACTATAATCTTAACAGTTATCAGGAAAACTATCTAAGTGATTGTGTAGAAAATGTAATTTATAATTCATTAGGCAACCTATTTTCCCAGAGTTCTCAACTATTTCAGATATAATTTCTTTGTTATTTGGGCTTCTGCGATTACTCAAAAAGTTTTTAATAACTTACTGAAAGCTAAGCCATGCAGCTCTTTCAATGTTTGTCATAAAAGTAATAAACTTATCATGAGACATCATTTTTCCAATTCCTGGGCCATCAAGAATACCTTCCTTCAATTTCGCATCTGATTTATTTAGAAACTTGCTTTCTAAGTAATTGAAACACCGGCCATCTTTATTTAAATCCTTAACGAATTGTTTTATTACACCAAGTTTGATGTGTACTGGCGGAATGAGAACTTTTTTCGGGTCAACAAATGGAGTAGTGTTACTTTTTCCGACTTTGAGAGATTTTCTTTCAGGCCATTTATGATTTGTATAGTGCTTTGCACGGTCTTTACTATCCCATAAGCACAAGAAACATAGCGTCTTTGTAAATCCAGACTGCTATTCTAACAATATTTCAGAAACTTTGAAATCGCCACATATAAGCCATTTATGCATGTCATTCTGAATTTTTTTTTAGTGTAATCTTGAGATTGTCATATTTTTTCTTTATTTTGGTGAAGTGTACTATAGGAACCGAGGCTGATGTGTAGTAATACAGCTTTCAAACTTCTGTTTGATGAATCCATAAACAATCTCTATTCTTTGACTTGATATTAATTAATCTTTACAATATACTATTTTATCACCATCATGATTTATTTCTTCAAAATATGATTTGAAACTTTTGCTCTTTGTTCTGGAAAAAGATTTTTTAGTTGAATTTGTCAACTGATTTATGCCTTTTAAAGCTGAAAGCAAAAGTTCTGCTTCATGTTTAAGTAAGTTAAGCTCTTAAACTAAGTTACATTAGTTTATTTTGAGTCCATAACTTTACACATTTGTCTTTTTGGCCCACTGGAAGGAAAACGTCGTCATCGTCATTATCATCATTATTTCAATTTTCTTCATAACTATCGCTTTTATAGGATTTATCTTTTGAATCATTTTTATCAATAGCATCTCCATCAATACCGTCACTGACTTCGTCGTGATTCAAAAAAACAAGAACAAATAAAGAATTAGATCTTCTTGAGAGGTTATAAATTAAATCAGATTCCAATGATGAAAAATATGATGACGAAGATAACGACAAAGTCAGTGACGGCATTTATGAAGATGCAATTGATACAAATAATTCAAATGATTAATCTTATGAAAGCAATAGTTATAAAGAAACTGGAAATAATGATGTTGATGATGACAATGACGACTATCCTTTCCAGCGGGCCAAAAAGACAAAAGCGTAAAGTTATGGACTCAAAATAAACTAAATGACTTAGTTACAGAGCTTAACTTACCTAAAGATAGAGCAAAACATTTAGCTTCAGCTTTGAAAGGCATAAATCAGTTGGCAAATTTTACTGAAGTATTTTTTTACAGAACAAGAAGCAAAAACTTTCATAGATTCATAAAACAGAAGTTTAAAAGCTGTACTACTACACAACAATAATAACTATACCTTAGCTCCTATAGCACACTCCACTACACTGAAGGAAACATAAGACGATCTCAAAATTATACTACAAAAAATTCAGTATGACAAGCAGAAATGGCTTTTATGTGGTGATTTGAAGGTTTCTGGAATATTGTTAGGATAGCAGTCTGAATTTACAAAGACGCCATGTTTTTTGAGCTTATGGGACAGTAGAGACCGTGCAAAGCACTATACAAATTATAAATGGCCTGAGAGAAAATCTCTCGAAATCGGAAAAAGTAACGTTATCGCTACGCTATTTGCTGAGCCGAAAAGAGTTCTCATTCCGCCAGTACGCATCAAACTTAGTGTAATAAAACGATTTGTTAAGGCTTTAAATAAAGATGGCCGGTGTTTCGATTACTTAGAAAGCAAGTTTCCAAATAAATCAGATGCGAAATGGAAGGAAGGTATTTTTGATGGTCCAGGAATTGGAAAAATGACGTCTGATGATAAGTTTATTACTTTCATGACAAACATTGAAAGAGCTGCATGGCTTAGCTTTCAGGAAGTTACTGAAAACTTTTTGGGTAATCGCAGAAGCCCAAATAACAAAGAAATTGTATCTAAAATAATTGAAAACTTCGGGAAAATGGGTTGCCTAATGAATTATAGATTATATTTTCTGCACAATCACTTAGATAGTTTTCCTGATAACTGTTAAGATTATAGTGAAGAACAGGGAAGCCTTTTTTACCAAGATATTAAAGTAATGGGTAAGCGTTATCAAAGTTAATGGAATACGAGTATGCTGGCTGATTACTGCTGGATGTTGAAAATAGATTGTAAAGCAACTGGGAAAAGACGTAAAAGGAAACCTTTGCACCGATCATTCGACGAGAAACGTGTAAGGTAAAGTAAGAAAAAATAAATGGCATGAATTTTGGTTTTTTTCGCAAATTTTGTATATTTTACCTTATAATGACTTTTACTTTGACGTCATGGAGTCAAAAGGAACACAGATTCTGATTCAGTGACCCCGAAAACATAAATATATACTGTTATAATATGGTTCCCACTCATTTTGTAAATTTGACCTTCAAATGATTTTCACCCTAAAGTGATGGGGTCAAACTGGCCACGGATTCAGATTCAGCGACCTTAAAAACATAACATGTATATGGTCTGGTCCATGGGTTTTGACATTTTTTTTTGTCAGGCTGTGTTATTGATCTGAAACTGATATTCTTTTGCAAATTATAGTTTGAGATTTATTAGCTTATTCACAACTAGAAAGTATTTTATAGTGAAATTCTACGATCGTAAAGAAAAAAGATACTAACTTTTAAACGGTAACAGAAATTATAAATAACTTGTTCTCAATAACACGGTGATGTAACCTGAGAAGCCTCACTTGTGACGCATCTTGTATCCGTCTGCTCTTAATATAACGACCAGCAATGTCGAGTATTTTATTACTATTAAAAATACCTCGCTTAAACATATAAGCTAAGGTACGTAACCTACAAAGTCCTAAGATAAATTTAATTTTTTTCAATAATTCATCATTAGAGCAAATGTTTAGACTTTTGGGCCATGAATAATTGCAAAATAATTTTATTTGTGGCTCCCGAACTAATGCTATATTTACAATACTTATCAAGACTTTAAGTTAATTTTTTTGAACCATCTTACTCCGTGTTGATCTTCTCTGAAACGTTAAGCTTTAACTGTTAATCAGATCTGTCAAACTTTGCGTATTTATAGTACGATTTAGACTTGAATTTTAAAGTAGTGATAAGGGGTGATGAAGGGGTAGTATGTGCGCAACATTTAATATTTTTAGAGTCATCTTAATTATATATTTGAAACTGCCAAAGCATGTAAAATAATGTCAGTTTAGCGTGAATCGTGAATCATACCTTTAATGTAAGTAGAATAACTGCATAACATTTTATTCAAATTATAATAATAATAATAATGTATATAGTTATTGTAAAAGATATGAATGCTATGCTCTTCTACTTTCTGCTATCCTGATACTTTTTATTATTTTTTCGTAATAATCTCTTGTTTTTCACATAAAAAATTTGAATTTCAATGCATTTATTAAATTTCCTATTTAATTTTATGGGTATATTTATGTATATATATATACATATATATATATGTATGTAGCATATATAAACATTGAATAAGTAATGTACTTACTCGTTACATACACGTTTATGACATCGTAGTCCGTATTCTGTTTAATGTGTAAGGGACTTGTTAAATGTACAATTGTGTATATATATATATATATATATATATATATGAGATGTTTTACGTCAACTCACCTAACAAAAAAATAGAATTTGTCGAAAATCTGTGAAAATGTTCTATTTGATACTTAAATTATACAAAAAAAAATTTTAGAGATCCAGGTCAAAGGGGTCAGGATTTAAACGTGATGAAATTTTTCGAATTTTCCAAATTTTTTGCTAAATAAACATTTTAATGAATTTTTTCCTCAAAAACTATCAATTTTTCGTTAAAACTTAATAGAATACTTTTTCTTAGAAATTAGATGTAGAATTCACCTGAATTTTTGCAAATTATAATATACTGATTTTTATGCTTACTTGATCGATTTAAACATACTATTTAGTATATCTAAAAATCGAGCAGGTTAAATTGGCTTTTTAAAGTCTTATTATTTTCATTTTTTTATGAGGAAAAAATATACGAAGCCTCCAGTTGGGCAGCCTTCTCAAAGTTACTTAATTGTGCAAAAATGTCTGGAAAAATCGTTATTTTGGATCAATGATTTTTTTTCTGAAAAAGTATTGATTTTTGGGACAAATGTATAGAAATGTTTTTTATTAGAAATCATGTGTAGAATATAAACATATTCTTACGAATTGTAATTTAAGACATTATGAACCATATATACTTAAATTTTAACAAAAAATAAATTTTAAAATTTCAAAATTTCATTTATAATTTGTGATGTTTAGCAAATAATGGTTTACAAAAATTTACATACATTTTACATACAATTTCCAATAAAAAGCATTTTAATACATTTGTCCCAAAAATCAATACTTTTCCAGAAAAAAAATCACGAATCTCATCATTGATCCAAAATAACGATTTATTCAGACTTTTTTGCACAATTAAGTAGCTTTGAGAAGGCTGCCCAACTGGAGGCTTCGTATATTTTTTCCTCATAAAAAATGAAAATAATAAGACTTTAAAAAGCCAATTTAACCTGCTCGATTTTTAGATATACTAAATAGTATGTTTAAATCGATCAAATAAGCATAAAATCAGTATATTATAATTTGCAAAAATTCAGGTGAATTCTACATTTAATTTCCAAGAAAAAGTATTCTATTAAGTTTTAACAAAAAATTGATAGTTTTTGAGGAAAAAATTCATTAAAATATTTATTTAGCAAAAAATTTGGAAAATTCGAAAAATTTCATCACGTTTAAATCCTGACCCCTTTGACCTGGATCTCTAAAATTTTTTTTGTATAATTTGGGTATTAAATAGAACATTTTCACAGATTTTCGACAAATCCTATTTTTTTGTTAGGTGAGTTGACGTGAAACGTCCCATATATATATATATATATATATATATATATATATATATATATATATATATATATATATATATATATATATATATGTATATATATCTCTCTATATTATATAGTTGTAAGGAAATTTTCTACGACCAAGGTCCTCCCCTTCTCTTCTTTTTCTCATCCTCTTACCTAATTTTGATCCTCTTTTTTTCCCTTATTTTTTACGTTATTTTACGTTATTTGTTCCTCTTCCTTTTCTTTTCCTTTTCCCTTCCTCCCCTCTTCTTTTTCTCTTATTTTGAGTTTCCTCACGCCTTCATTTTCTCTTCCTTTTCTCTTCCTCAAAAAATCCATCACTTTTTTCCATTATTTTTACGTTATTTGAGGTCATTTTTGCTCTTCCTCAGGTAAATCCTCAAATTTTACCTTTTTTTTATGTTATTTTACGTTATTTTACGTTTTTGTTCCTCTTCCTTAGCTGCTCCTTAGCTCATCCTCTTTGATCCTCGATTTCATTCAAATTCCATCATTTAAAAAGCTTCTTGCTAATTTTTATTGTTTGCACCTACTGCTCTTACTTTAAATATATAGAACAAACATATTAAGCTAATAATTTTTATGATAAATTTTATAAAATTTTATACAATTATTGTTTAAAAGAATAAATGACATCAAACATGGTAAAATGGAAATTTCGCAAGCCTCCTCTGCGTAAGCGCGCGAACCTCCACTACTAAGTAAAACTGTAAAACATATTAATTTATTGAAATTATTTTAAATTCAAAATGTTCTTTTAACATTATAATTTTTATATTTTAAATTAGATCAATGTTTTTTAATATTTTGATTATTACTTTGAATTATTTTATAATGGGTATCTAATGAATCAAGTGTACCACTTGTAACGAGGATAAAAAATTACTCGTATACTATGATATAGTATACGCATATATATCTTTGCTGTAAGTCGCACAGCACAACGTAGATTTTTATGCTTGATGTGTGAGTATAAGAGTGAGACGGAGAGAGTCTGTGCTAATTTTTATTGCTTGCACCTACTGCTTTTACTTTAAATATATAGAACAAACATATAAAGTTAATAATTTTTATGATAAATTTTATAAAATGTACAATTATTGCTTAAAAGAATAAATGACATCATACATGGTAAAATGGAAATTCCGTAAGCCCCCTGTGCGCAAGCGCGCCAACCTCCACTACTAATTATTTTGTTGAAGATTTTAATGAAAATAAAGAAAATAATGCTTTATTTGAACTTAATAATATTTTTATTAATGAATATATATCTTGTAAAGATTTTGGTTTACCTGAACTAAAAATAAATTCAATTACTTTGAACAATAATCATCATTATGAAATAGAAAGCAAAAAAAAATTTTTAATTAATGTATAATAAATTAAACGATGAACAAAAATTATTTTATCGATGGTCCTGAAGGAACAGGAAAAACTTTTTTATATAAGACTTTAAT
Source organism: Anastatus disparis (assembly GCA_017163975.1). Taxonomy (NCBI): domain Eukaryota; kingdom Metazoa; phylum Arthropoda; class Insecta; order Hymenoptera; family Eupelmidae; genus Anastatus; species Anastatus disparis. The sequence goes on from JAFFSR010000233.1 coordinate 104,421, forward strand.
ATTTTATTTTATATCAATTAATAAAAAAATTTTGTCTATGGCTTGGACTGGTATTGCATCTACTTTATTACCTAAAGGAATGACGAGTCATCAGACTTTTAAATCACCTTTAAACGAATTTAGAAAAAAAGTATATTAAATAAAATTTATAGAAAAAAATAAGATACATCTTTTTAATATCATATATATTTTTTTAAAAATAATATTTATCAAATTATCATTAAAAAGCCTTTAATTTAAACATTTTTCATGAACAATTTGAAAAATATTAACTTTAGAGAAAAATATATAATATAAAAAAGATTAATTTTTTTATATTCTATAACTTTTATTTTATATACTTTTTGAAAAAAAATCGTATTTTTCAAGTTATTACCAAAAATCCATTTTTTTGACCATTTAAAAGGCGCCTATTTAAAAACGCTTCCAACGATTTTTTTCAAAATAGGAACGTTTACTTGTGTTATTATTTGAAACAATTCCCCGTTTAAATTATTCAGATCGGATAAAAACTCGTCGAGAAAATTCATAAACTTGATTTCTCACACACATACATCCATACATATATTTTAAGGAAGCCTCGTAATAATCTTATTTTGCTATAAGAATAAGTTTTTTATCATAAAAGAACATATTTTAAAGGGTTACATTTTTCGCGATGTCGAAAATATAAGGCACTTCCGTATAGCGGTCGTGCCTAAAAATTAAGAGAAGCTGATATAATAATATGGGATAAAGCATCAATGATTCCAAAAAAGCATTAGAAATAGTTAATAATACATTAAAAGATGTTTGTAATAGTAATTTTCTTTTTGGTGGAAAATTAATTATTTTAGGTGGTGATTTTTGACAAATTTTACCAGTTGTTAAACATGGAAATAAAAATTTAATCATAGAAGAAACAATAAAAAGTTCATACCAATGGCAATTTTTTAGTATATTAAAATTAACAAAAAAATATTCGATCTAAAAATAAAAAATTTGCTTCATTTCTATTACAAATTGGTGATGGCAAAATAAACCCTTTCATAATTCCAAACAAATTACAAACTAACGATATTTGTTCTAAAATTTATTCAAATATTAATAAAAATTGTTGCAAAGAAAAAATTATATTAGCTCCTCATAATGAAGATATTGATAATTTAAATAAAAAAGTATTAAATTTATTAAATGGAAAAACTGAAACATATTATATAGCATTCATTACGCTACGCAGAAAGATGTTGATCAAACTGATGATAACATTTATTTGAATTACCAAATAGAATTTTTAAATAAAATTAAAGAAGGTTTACCACCTAATAAATTAATTTAAAAGTTAATGCTATAGTAATAATGTTAAGAAATTCAAGTATATCGGAAGGATTATGTAATGGTACACGATTGAAAATTATAAATTTCTATAAACATAATATTGAAGCTGAAATAATAACAGGCGATAAAAGTAGAAATAAAGTTTTTATTCCAAAAATTACTTTAAACACAGGAAATAATTCTTCATTACCATTTATTCTTTACAGAAAACAATTTCCAATTATATTAGCATTTGCAATGACTATAAATAAACCACAAGGTCAAAGTTTCGATAATGTAGGCTTATTTATAAGAAGACCATTGTTTTCACATGGTCAATTGTACGTTGCTTTGTCAAGATGTAAAACTTTTAATAATATTTATATTTAAAATAATTTAGATGATACATGAAAGTAATTAGTCGAAAATATCGGAAAGGTAGCTGTTTCGTGAGCCGCGCTACTCTTGATGCGATTTTTGTCGACAAAAGCTAACAAATTATTCACTGTGAATATTAGTGCGTGCGTAGAGCAAGCGATCAGCAAAAGCCACTTCAGTGTCGGGTAGGCAGCTAAGTAAAGAGTTAGTAGACTCTTTCTCTTTCTCTCTCTTTCACATTAGAAAATTACAATCAATGAAAATGTCAAATAAAGCAAAGGTGGACCCCTAAAAAGTCATTGATGTAAATTATTAAATGTGTTATGCTTATTATATTTTATTTTTTTTTAAATATAATAGAAACAGAATAAAATTAAACTTAAATAAAATTATTAATCCCCATATATAAAATATAATTAAAATGTTTCCCAAGTTTTTTATAAAATTATTATTAAATGAAAATTAATGTTTAAACTTAATATTAATAGGAAAAATGGATGTATTTCAATGCCCGTTTTGCAAAAATTCTTATTCTACATCTGAATTTTTAAAAATACATATAAATAGAATTCATATTAAAACTATAATAGTTGTAGAACATGTGGCTTATTTATTAAAATTAAAAATATTAGAAGACATGAAAGAACTCACGTACAAAAAAAAGGAATTATGTATTTATTGTAAGAAAAATTTTAGTACGAAATCTAATAGGAAACAAAAATTTACATGCTAAGAAATAATTTATTTTCATACAAAATATATGTATGAATTATGTATATATAATTAATATTACTAATAAAAATTCCAAGAAGTATTTTCCAGAAATCTTATTTTTTATTTATAAAAGTAAGTAAAAAATTATTTAAAATTTTTTAAACAACTATATTAAATAATTTTACAATATTTACAAAAATTAGAACAAAAAGATGAAAAAAAATTCTAAATATATTGACAAAAAAAAGGATAATACATAAAAATTTTTTAAATTTCTGTTTTCAAAATTTTCAGTTATAATAAAAATAGGTAAAATTTTTTTAATATTCTAAATTTATGAATTAAAAAAATTTTTGAATTTCTAAATACTGTTTAATAGTAAGTATAAGTAATATTTTTTCGTATATTTAAATATATTAAATTTAATATACATATTATTTTTAATATTTTATATTTCAGCGAACATATTTAAAAGATGTTATTCTTTATTGAAAAAAAAACATTTTTTAAAAATGTGAGTGGAAATAGGCCTCCTGGGAAAACCACTAAAAAAAATGCACCTACATATATACCTCGGTATTTAAAAATACTAGGTGGTGTGGAAAATATAGAAATATATTTATAATACAAACTTTATAAATTTAATAATTTAGGTAAAAAAACAAAAATTTATTAATGCTACGGACATTCATAAGATATTAGTATTTATGAAAATTGGTTCTATATAAACAATAAAAACTTTTATTATATAACATCACATAAATAAGGAAAACAAAAATGGGTTTGTAATTAATATTTAAATATATTTTTGAGTATAACTATATATTTTATTAATTATTCTATATGATCAAAGTCAGCTATGAGCATAGGCGTGCTCACGTCTTACGATGTACCTAAGTTGACTAGTCTGAACACATATATAATTTGTATGAATCCGAGTTTGTATGGGAAGCTTCTATACGCCACTGAAAGCGTGTAAAAAATTTTGAAATATTTGAGAAACAAACCAAAGCGTACGCGATGAATATACAAATTTAGCTATGTTTATAGGTATTAAGCTGAATTAAGCCTACAACGACATAAATATATATATTTATATATATATATATATATATATATATATCTCCCTATATTATATAGTTATTAACCTCCTCATCTACCCCTCATTTTTCCTCCCCCTCTTTTGTATGCTTAAAACATCACAATCCACCCCTCAAAATAACATAAAAATCTGTCTAGAAATGATCTTTTTTGAGAAAAAAAAAGACACCCCTCTACTACCCAAGTCACCCCTCTTGCTACACCTCGTACGTCACTCACCCCTCCCCCTCAGATAATTTGGCTAAATTTACCTTATTTTATCAATGTATTTGTTACTCATTCTCTATACCACTACTATCACTCTTCCCACTACTACCTCATCACTCCTACTCCTCATTTTTTTTTCTCCTCCAAAAAAATCAAAAGTCACCCCTCAAAATAACGTAAAAATGTCTCTTGAAATGTCTTTAAAAAAAAAAAAAAGATTCCCCCCTCTACCCCAGTCACCCCTCTCCTACCCAAGTCCACCCCTCGGTCCACAAATTACCCCCTCGCTCTACAAGTCACCCCTCATAACCCCTCATGTCCCTAATACACTATTCATAATCATTTAGTGTTTGTTTTTATATCGTTAATTAAATATTTAAATTTTACCAATATTTTTTTTAAAAACCTTCTTGTTTGATGACTCCAATACTTTAGAGACCAAATTTGGCTATAAAAAATATTGGTATTTAATTACCTTAAATATATTGATTCTTTATTTTATTTTTAAACGTCAATTATTTATTTGAAGTATAAACTATTAAGAAAAAAGTTTTTTAATTTTATATTTATGAAATACTTGCTTAAGGCTATATAATGGAATATATACTTAATACATAGTTAATAATATTATAGATTGTTGATATAATTATTTTTTAACCATCAACTAATAACTACGTTCCTTAGACAACTTTCCACACCACCCATACTGAGACAAAAAAAATAAAAAACTTCTACTTTCAACATTTAAGCTTACTTTTTTTTGGGCCCAAGCTGTATTTGCCTAAAAGTAAAGCACATTTTACTTTGTCTTGATTGTCTTGGTCAGAAAAACTTTTTGAGAAATTTCCTACATCTAAAAGATTCTTCTTTCAGGTTAGCTTAAATTTGTTTTCTTGTTGTCTTGAGTTTATCTTGTGAAAGTCTTAAGTAGAAGTTTTTATTTTTTTTATCAGTTTAACGAGGTATTGTCAATGGCGTGTTGGGTTTTTTTTTGTTTATAAAGAAAAATTAAACAATAAAAGTGGTACCCTTCGCCAGTAGTCCTACATGACCACTTTTAAAATAATATAAATTTAAAAAAATTTTTCACATTTCTTTAAATGTCAAAAGTAAAAATGTTATTGTAAGTTTTTTACTAATTAAAAAGATCAAAATTATAATAATTATTAATTCATTCATTTATAAAAAAGTAAAAATGAAAATTATATTGTTAATGTAAAATTTTATCTTTTATACTCTTTATACAAATGAATAAAGCTAAATAATTTTTATTTTATTTTTTATTATTTTTTATATGATGCAGGTCATTATGATATTTTAAATTATAATAATAATAATAATAATAATAATTATAATTTTAAAAGAAAATTAAAACATGAAGAATTTAATAAAACAAATATCAAAAAAATAAAAACAGAAACAAAAAAAAATAAAAGTGAAAATAAGCTTTATAATAAAATAAATAAAAATGAAAAATTGACAAAAAAAAATCAATTAAAAAATTAAATTTAAAAAATAATATAAACAATAAAAATAACATGGATAAAAATTTGAAAAATTATTTAGGTAGAATGAGTTACGAATGTAAATATTGTACTGCTTTATTTTGGAAAGAAGAAATAAAAAAGTTCAATTGTTGTCAACAAGGAAAAGTTATTTTATCACCATTAACTAAATATAATGAAAAATTGAATTATTTATTATTACATGATAGTGTTTTTAGAAATTTAATAAGATATTATAATAATTTATTTAGCTTTGCAACTTTTAATGCAAATGTCATTCAAAACCAAGGAAAAGCTATATATAATTTAAAAATTCAAGGACAAATTTGTCATACAGCACCTAATACATTAATTTCTACTAATGACATTAAACCTACATGTGGACAGTTATACATTTACGATAATACAGTAGCAATTAAGTAACGATTAAAAACTAATGAAAAATTAACAAAATAACATATGTTAATTTCAACAAGGATAATGAATGATAATCCCATGGCTAAGAATTACAAAAGCTTACATCAATTATCAAATATACAAAATATTCCAAATTATAAATTGTATTTTATGCAAAAAAATGATAAACAACAACATCGTTATAATAAGCCACTAACTTCGGAATGTGGTGCTATCATAGTATCTAATACAGGAATTCCAGATAATAATGATCTTTGTGTACATTCGAAATTATCTTCTGAAGATGAAATTACTCATACTTATTCAAATAAATTATCTCATCACGTGGATCCAATGGTTTTTCCTTTAATGTTTTCAGCAGGAGATTAAGGTTGGAGTATAGGATATAAAAAAAATGAAAATATTGAAAATAATGATTGTCTTACAATACTACAATATTATTTATATAGAATTCATTGGAGACTAAATTTAAAAAATTTCAACCCTATTTTAGATTGTGGAAGATTAACACAACAATACATTATACATGCATATGTGATGGTTAAAAGTAATAGAATGAATTTTTTTAGAAATAATCAAAAACAATTACGCATAGAATGGAATCAAGGTTTATTAGATCATGTAATAAATAGTGCTTCAAATGTTTCAACAAATTTTGAAAACAAAGAAAGAATTGGAAATATTTTTATTTTACCCTCATCATATATTGGTAGTCCAAGATATATGTAGCAATATTATCAAGATGCCATGGCAATAATGAGAACAGTAGGAAAACCAGACTTATTTATAACAATGACGTGTAATCCTAAATGGAAAGAATTAAAAGAGATTTTAAAAAATTTTCCAGAAGCGACAACTCCCAATGACATACCAAATATCACAGTAAGATTATTTTATAAATATAAAATTTAAAATGTTATTGAATGATATAATAAAAATGAAATTTTTGGTACTGTTATAGCTTATGTATTTTCGATTAAATTTCAAAAAAGAGGGTTACCTCACGTGCATATTATTATAACATTACATCATAATCATGAAATATTATCTCCAGAAAATATTGATAAATATATTTCAGCAGAAATACCTTCATCACAAAATGAATATTTACAAAAATTAGTAATTAAACACATGTTACATGGACCACATACAGATAAATCACCTTGTTACGAATAAAATAATAGTAAATGTAAGAAAAAATTCCCAAAATCATATAATGAAATTATAATAGTTGAAGAAAACAAATATCCACAATACAAAAGAAGAAATAATATTTTAGATAATCATACATATAATTTAAAAAATAATAAAAAAATCATACAAGTTGATAATTCTATGGTAGTTCCTTACAACAGTTTTTTGTTAGCAAAATATAATGCTCATATCAATACTGAACTTTGTATGTCAATACAAAGTATAAAATATATTTATGATTATATTTATAAAGGTGTAGATAAAGCTTACTGTAAAATAAAACAAAATAAAAATGAAAAAAAATAATAATGATGATGTTTATGATGAAATAACTCAATACATAGATGGAAGATATTTAAGTCCAATGGAGGCCGCATGGAGATTACAAGCATTTCCACTATGCGGTAGAAGTCATACAGTAATAAGATTAAATATCCACACAGTAAATCAACAAAAAAAAATTTTTTATGAAAATAATATACATTCAGCATTAAACAAATGCGAAACAACATTGACTGCATGGTTAAAATTGAATAAAAAAGATGATTTTGCTAAAAAAATTAAATATGTTGATATCCCACAATATTATATTTTTAATTCTAAGACTAAATCTTGGATCAAAACTCAGAAAAAATATAGCCATTGGTAGATTAAATGTAGTATCACCAAAAGATAGTGAACGTTTTTTTTTAAATTAATATTAAACAGGGTAAAAGGTCCAACATCTTTTAAAGATTTACGAACTTATGAAAATGTAACTTATAATACTTATAAAGAAACTGCTCTTGCAATGAACTTAATAGAACACGAAAACAAATTTATTATATTTTTGAAGAAGTATGCCATGTTATGTTACCAGTACAATTACGTAAATTTTTTGCATGTTTTTTATTATGTGAAAATATTCAAGGTAACATTATTTGGGAAAAATATACAAAATTTTTTATTGAAGATTTTAAAGAAAATGAAGAAAACCAAGCTTTATCCCATATTAATCAAATTGTTAGAAGCTTTTCCGGATTAATAAAAGTCCCAGAAAAGCTCTTCTTAAAATTTTTACAAACTAAAGAATATGATAAGTTCAAAATTGTAAAGTATTAGGGTGAGATATCATTCATTGAATTAAAATAAGAAAGCTACTATATTTAATTATTTAGCTACTTTTAATAAAACATTTGACAAATGTAATGAATGTTTTAAGAAAAACAAGAATTAATATTTAGTTTTTACTCATAATTTAGAGAAATACAATGTTCAATCAAAACAGTAAAAGACTTATCTGAACAAAGGTCCTTGGTGTCCTTATTGCATGGCTCTCCTGATCATTTAATGGATGGTTTATTGCACTGCATAAAAGTACTTTGTAAACTGAATTTAAAGAAAAGTAAAAACTTAAAGAAAATTATTAAATTTAATCAATGTGATTGCCACACGCGCCTGCCTCGCGTCCGCCAGTCCATGGCAAGCCTAAAAGCCATCGTCTATCAGATGCCGAAATCGATCAAGCCGGTGCGCCTCCTCATGTCCCTAGCGAGAGAGAGCCTTAGTCGCGCGCCCAAAGTCACGACAGTAGCTATGCTCATCCCACTACTTAATTAAAAGTAGGAGAGAGTCAAGCTATGTCATTGGTGCATCATTGTATGGCCACTAGCAGCAAGCACTGCAGGTAGCTGCACGTGTTGCATGGTCAGCACAATGGTCACGTTGATGATATCAAAAGTGTTACTCGATATTTTTTTAAGCGAAGGTAACATCTTTAATACATTAGATTTTACAAAGTTATAATTTTTAATTAAAAATTTATTAAATAATTGTGTCACTTAACACCCCCTTACTTAGAATAACTGTCGTCTCTGACAGTCGCGAACCATCCATCAAAGCATAGAAGCGCCATACAAAAGGGCCTGTAAACAATGGAAACAATTTACAATAGTAAAAGAATTGAAATACAATAAGTACTGAATTAATAATGAAATAAATGAGAGACAATGTTCAAGAAAAATAGAAACAAAAATTAATTTTTAATTTTTAATTTTCTTTGTTTGTGCTGACTGTTGAAGATCTTCGATGTAGTTGATTGTTCATCGGTCTTCGTAGGAGCAGCGGGGTCCTCTTCCGTTTGCTCCCCCTACAGGTAGGTTGATTTTTGTTTTTATCGTTGCCCCAAATTTAAATAGATGGTAGTTCTTTTGGTCGAACGTTTCGTTTTGGTATCCATCCTGGTTATAGGTCTACAAATAAAGAATTTAGCACGAGCCTGTATTTCGTCAAGTAGTGATCTAATTTGTCGTTAAGATGATATCTAAAACAGTAGAAATTGCTGGTTACAGATATTGTATTTTTAATGGAAATGTGTCCCTTCTCATGCTTGGTGAGCAGGAACAGTCGGATAAGGGTTAATTGGTTTAAGCTTGCAGTGTTAGTGCTAAGGTAAATTAAGCTTGACAGTTAGTATACCACCCTTTTTATGTACAAGTTTTGTGGTTTTTACTCTATGATCTAAGCATCAGTTAGGATCCATGATTAACCAGGGTTGGTAGCCTGGTAGGTTATCAATGCTATCATTCACTATTTGGTCACACACTCTTATTTTTTTTCTTAAAAATTGAGATTGGAATGGAAATAAGGTCGGTATTTCTGTGATAACGCTAACTGCTTATTTGTCCTCGTTAGTCATCAGTCCAGTCCATTATATAGTTAATTAAAAAGGTCATGGATAGTAAATGGGATAATAAGTCATAAAGTCAAAATAAAAGTCAAATGCAAGTTTATTGTCAGTAGTTTCAACGCTTAAACAATCTTGTAGGGAGGCGGCAACTGGGTGCGCACTCAACCTTTAATCACAAGTTAATTCCAACTATATGGTGGAATTCAAATTTTGTGTTCTGCATTTTTTTTTTTTTTTTTTTTTTTAAACAAAGAAGGAATATGCAATTTTATTAAGATTTTGGTTTACGATTTCCCAATTATCTATTGTTGAAACTATACCTCGGCCGAGGAATTTCATTGAGTCATTTTGACATAGTCTAGTAGAGTTTAGTATGTCTAAAACTGTCACAGCTGATTAAGGTGTTGGTGGGTTAAAGGTACATTAGTTAATGCAGTCTATAAAGTTGAGTAGAGTCTGGTACAAATTTTTATTTGTAAAAGTCAAGTAATTATTAAGAAAGGTCGGATGGTCAGTTTAAACCCCTTTTTTTCCCTTCTTGGTATTTACTTAAGTACATTAGTCTATCTGCATGACAGACAATGGCTATATATAAAAAAATAGGTTAGTAATAATTTTTTTTAAATATGGGGTTACAGCTGTCAGTTTTCCGTATATATCACTTGGTCCTTGCAATAAATGGAAATTGAGTTTCTGAAACAGTATGATCATTAATCAAATTCCCTAGTCGCGGCTTTTAATTTGTCCACGTGTTTACACATTAATTTTCCGTTCGGCAATTCTAACAAAACATTATTATGCCCGAGTGTTTTTACTATTTTTAAAGGTTTTAAATAGTAAGCGTCAAACTTTGATCTTCGAGGTTCATTTTTAACATAAGCATAGTTTCCTTCAATGGGTTTAAATTCCTTCACACGTTTGTCATAGTAGTCTTTAGTTCTAGTTTTGGTCTTGATGAGTTTATGTCCAGCGTCCATTTTCATCTCGTGTAGTCTAGTAATCAAGTCTCGTAAATATTGGTTATAGGTAGCCAGGCGTTCCTCTTTGGGTATGTGAAGAGGGAATCGAGCAAGTCTGCCATACACTAGTTCAAAAGGAGTATATCCTGTAGCCGAATGTACACTAGTGTTGTAAGTAAAAGCGGCAAAAGGAGCTAGTTGATCCCAATCATCATATTGATCGGAGTATGTCCTTATAAAGTCTACCAATGGAGCATGACTACGTTCTAGTGCACCTGTCGTTTGTGGTCGATATCCTGAGGAATGTAACTGGGCTATCTTGAATATTTTTAGCAGCATTCCTATTATTTCTGACATAAAACTGGTTCCTCTATCCGAAAGTATGGCTCGAGGAGCTCCGAATTGGCAGATCAAGTGTCTCGCTAGAGCATCAGCTATGGTAGTCGCTCTTAGATTTCGTAATGGAGTCACTATGACAAATTTGGTTAAATGGCATTGCATAGTTTGCAAGTGGCAATGGCCCGATGGCGTCATTCTCAATTTTCCCACGGTGTCTATTGATACTTTATCGAAACTTTCGATTGGTGTGTCAGTAACAACCATCGGCGCTCTTCTTGTGATTCTGTCAATTTTTCTTTCCTGGCAGGTGGAACAGTCTCTAATGAAGTTTAGAACGTCATTTCTCATTCCCGGCCAATAGTACCTTTCTCGAACCTTGGCATAAGTTTGATTTACACCCTTATGTCCTCCAATTAGACTAGTATGTAAGTTAGTCAGTACATCTCTTCTTTCGTCTTCACTTAAGTACTCGGTCTTTCCGTAGCATAGAGTTATTTGTACGTCCGTTCCGTTAAATTCATGTCTTAGTAGATTTATTAAAGTCCCAGGCTCTAGATTTTCTGTAAGCTTACTGTGTCTAGACACTCTTATAGTGTGTATATTTCTGTTAAGTAGAAGTAACTTCAGTCTATTTAAAGTTTGTTTGAGTAACTCTGTGTCCAATGAATCATGGTGTTTATTTTTCAGAATTACTGTCATTACATGATACTTCCTGTAAGGAGTTACCAATATTTGTCCAACCTTTGGTTTTGATTGTTTCATATCCATCAGACTAATTGCATTAATGTCACTAAGCAAGGATGTGATGGGGTCATGCTTATCGCAGTCGCAAGTCATGAAATGCAATAAGTTGTCTGCTTTATATGTTAGACAATGCCGTGAAGAAATTACATTTTTAACGGTCTTTTGCTTTTCTTCGTCTGATGTCGAAGGTTCAGATTCTATAAATTGTTCATTGCCTAGGTTTCTCCAAGGTAGTATGTCAATCAATGGCTGAAGAGGAGTTATAGAATCATTGGGTTCCTTCGTAAAATTTATATCAATGGCCTCGTCTGAGTTGTCCTTCTCTGGAATGGTTTCTAAATCTGGGAATCGTACACTTTTCTTAACAGTTTTGGGAGTGCTAGATTGCGCTGGAGGTTGCGTTCTTATACTTGGGGTTACCGAAATTGCTCGATATTTTGGTACGTTAATTATGGAGTCATAGCATTCCTCCGTGTCAGCATCTGTCCCAGCTTGCTGTTCTCTTTCTACCTCACTCTCTGCGTCTGTTAAACGTTGAGCTATGATACTCGTTGTCGCCCCTAAGAGATGATTAGCTTGTTCCCTACTAGGTTCAATTGCATCATGTCGTTTAGGGGTTTCTTTTCTAGGAGCAGTGATTACACGGAGAGAAAAATCAGGTTATTTTCTCATGATAAATTTAACACGTTAAAATTATATGATTCTTCATGTAAGATTCTCATGAAATGAAGTTAATTTAATCAGAATAGCATCCAACTTAAAATGCTATAGGTGCCATGTTATTATTACTTGGACGCTTACGGGATTTTCACGTGGAACTCAAGTGAATTTAACGGTGGTAGGGCCGATCTAGTAGCATGGGCTTTGAAAGAGAGAGAGAGAGTAAAGAATATGTGTATATTTGTAGCAGCAGTCAGTTAGAATACACATACTGTGCGAGTAGAGTGGGGGTATGTCGATTTTTATAAGCTGAACCCTTTGGTTACTTTGTTTCTCTCTCTCTCCCTCTCTATCTCCTTTCAAAGTCCGTGTTACTGAGTCGGCCGCACCACTGATGAATTCACTCGAGTGCCACGTGAAAATCCCGTGGGTCTCAAGTAATTTTAGCATGATGCACCGCCATCTATTAAAAACATGGATATCATCTAAAAATCACTTGTTTCTTCGATAATATTAGGTGAAAAAATATCCTGTGATAATCACTTGAAATTTCATGGGATAATAACCTGATTTTTCTCTCCGTGTATCTGGTCCTGCTGTTGCTCTGCTGTCGTTGGTTTGATTGGTGATTCTTTATTTAAGAAAGGTTCGCTGCTACATCTATTCAATGGCGCAAGCTCTTTTCTTTGTACTTTTGATGGTTCATAAATGCCTAAACGTTTGGCTTTTTCGTCTAATTCCATTCGATGTGACATCGAAACTTCATCACCATCAGAAAAATAATCAGGCATTGGTTTTGTCGGTGAGTCGTCTAGCTTCTCCAAAAACACCCAATCGCCCGTATTATACCAGTGATCTCGTAAACTGCCTTCTAACTTCTTGTAAACTCTGTCAACATCACGTCTTATTTGGCGTCGATGCTGTGGAGTGAGCTCCTTGTTATGTTGTGATTCATGACAGGAAAAATCAGATTTTTGGTGAGATTTCTGAAGGTTGCCCATGGAATCGTCTATTCCCGTTGAAGATAGCAAGCTGCCTAGTGGTCTTGTAATTGTTTGTCGTGGTTCATCAGTTAAAAATAATTCATCTTCTGAGATGAAGTTTGAATAAACCACGGATGCTTCATTATCTCCTTGGTCAGGTAAGTTACTGTCAGAACCTTCTCCCGTTTCACTGAGTGGTACTGCGCTTAAGTCAATAACATGGTCATCTATATTGGATACTTGAGGCTGATTAACAGGTTCTATTTGTTCGACTAGTTCTTCACTAATCTCCGACATTTCTGACTCAGTGGTTTCTAATGTTCGCAATCCACTCCGTCTGGGATCGACAAGTGGCAATTTTTCATCTTGCTTTCGAGTACCTAAATCACTTTCTGACTCAGAAGGTGACTGCAATGGCAATGATTGTCTATGGGTTCTGAGTTTTGTCCTCAAACTCTTAGTTTTTGATCCAGTCCCTTCATCGGTGCTTGATAGATCACTGCTAGTTCTTGAAGAACTTCCAGTCTTAGTTTTTTCAGAAACTACTTTACGCGCTCTACTTGCCACTGTATCTCTGTAAACAGGTCTTTTGGCATAAGTAGGTTTTGGTTTGATGTTAGTCGTGGCTGGTGTGATCCGAGATCTGGTTCGTTGTGCAATCACACTATGATCCAATTTAGGACTCTCTTTTTTTAGTCTTTGAGCCTGGAGGTCGGCCTCGTTTAGAAGTTCCTGATGTAGATGGTATAGTCGGATCTGCGGTGAGTGGTCTCTGAGAAGTACTTGGTACATTATCTCTTATTTCGGGTGGTGCTTCTGGATTTCCTTGATCACCTGGACCTTTCTCGAGAACAGAAATACCCTTAGTTCCTAGAACCAATACCCTGAGTCTTGGCAAGTTTTCATTAAGTTCTTTTTCTGTAGGCTCTTCCACTGGGTTTCGGCTTAATGCGTCTGCATTAATGTTTAATTTGCCAGGCTTATATTTGAACTTATATGGATAGTCGGTGAATTTCATCATCCATCGCATCAATCGTTGTCCCGGGTCTTTCCTGTTATGCATCCAGTTCAAAGGCTCATGGTCTGCTTGTAATATGAATTCTCTACATAATAAGTAGGGTCGGAAGTGGTGCATTGAATATAGGGCAGCTAAGCACTCCTTATCGGTGGTACAATAGTTTCTTTCAGCCTTATTTAGTAATCGTGATAGAAAGGCTACTGGGTGGTCGAATCCGTCCTTTTCTTGGCTTAGCACTGATCCAATGGCGTAGTCAGAAGCGTCGGTGGTTAAAGTAAACTGTTTCTCAAAATCAGGAAAGATAAGTATTGGTGCTTGCACCAAGTGCTGTTTTAGTTTTTGAAAACTCTCTTCCTGCGCTGGTCCCCATTCATATGGTTGGTCATTCTTTAGCAAATCAGTCAAAGGTTTTGCTACTTTTGAGAAGTCTTTAATAAAACGCCTATAGTACCCAGCTAGTCCTACAAATTGTCTTATGTTCTTTGGCGTCTTGGGTGTAGGAAATTCAACTACTGCTTTTATCTTTCCTGGATCTGGTTGTATTCCTTGCTCGCTGATTATATGTCCTAAGAAGGTTACCTCCTTCCTTAGAAACTCGACCTTTTCAGGCTGCAAAACTAATCTTGCGCTACGCAGTCGATCGAAAAATTTACGAGTTTTTCGATCATGTTCATGTAGATCTTTCGAGTAAATTATAGTGTCATCCAGATACACCAACATCTCGGTGTTCTGTAGTCCCATAAGGACATGGTCCATCATTCGCTGAAACGTTGATGGCGCCCCCTTCAGGCCTTCAGGAAGACGTGTATAGTGGTAGTGTCCGTGAGGAGTGGTGAAAGCACTTTTCCATCTGTCTTCTACACGTAATGGCAATTGCTGATATCCACTAGCGAGGTCGAATACTGAAAAATATACTGCTCCTCCTAATTGGTCGAGAATATCTGTTATATTAGGTAGTGGGTAAGCGTCTCCTATAGTCTTTGCATTTAAATTTCTAAAGTCTATTACCATCCGCCAGCGTGGGTTACCATATTTATCTGGTTTTTTTGGTACAATGATAACTGGGTTACTTGAAGGTGAACAAGATGGTTCTATAATCCCATTCTTAAGTTTCTTGGCTACTTCGTCCTTTATCACCTGTTTATGAATAGGCGGATGCCTATACTGTTTAGTATTTATTGGAATGTCATTGGTTGTGGGTATCCTATGCTCAGTTACATGTGTTGCAGGTAGCAAATCTCCCGGTCGTAGAAAAACGTCATTATAGTCTGAGATTAAATCTTTTACATGTTCTTTCTCTTCTTCGTTCATGTGGTCCATACTTAAAATGCTAAGTAACTTTTGGCATCGTAAGTAGGTGTCGTCTATTCTTGGCGCTTCACTATCCGACGATGACTCGTGGTAAAATTCTGGATTTACATATTCAAAAGCCATTAACTCGCAACGAGGTATGTTTAATGTGACGTCCTCGTCATGAGTGTTGATGGCCATGACTTTGCATTTTCCATTGTGGTTAGTCACTAAACCTTCTCCTATTAGTATTCTTGGGTCATTTACATCGATCTTTGGTAAGTATCCATCTGTCAAGTTAGTTGGTTTTAACTTAATTTCCAAAATCTGTTTAGATCTTCCTTTGATTAGATAGGTGTCTGGAAGATCTTCTAGTGCATCTGCGCATGTAGCTGTATCATTATAATTTATGTCATTATCTACACTGCTTCCTTAAACCGCTAGGTCTGTGTCTGTACTTTTGTTATATTCCAAAAATGGTATAGGGTTCATGGCATCCCCTGCTATCATGAGAGCCTGGTTATAGTAGGATATAACGGCTTCTTCCTGCTTCAAGTACCGTCGTCCCAGCATTCCGTCTTGTTCAATAGGAAAAGTGCGGTCTACTAGATGGAATTTTACAGGCTTACCACGAACATGTAACCATATGGTTCCATAAGTCTTAATAACTTCGTTAGTGATGCCGCTAAGTTCTGTACTTCCTGTAGGATCAAACTCTAGTTCAGATTTTATAGCGTTAAATTTAACAATGTTTACTGCGGCTCCGTTATCTATCATGAATGTCATCCATGGTGATTTGCCTTCTGGAATATACAACCTTATTGAGGTGGGCTCATCATCGCAGGATTCTGCGTTTCCAAGTCCTTGATATAAGTTGGTGTTTGCGATAGCATCAGCACTGGTGCTCTCGTCTTTGGTACTGCTCCCATGGGTTGAGTCACTTGTCCCTGTGCTACTTGGGAATTGCTCATTCTTGATGCAGGTTGGATGTAATTCGAGTTGTTTTGACTCGTCAACTCCTGCCCGTGACGAGCCGCATTCGAGTTTAAATTGTCGACATCTTGATAATTGTTTGAAACATGATATCTCTGCGCGTTTCCACCTACTGGTTGATAGGCATTTCTACGAGAATAATTGTTGTCACGGTAAGCTGGTCTTTGATTTTGATATCCGTCACCTTGGAGTTGATATGGATTAAACAGTCTTTGGTCCTGGAATAGTTGATTATTTCGATTTCTATATCCTGAGTCAGAATAACTTCCATATTGAGGTCTACGCTGGTGGTATTGAAAGGAAGTATACTCTTGGTTTTGCCGTTGCATAGGTACAAAATGATGGCTTGTTTGCATATAATTATTTCTCGCATAATTTGGATGATATGGCTGCTGCATGTCGGCTCTTCCTGCTTGTCTCTGATCCAAGTATCCTATATTAAATAGTCTATTGTCCTGTGGCCTGCGCCAGTTGTTGGGATTTCTCTTGGCATAGTTAGCAGCTGAGTATTCAGTCCTTTCCCAATCAGGATTACGCAGTTGTGGGTTAAACTTGTAGCGAGTGTCAGGTATGATGTTCGAGTCCATCCTAGTTTCTATTCTAACTGCTTCTTCGTAAGCAGCTTGCAAATCTTGTGGCTTGCTATTATCCACTTGTACTGCTATGTCGGCAGGTAGGCCCTTGATAAACATATCTTTAGCTGTCATTTTCAAAGGTGCAATCATGAAATTAAGCTGTGCTGGTGTTATCGCGGGGTTAGCTTCTTCTAAAGAATGCTTTGCACCGCTTAACAAAATATTAAGTCGATCGAAGAAATCCCCGCGGTTTCTCCCTGTCTCATTCTTATTTCATTTATTTTAGTCGAATAATATGTATAGTTTTTTCCTGGAGCGAACCTAGTCTTCAAGTGCTTTATTAAACTTTCCACCGTTTCAAATGAGTGGCCATAGGTGCAGTCTCGGGCGCTTCCTTGCAACTTTCCCAACAATGCCCTTACATATTGTACTTCCTGTCCTTCTGGAATCTGCGCTTTTCCGTTTCTTATATCTTGTATGAAATCTTTCAACGGCATATTATGACCGTTAAAATTTCTTAGTCCCGTTATAGCGCTTTGCAGCGCGAAGCTGCTAGCCAGTGCTGTCATCATTGCAACAGATCCATTATTTTCCTCTACTCCGTTCACCATTTTTTTTACAATGGTTCGTCTGTATGATAATTCAATAATACGTCCTAGTAGTCACTTTGATTGATAATATGTTTAGTCACAGTATGATATTTAAAACTTGCTATTACTGAAAGTGCCTATCTTTATTCTATTATATCTTTATTTAACACCTGTAATTATCTAACAGCTACCAATATTTCTGAATGATATCCCCCCCTTACTTAAAAAAAATCGTCGTCCCGGCGATTTCTAAACTATTAAAAACTGAAGTTTCGTAATTTATTTTTATATTTTTAATAATTAGTATATAAATTTTTCAAAATTCAATTATAATTTACATTATTCAATTATAATTAAAGAAAAATGTTTTCTCTATTAGGCTTTTTTTAAAAAAAATTCAGTATTTAATATTAATCCTTGTTCTAGTATTCACTAGTACACAAAAAGAAATTATTTCGGAAAAAATTTATTGTAAAAATTTTAAATCAAAACTGCGTATTTCAAAGTGCAAAGCCAAATCAATAACTTTTTAAATGATTATTTGAATTTTTACTATGATACTAATTAAAATTTTTTTGTTAAAATAGAAAAGAATTAAAAAGTAGATAAAATTTATTCTATTAATTAACTTGATTTAAAAATTTTTTTATGAAAATCAAAAAGAAATAGTAAATATAATTTAAAATTTTAATACAACATACCGTCTTTAAAAATAAAATTATTGTCCAGAATACTTTATGATAATAAAAATAAAATTTAAACGTAAAAAACTTTTTAAAAAAAAATTTTTGATCATGATTGTAATGATTTTAGATGATTATTAACGATTTGAATAATTGTAATTAATTCTAATTTGCCTTGCAAATAATTGGATGTATATTTAATTTTAAACAAATATAATTAGAATGAAGCAGAAATATTTTTAATAAATATTCAAAATTAACAAAACATTCTTTTCAAAAAAATTTTCAATTAAATTTTACATAGAAGTTTTCAAGATTATATAAAAAAAAATAAAGTAAAATTTTCAAAAAAATATTTATTTGTTTCGTTTTGAAATTTTATTTTTATTAATTCAAAATATTAAACCGAATGAAAATAATTAAAATTCTTTGAAATATTATGTGTAACAGTTATATTTTACCTTAATAATAGAAAAATTTAGACTGCCGAATCTAGTTGCTGCTTTGCCACTTAAACTTTAAGTATTCAAAAATGTTAAAATTATTTTGAAGTAACTAACGATGCTCATCAAATAATGTCAATATTCAGACTGTGTGCGCGACAATGGCTACTACCAATTTTATACCCATAAGGCGGTTTAAAAGAAAATTATATTTATTTGTTGCTAAGAGAATTTATTACGATGCTCCCTTCTTTTAACGCGTCGCTACATTAGTATATGTTTTAAAAGGTGGGGATACTTCTCCGACTTTTTGTTATACTTGATATTTTCCCCCTTCTTTTTTTTTTTAACTTAAGTGACTGCCTTATACTTTTTTTTTTAAATTATTAATTCGTTTAATAAAAATTTATTTCAATATTACATTTTGGAATATTTTAGATAATATGCATATTACTAAATTTATTCGATTATTCTAATATTCATCAATATTATTTCATCATTTATTTTACATCATTTTTCTTGTATTATTTCATTTTTTTTTAATCGCGTAAAATCACTGCAGTGTCCCCCCTTTTAATGAATTTATAAGTTGCATCTCAACCTATTAAATTCCGCAGTTGCTAAACCATCTGTTTAGCTAAAAATCATATATGTTTTCTTTTCATCTTCGTTTAATGATTCTTGATAGTCCTTCTATATTCTAGATTTTTAATTGTCATCTTTTACAATAATCTATGAATCCTGGGCTCATCAATGCAGTGGTGACATATGACGATGTCACCTTTTACTTTTTTATAAAATTACTGCATCACTTAATTCTAATTCCCCTTTTAATTTTATTATTCATTCTATTTCAATTATGGTGGCATTTTTCAAACTTTTTCATTTGCCTATATATTCATATCATTTTTATTTTTATTCACGTATTTCCCCGAAAATGGACTATAATCGAAAATTGGTTTCTAGTGCTGCATATCGTGCACTATATACAGAACACAACCCTTCTCAACCTGATACTTCCAGCCAGGCGCTTAAGAAGTTTTTCTAATTATGCCCCCCTACCCTCTGTTAAATGTGCATATTATCCTTATAAAAAACAAATCTTAAATATAAAATGTTTTTTTTTATTTAACTTTTAATTAAAAATTTTAAAATTCAGACGATTAGTTTTTTTTGTCGTTTGTATGCTTTTATGTTTTTTTTTAGATACCTATTATTATTTATCTCGTTACTTAAGTTTTAGTGTAATATTCAATAAATCTTTCTATTGTTTTCTTAACTACGGATTGATTTTATTATATGCATACTTATGTTATTTTTAATTACTAAGTTTTAATTCAATTACGAAAAAAAAAGGTTACTCATTTCAAAGTGTGCAAGCTTAAATATTAGCATGAAAAAAAATGCAACTTTTGGTTTAGAGAAAAAAATTATGATTCCTTCATTTTATTAAATTTATGTTTCTTTTATTGCGCACAAAAAGATTTGTAATTTTTGCAAATTTTACTCACGGTTAAAAAGAGTTATATTTCAGTGCTTCAAAAAAAATGCTGATGTATGTGAAAGAAAGAAAAAAAAATTAATTTCAACGTTGTCTATACGATATTCTTTTTGGTTTCGAGTTTTGTTAATTTAATATTAAGGAATTTGACAGTTTTGTAATCCAATATTTTTTTAGTTGGAAATGTTATATGAGCATCCGGTTGAAAAGTGCAAACTATTGGAAGAAATTTAATGTAGTTATTTTTCTGAGACAATTACCGTGTGAAATAAAATTTTAAGTCATCAAATAGAAAGAGTAAAATTTAGTAAAAATGAATGTTCGAAAAATAAAGTTTCCGTTGTTTTGTTTTCTTACATAAATTTTCGCTAGTTATGATCTATCAAAACCAGTCATTAATATTCTGTAAATAAAACATTTCATATTTCTATTAAAAAGGAAAATTGCTATTAATGTTTATTTTTAAAACGAAACGAAAATTTGATAATTAAAAAAAACTCCTTTATGACATTATTTAACTTTATTAGCTAGAGAAAAGAATTTAATGTCTAATTTACATGAAAAAATAATTAAATAAGATAGTTCGTTCAATTTTACCCATTAAAAAATATCTATGTTTCATTTAAGGTAAATTTGACGTTAAAATTTTTCATACTTAAAGCTATTATATTTATTTTTTAACCGTATTAAAATTTTGATTTAGTGTTGCTACCTTTTTATTTTTTTTCGATAATAACTATTCGTCTTCTTAGCGTTGGTTTATTTATGAATTTTTCTCTTAAATTATTTTTCTTGTTTCTTCTTTAGTTTCTTCATATTCTTATTTTTATTTTTTAAACGAGAGAAAATTACAATTTGTTTTTTTCCTTTTTAGTTTTCGCGGCCTAATCTTGACTAACTATTGCTTCCGGCTAGTACTTGAGCGATGGGCCTACTCATCCCTCTTCCTAGCGTTCCACAATAGCCGTATGGCTGAAAACATGTTATAACAGAAAAATATGTTTCATGTTAGTTATATATTAAAATATTTTAAATATATTTTTATATGAAATAAATGTGAAAATAAATATTTTTGACAAAAATATTGGATTAAATAAAAGTCAGGTTTATAGTAAAACAGGTGACGCATTGAGTGTTAAACTTGTATGTATTAATATTATCAAAATTGAATTTTGTTTGGCAAATCTGACTATTTAAATACTAAATATAAATAATATTTATAGATAAAATTTTGAACTGAAGATGCAAAAAGACAACGTGTTAATTTAGTTACTATTAAATATTTTAGATTTCTTTTTTTATTTTTCTATCCAGCAGATATATCTGTGAATTTCAATGCGAATTCAAACTAGATTTTACATTTTAATGACTTCAATGCTATTTTAATTTAAAAAAAAATTTTTTTTCATGCTATATATATATATATATGCAAGGTAAAAATTTATCTTATTTTTAAAGAAAATTTACAACTCTGGAGGTTAATAATCAATGTTTTCAGTATTAATTTTATAAAATTTTGGTATTTTGAGTAATATATGCAAATGCTATATATAAATATTCGCTTTTAATTATATTTAGTCAAAAAGATTGCAATTTAACTGATTCTAATAGCTATTTAAACCAATTTATAAAATTGCGCATTTGAAAACGCATGGGTATATAATTTTCATTTGCAAGAAATTTCAAGTGGCCTTAAAAACAGCAAGCCCGATTACAGTATGTTTGCTCTCACTGCAGCAAGCTTGAACGAAGTTAAGTCACGTGGTACTAGCCTCACTGAAGGAGCTAGGCGCACGGTGCCTGTATTACATACCATTTGTTGAAAATTTGTTCAGATTTGATGGAAAAATAATAATAAACAAGAAATGACTAGACTAAATTTCCATTTCGCAATTTATAAATTAATGTTATAAGCTCTTTTATTCTGAGTTGACTTAAAATTTGATTTGCTTATTTTCCGTTTAGACAATTAGAAAAAAAATAAAAATTTATAGTTTTTAGCATTACTTAATTCGATAACAATTTTAGCTGTATGTTGAATAATTTTAATTAAAAAAATGTTTGTAAGTCAAATTCCAATTCTTATTGAGTATTAAAAGTTTTAATAAATTTTAATAAATTCTTAAAGAATTTTTTTTTTAGATGTTATTCATAGAATTTATTTAGTTTTAACTTTTTCAACTGTCAAGCAGCATATACTAAAAGGTTGTATGTAAAAGTTCTATAATTCGTAACAAATTATAAAGAATTAATTTCCAAACAACAAAAACGATTATTTATATTACATATTAGAAATCAAATTTTTTTTTTTCAAGATTTAATTTCGTATGGTAATAAATTATTTAATAATGGAAAACTGGTACTCATTAACTGCTTTAATAAAGAATATTATTATGCAAAACTTTCCTTTGTAAAGCTATGAACAAAGTGAGAGCGCGGTGGCGTAATGGATAGAGCTCTTGCCTTCAACGCGGAGGGCATGGGTTCGAATCCTGGCCAGGTACCTCTAACTTTTTTTTCGAAAGAAAATAAGTGTATGTGCCATTTATATCGCGACTCTTTAAAAAATCCGACCTCATTGGGTATCGGTTGATTGTTGGTTACAAAAGTGGCTGACCATCCATCGGTAGTCAAAGTTTTCGGTATGGTGGGTCTGACAGTCCTAGCCTGATGTAATGTGTTAAACAGATGCCGGGCGGGGGACTTCCTCGACTTCACCATATATAAAAGGTTAATCATATAGAGGACAATATCCTTTATATATTAATCTTTTTTTTTTTTAAAAAAAAAAAAAAAAAAAAAAAAAAAAAAGCTATGAACAAAAAAAAAATTCTAATTTATGTTATTAGCTTAAATATAAATTCTATCAATATTGAACTTTATTAAAATAATTCGATTTAGTTTAATTTTTTTTAAATTTTATTTTTAATCAGTTAAAAAAAAATTTAATATTGTTGAAAAAATGTTCCGCCTTCTTTTGAAAATCTAATATAGATTTCTTAATAGGTTTAAGAAGTTCCTTTTAACAATTAATGAAAATGCTAAATGTGCAAAAGACACTTTAAATATGCATTAAATTTTGTCTACAAAATTTTGTTTTATATTCTTTACAAAATAAATATGAAAAATGAAAAATATCATATCTGATTTTTACGACAGAAGTTTTATGAATAAAAATGAAATTTATTAATCACTCTTGTCAAAAACTTTACAGATTTTACTCAACAATTTAGTTTAACTTAAAATCTTATTCAAATCAAAATTTTATTTAATTTCTATGAAGATTTAAGAATAATTTATTGACAGTTTATTTATTGCAATTTTAATATCAACCTTTTCTAAGACTTTGGTTATTTTTAAAGAAAAATGAATTTATTATTTTCACTCTCAAACCACGCACTTTCCTAATCCGTCGGCGAATGGTTTTTTTTTTCTTCTCATTTTAGTTTTTTTTTTAGCTTTTAATAATGTTAAAATTTATTTATTTTTTCTTTATTTATTTATTAATTATTTGTAATTACACTTTGTTTTAAACAAAAAGATTTTTCTTTTTTTTCATAATTTTAAATTTGTTTAGCTTCAAAAGTCGCATTTATTTAAAATTTTTATGAATTCACTTTAAAATTTTTCGCGTGGTATCCCCCCTTTTAAAACATATTTATTACTGGTTAAATATTTTAACATTTTAAACTTTTTTTTCACTTTTTTCACTTTTTTACACTAATTTTTTTTTTTAACTTTTAGGTAGCATTTTCACTCATAGCTAGGCCGTCGGTCCGATACCGTCGCTAAGCGCATACGTGCCAGCGTACTGTCGTACACAGGATTATCGAAGGATGTTAATCCTTTGATAATCTTTTTACCGAAATGGGCCCCACGTTGGGCGCCAAAATTTTGTTAGGAGCTTTTCCGGATTAATAAAAGTCCCGGAAAAGCTCTTCTCAATATTTTTACAAACTAAAGAATATGATAAGTTCAAAATTGTAAAGTATTAGGGTGAGATATCATTCATTGAATTGTTAGGTCCTGGCTTGCACCAGGACTAAATAAAAATGTGAAAATAAATGTGTATATGTTATTCAATTATTTAATTAATTGCATTAAATATATATATATATATATAAATTATGTATGTTTAAAATATTGAATTTATTTATATCATATATAAAGATAGAGAAGTATGAATCTAGTGGTGGAAAAACTCCACCAATATTTAATTGAACAAAATCGCTCTCACGATTGAATAGTATTAAAGGATAAACTTGATTCTTGAAAATGAAGAGTTTATTAAATAATTATATATTCTTACCTTGTCGTATTTCTCAGTAGATTGGTGCTAGGTATGGGCGGACAAATGAATAGGCACAATATGTAATAGATCCTCGAGGTTTATTGATATTTTTTTAACACTTTTAATATAATTGATTTTTATGCGCGTATATATATTTTAATAATTGATACAGGTATATTTAATAATAGCAATTGCTTTGAAATATAAACTTGACGGGCAGTGTAAACGTATTACCAATAAGACACCCGGGGTAATATTCCCAATGTCGTTTGTTTCATTTGGGTTTTTATACTCATTTTGTTTATGAGATTTATTATCTTTCACATCAATTTTTATTTATAAATTTTCTTGAATTTTAATAATATCTTTTCTTAATTCGCTTGGTAATTTCGTAATACTCGTTGTCGATTTGAACTACTTAATTTTACAATTCTGCTAACTAAAGAGTTTTATTAAACTTCGAGTTTTTTTACTGTTTTGCTTTTTCTCTTATGATCTACTTTTAATTTCGCTTAACAATGAAATAATGCGACTGTTCAATAAGTGAGGAATTTGATTTACCAATGTTAATAAAAAAGATACGTTCATGACGTAACACCTCGGTGCTCAGGAGATTGCATATCAGAAGGATAGGCAATCGAAAAATAAAAGATAGGTCACTTATTGAACATTTACAATATTACGATTAAAATCTTAAACTTAATCAGGAACTGCGTATTCAATCGATGTCAATGGATGCCAATCGATAGAGTAATGCTTATTATGCATTTTGACTCTTGATAGTGTGGTTAATATGATAAATCTGGTTCATGTGGCCTTTGCACCATTCTTGTTTTGTTAATTTTGTAAATCGAATTACACTTTCTTCTGTTTCTAATAAAAAAATGATTACAATATGCTTACTAATTTAAATTTTCTGATTAATCAATAACTGCATATTTTAGAATGATAAATTCGAAATAAAAGATACGTCGTGACGTAACACCTTGGAGCTCAAGATGTTGCTTTTCGGTACGAGAAGTAACTAAAGAAAAATTTAAATGTAATAACAATTTTTTTAGTTATTGATCAATTTACATAAATATCTTAAAATCTATTTAAGTAAAATATTTTATTTGAATGTCTCAATTATTCTATGTATCTTTCCATTTTATAATTGCTTAGTAACGTATGAGTATTGGTATGAAAAAAAAATAAGATGAAAAATTCTTTAATTATATTGCTATTTTAAATTTGTAATATTTTAAATATGATATGTTTTTTTTTTTTTTTTTTTTTTTTTTTAATCAGAGATCGCCTTAAATTATTCGTGATTTTAAATTTAAAATATTTTTATAAATATATTTTTTTAATATGTTTATAAATCTTGTATTCTAGCTTATGAGATATTTCGTAACAAAAATAAATAATATGGCATGTGAAAATAATTATAAAATAATATTAGATTTGTCAAAATAATAATAATTGTTCAAGTTCAAATATAAGAGATGTTTGTTTTTTTTTCAAAAATAACAGTTGGATATAATTTATAGATTCTTATAATTGTTTAAAAATAAAATGAATATATAAGTGAATATTCATTCACTTCCCTCCCGGCTTAAGATAATTGCGCAGGTGACAACCAAGCAATAAGAAGAAAAATTTTCTAAATTCTTATTTTCATATTTTCACTTAATATACTAAATGTGGCTATATTTATTTATTTATCAAACCAAAAGTAAAATCCTATACGTAATATAGTTTACAATGCAAATTCTTACAGAGATGGAACTAGTTTACCTGAACGTCGGTCTGGTATAAAATTAAAATCAACTAAAAATATATAGATTATAGTTATTAAAAATACATAATTATAATTAATGTCAAATATGATTTAGTTATGACAATGATCTAATCATAATTCGTATTAAAATTTTTGTATATATACAAGTTATTGAGATGGATTTTGACATTTATGAGAAGCTATCAGTTTTAAGAAGAGATCTAACATAAGTTGAAAAAGTGAATTTTATTATTTCATTTTATTTATATATAATAATCGTTAGTAAATTTTTCAAAATTTTCTGCTTTTGTCTGTAATCTGTATGGTAAGTTTAACATAAATCTAACTTAAACGCAAACTGATCGTTTTTAATTGCTTGTCTTATTTTGACAAATATGTGCTCTAAATAGTTTTAGAGTTTAGAATGATGATTGAACATAGTTCTTTCATTCTAAATAGAACTTATAATAAAGTTCATTGTTTTTTTTTCTTTACAAAAAATTTTTTTTCCAAGTCTCGATAAAGACTTTTTTTATGATAATTTTCTTTTTATTCTTGCAATACATTTTCTAAATAAGTTTAGAAGTTCAAATATTCATTTGAATATTGATTTATTTTGCATTTGGATGAAAGTATTTAACTTTTCCCCTTCTTTTTTTTTTTGTTTTTAAAGATTTTTTTTGTGTGAAAATGAAATCAGTTTTACGAATACATATCAGATAGTATATGTTTGTATACCGTAAATTCAGAGACAAAAGTAGTTGATTAATAAGTAAAAATATAAGATAAAATATACATTTATAAGTTTAATGATAGTTATAACTAAATGTTAGATTTCTTTTACAAGATGTTTCTTTTGAATGAAATAAAAATGAAAGTATAGATAAAAAGATTAATATAAATAAAATTTTAAAGTTTAAATCTTATAATACAATATACGTTTTATAAATAGATAATGTATAAAATGATTTTACATTTTTTATTAAATTATTAGCTAACCTATTGATTTAAATTAATTGATTTCAATTATAGATTCCATTCATTATTTATCAAATCAATTGATTTAAATGTAAATATTTCTTATTATTTAAAATGATTGATTTAAGTTAATAGGCTCCTTAAATCAAAAATCTGTGAATTTTCAAGCCACATTTTGAAAACTTACAGATTCCTCATATTTTATAAAAATTGTTTATCAATAAAAAATTAATAATATGTATAAATAGGTATATGTAACAATAGATGAATGAATTAGCACGTAACTAGAAAAGATTGCAACATTTTCTCTAACAATAACTAATAATATGAATAAAATTAACAACATTTTTTTTTCTCTCTTTTCCTTTTTCTTTCTGAAACATAAAATAATATTAATTTTTTCGTTCATGTAAAATTAATTTATTTGCATGAACTAATTTTGAACCACCCTTAAAATCTATAGAGATATTGCTATTTTCATGGACTTTTAATACTTCAAAAGGTCCAAGGTTTTGATTTTTTTCTAATTTACCTGGTTTTGGCTCTTTTATAAGCCATACTTTATCACCTATTTGAAATTCTACAGGTTTTATGAATCTATCGTGATATAATTTAGACTTTTCTTTTGATAGTATTAAATTTTCACGAGCTATTTTTGCAATATCTTTCATATTTATTAATAATTTTTCTATATAGTCATTAAATGTCTGTAATTTTTCTGATGACTTTAAAGGTTCACTAGATGGTAATCTAGCTGGGTAGGCGAAAACTAGTTCATGTGGTGTAAATTTATGACTTGAATGAACACTAGTATTATAGTTGAATTGTGCAAGTTCAAGCCAATCATCCCATTCTAATTTTTTATCAGCAAAATTTTTTAAATATTCACATAAAGGATGATGAGCCCTTTCTAATGAACCATTAGATTGTGGATGAAAGGCAGTAGTTTCTATTTTTTTAAATTTAAATCTTTTTGAAATAGCTTTTATTAATTTGCCTGTAAAATTTGCGCCTTTATCTGTAAGTACTAGTTTTGGTGAACTAAAAATGCAAATAAATTTTTTTATAAATGCGTCGGCTATAGTCTCTGCTGTTTGATCTTTCAGCGCGACAGCTATTAAAAATTTTGATAAATGATCTTGAATAGTTAATATATATTTATTATTATTTTTAGTTATATTAAGAGGTCCTACTATATCTAGTGAAATTTTATCGAATGTTTTCTCTGGAGTATCTGTTATTATCATAGGTTGTTTTGTTTTATTTCTTTTTAATTTATTTCTCTGACATATTTCGCATTTTTTAATACGATTTTGTATATCGATTTTAAGATTTTCCCAGAAATATTTATTCTTAATTCGATTATATGTTCTATTTACTCCCGAATGACCTCCTAAACTTGAAGAATGATATAGTTCAAAAATTTCATTTCTTTTTTCCTTTTCAACATATTCTGTATTATTTAAGCAAACTATAACTTTTATACTTGTATTATTAAAAATATTGTATAATATTTCTTCGATTTCATTCCAATTTATATTTAATATTTTTATATTTTTGATATACTAAATATAGTACAATTATTTTCAATCAATAAATCTTTTAACGTGTTTAAATTATTTATTAATTTTTCTTTTATTAAAATTGATGATTCTTTTATATTTAAGCACATTATAAAATTTTTTCTCTTTTTATAATTTATTATTTTGATTTCATTATCTTTTAAATCGTTATTTATATTAATATTCTTATGTGAAAAATATTCATCTTGAATCTCATCCAAAGATATCTTTTCATTCGTAATTAAATGTAATATATTATCTTTCCTACTTTGTATAGAATTTTTAGAATATATAATAGTATCAGATTTAT
Source organism: Anastatus disparis (assembly GCA_017163975.1). Classification (NCBI taxonomy): domain Eukaryota; kingdom Metazoa; phylum Arthropoda; class Insecta; order Hymenoptera; family Eupelmidae; genus Anastatus; species Anastatus disparis. The sequence continues at coordinate 133,582 of JAFFSR010000233.1, forward strand.
TTAAGTAAATTTCTTTTTGTTTCTCGACTTCGTTTTCGACACTTTTAATTTCCTCGTTGGTTATTTCTTTGATTACTTTTTTTGGTCTACCACGTTTATTTTTAATACGTGTACGTTCTTCGTTTAATTTTTGTATTTTTATTTCATTCGAAGGTATATTTGTTAATTTAATATTTACTTCATTTTCTTTTGCTTTTTGAGCTCTAGTTATCACATTGATTTCTACCGTGTCTATAGGATTTCTAGATAACGCATCACTATTCACATTCATTTTTCCCTTCTTATATATTACATCAAAATCGTATTCTGACAGTTTAAGTCGCCATCTTTGAACTCTGTTATTTTTATCTGCAGATCTAAAAGATAGTAATGGCTTGTGATCTGTTACTATTGTAAATTTATTTCCATATACGTAATTTCTAAATGTTTCTATTCCAAATAATATACCTAATGCTTCTTTTTCATAAGTGTGATATTTTAGTTCAGGACCTTTTAATACTCTAGAAGCGTATGCTATGGGTTTATCTTTCCCGATTTCACCTTGTGATAATATAGCGCCTAAAGCATATCCTGATGCATCTGTAGTGATTATAAATGGTTTATCTAACTGTGGAAATTGCAATAAAGGTGCAGAGCACAGTTTGTCTTTTAGTTTATCAAAAGCCTTTTGTTTCTCTGAATCCCAAGTAAATCTTACATCTTTTTGTAATAATAACGTTAAAGGTTTTGTTATATTAGCAAAGTCATTAATAAATTTTCTGTAATAACCTGCTAAACCCAAAAATTCTCTAATGTTTTTAACTGTTTTTGGTGTTGGAAATAATTTTACTGCATCAATTTTTTTTGGATCTGCCTTGATACCCTCTTTACTTATAAGATGACCTAAAAATGTCACTTCATTTTTCATAAAATCGCATTTTCTTGGTTCTAATTTTAATCCGGCTTCCCTTAATTTTGCAGCTACTAGATTAAATTTAATATTATGTTCTTCTTCTGATTTTGCAGCTATAATTATGTCATCTATATAAACATGACATATTTTTTTATTTATTAGCTCACCAAGAGCCGTATTTGCTACCCTCATAAATGTCCGTGGTGAGTTAGTTAAGCCAAAAGGTAATACTGTAAATTCAAATCTTCCTAAAGGATGTACACTAAAAGCTGTTTTATATATGTCTGATTCTTTCATTGGTACCCAATGAAAAGCTGAAACCATGTCTACGGTAGTAAAATATTTATTTCCGCCTAAATCATCAAAAATTTCAGTTATAGATGGTATTAAATAAGGATCTGGTATAGTTTTCTCGTTTAATTTTCTATAATCTATAACTAGTCGCCATTTTTCTTTTCCATCAGGACCTGGTTTCTTCTTAACTACAAATGCTGGAGCGTTATATGCGCTTTTAGATGGCCTTACTAAATTATTATCAATTAATTTTTGAGTTTCCGTAATAGCGATTTCTCTTGATTTATGTGGCAATGGAAATTGTTTAACATATACTGGTCTGTTATCTGTTAAATTTATCTCGTGTTGTTCTAAATTGCATTTTCCAATATTTTCTCCTTCTAACCAAAATATGTCATCATTTTTAAAATTAAATTCTTTATATTTTGTTCTTTCTCTTCACTTAAATGATTTAAACTTATTTTACTTAATAATTCTTCTCTACTATCATTTTTTCTTCACTAATATAATTTACATTTTTATACATTAAATTTTCTTGTAATTTATGAAATTCTTCTTCATGACTATTTAATATAAAATTTGTTAAAATATCTTTTCCATAAAATATGTTAGAAATTGTTTGTCTTTATCATTAATGTTGAAATTTGTATTTTCTTCAAGTTTTAATAGAAATTGTTCATATTCTATATTCTTATTATTTTTACATTCATCCTTTTCCAAGACACAGTTGATTTCTTTCATAAAATTTTTAATATTTTCATTCTTATTCTGTAGAAATTGTGTAATCGAAAATATGTGATTATTGTCTTGCATTAGCATGATATAATGAAAAACGTTATTAACTGCTGTGTCATTAATTTCGATATTTTCTGTACATAAATTTATCAATGAATTTTTATCGTTTTTATAATCTGTTTGAATAAAGAATTTTTACCATTTATTTCTAAATATCCCTTGTCTAATCTCAACTTATTTTTTCTCAATACATCTATTCCTAAAATACCATCGTAAGGTATTGAAAATTTTTCAGATGCTACGTGGAAATTTGTATACGAATTATTAATAGGAAAAGTGATTAAACCACATGTTTTAACCGGAATATCAGTAATTCCTGACAAATATATTTTAATATTATTATTAATAGAATTTTGTGGTACTAATTTTTCTTTTATGATGTTAAGTTGGGCACCTGTATCTATTAATAATTTGCATAAATCATTTGTATATGGATTTCGTATCTCGATAAATTGCAATGTCTCACCTAGTTTAAATATATAAATTGGTATATTATTATTATCATTAATATTTTCAGTTTTAAATTGTATAATTTTTTTCAATTCATTATTCGTTATATTTTTTTCATTATGTAGTTTTACTGTTGTTGAATCATTCTTTACTTCTGGTTTAAATTCCATTGCATTATGTAATGTTTCTTTTTGTTCGATAATATTAACGTACTCATTATTAGTTTCATTTTCATTAAACTCATCACATACTTCGAAGTCATAATCACTTTCGTGTGTTCTTGCAAAAAATTGAATGTCAATATAATTCTTGAGCGACTTTTGTTGCGAAACTCGTCTTGTACGCTCTTTCCAAGTCGAGTTTATGCGTTTCCCTGTATATGAGCTGATGTGTTTAATTTAGCTTGACATTCTTCCTCTGTGTGATTAATGCTTTTGCAAAATGTGCAAAATTTACTTAACTTGCTTTCTATATTCTTTAATGTAAAGCATGAATCGATTGAATGTCCTAATTTTTTACAATATGGGCATTGTAAATTTTGATTTCCGTTTTGAGGTTTTTTGTATTGTATTCTTCTACATTCCTCTATATTATGCCCTCTATTTTTGCAATATTTACAAAATTTCGTTTGAATTCGTTGTCCATATAAATTATTATTTCTGTTATTTCCGACAAACATCTTATTCTGATTAAAATTATTTTGACCGATGTTATTATTTCTGCATTCTTTACCTGAGTGACCCCATTTATCACATAATTGACATCGTATTTGATTGCTTGCCTTAGCTTGGTTTATAAATATTTTTACCTTTTCACAATCATTTGTCATATGATTTTTATCGTTACAAAGCTCGCATACTTGTATAGATTTTCTTTCAATAACATCAGTGCAAAAATTTGGGTTGTGTCCATTCTTATTACATTTCCAACATATCTCATATTTTCGTATTATTGGACAATGATTAATTTTATGATTACTTTCTTGACAGTATTGACAATAATATTCATTGTCATTTAATAAATCACACGTGCTTCTTGAATGACCCAATTGATTGCAAAATTTACATATCAATCTTATTTTATTTTTTGTATTGGAGCATTCAAATGATGAATGATTTGGTTCATTACAGTATACGCAACCTGCTATATTGCAGTATAATGCCTCGCGACCAGTATTTTTGCATATTTGACAACACTGTATTTGTTTGATTTCTTCTTGAAAAATATTACTAAACATAATTTTCTGTTTATTTGGATTCCCTCTTATAGCATTTTGTTTTTCTAACTGTTTTTCTATTTTAATTGCTTCTATCGTTGCATCAGAGAAATTGTCTGCTACTTTCATTTCATATCTTATTTCGTTAACTAGCCCCTGTTTAAAATATTTAAATTCATCTTGATTTAATTGATTAATAAATCGTTCTAAGGTTGCTCTTTCTATTCCAGTCTCGTTTTTCTTTTTATCTCTGATTTTCTCCGTTAATTCTTTTATTCTTGTTATATATCCTTCTACTGGTTCATTAAGTTCTTGTTGAATTTGTTCTAATTTCCCATATAAAGTATATAAATTATCAATTTCAGGATATAATTTTTTTACAATTTTAATAAATTCATCAATTGTATTAATTGTAGTATGTTTCACTGCAGAAGCAATCGCCCCTGATAATTTAAATCTCTGATAGTTCATAAACGATTTTTGTTGATCAGCATCTAGTAATTCCTTAGCAAATTCTAGTTTTTCAATATATTTGTCTACAGATATGTTTTTACCATCAAAATCAGGAACTAATCTTGTAATTTCTTTTAATGAATATCCTGGTTGCGCCATGTTTATATTCTCAATAAAATTTACTAAGTCGTCTATTGTATTATTATTATTATTATTATTAATATTGTTATTATTATTGTTGTTATTATTAGGATTATTTATAATGATATTTTCTCCGATTCTAATACCCTCAATTTCTCGAAAACTTTCCTGTTTAATAGAGATATTTAAGTCGTCGTTTAATGTTTCGTCGATAGTTGTATTATTTTCTAATGAAATTGTCACGTTTTTGTCTGTTGTATTGGTGTTATCAGCTAAAGTAATATCTTTTTCGTTTTCAATACCTTTTATTTCTTGATATCCTGTTCGTTTAAATGAAAATTCCTGAGTATCGTTAAGTGATGTATTATTTTCTGATAAAATCGTCACGTTTGTCGCTAAAGTATATTTTTGTGTAAAACTATCTTCTTTATTATGGCTTTGTTTCGTCTTAGTAATTTGTGAAAATGTTTTTGGAATTGTGCCTGTATATTTATTTAATAGCGTATTTTGTTCATTTGAATTATCTGTATTAAGATTTGATTGAACGTCCGTAATTATATTTGAGAGATTATTCTCAGATGTTTCTTCTAAGGTTGTATTTGAAGTATTATTATCAACTGTTTCGTCTAAAGTTTTATTTGAATTATTACTTTCAATTGCTTGATCTAAACTTTTAGTCGGAGAGCGTGTAATTTTAGTGCTTTTGCGAAACGGACTAATATTTTCGTAGATATGTTCTCCTAAAACTGCTTGTCTAATATGATTTCTAATTCTTTCACGAATAACATTAATATTTTCGTCTTTTTTAGTAGGTATATTAAATTTTTGACAAATTTCAGATAATTGTAATTTAGAGTATGATATTACCCACTGTGTTTTTCCTTCTTTTATATATTTTGGTATCTGATCAAAATTTATTTTATTCATTTGAAATCTTCATTATTTACTTAACAATGAAAAATTTTATTTATTCAAAATATTAAATTTTGTACATAAAATTGTAAGGTTTAAAAATTATAAATATTGCTGGCTGTGTTTCTCTCTTTTTTTTTAAATGCCGTTTGTAAACATACGTTATTAACAATTCTTTGACACTGACCTACTATTCTTATATAAACGTAAAGAATTTTGCTGATCTATGTTTTGAAATTTGACATTAACTCACTGCTGTTATACCTATACGAGAGCGTACGGTAAGAAAAAGAAATTTTGCTGAGCTTGTATTTTCAAAGTTCAATACACTTGCAATGTTTTGATGACAACTGTCTATGCAGTCTGTTTACTTTATTTTGGTATCTTTAAATATACTTTATATTCTTTTCATAAAAATTTATATGTTTTTAGTATTATTTAATATAACTCAATATTTTAAATGATATTGAATTTTTACTGTTTAGTCAACTTTCCTTTTTATTTCTTTTATTAATCGTGAACTTGAAATTTACTTCACTTTTAAAATTAAATTATTATGCAAAAATTATTGATATCTGGTGTAATTTCTCAATGCACTAATTAAATGATATTATTTGAAATCAGTTTATAAAAGAATTTGTAATTTTTACTTGATTTCTTATAATTATTCTTGCTAAAATATAGATTTATTTATTGATTTGATGATTTTACATTTATTAACAATTTTTTTATGTAAATTGTATTATATGATTTTAAATCGCGCAATTTCGCGTATATAAAAATTATTTCAATTACGCAACATGCGTATAATATATTAATTTTATTTTTTTTACACTATTCGTATTTAATGATACACTTCGTGTTTAATATTTTATTTTTAATGACACTATTCGTATTTGATAATACACTTCGCGTTTAATATTTTTATTTTCGATGACGCTATTCGTATTTGATAATACACTTCGCGTATAATATTTTTATTTTCAATGACGCTATTCGCTTTTAATAATGCACTTCGCGTTTAATTTTATGTATATTTATTTGATTTGTGCCTTTAATATATAATATTTTATTTGACGCACTTGGCGGTTAATTAACACACTTTTGAACACTGTATTATAAGCCCTTTGAATATATTTTTATGCACTTTATATATATATAGGTAAAGAATTATAAATTTTCTTTGATTATCCTTCAATATTTTCAATACGATTTTTCAATTAAAAAATTTGTACCGGAACCAAAATGTTAAGTCCTGGCTTGCACCAGGACTAAATAAAAATGTGAAAATAAATGTGTATATGTTATTCAATTATTTAATTAATTGCATTAAATATATATATATATATATATAAATTATGTATGTTTAAAATATTGAATTTATTTATATCATATATAAAGATAGAGAAGTATGAATCTAGTGGTGGAAAAACTCCACCAATATTTAATTGAACAAAATCGCTCTCACGATTGAATAGTATTAAAGGATAAACTTGATTCTTGAAAATGAAGAGTTTATTAAATAATTATATATTCTTACCTTGTCGTATTTCTCAGTAGATTGGTGCTAGGTATGGGCGGACAAATGAATAGGCACAATATGTAATAGATCCTCGAGGTTTATTGATATTTTTTTAACACTTTTAATATAATTGATTTTTATGCGCGTATATATATTTTAATAATTGATACAGGTATATTTAATAATAGCAATTGCTTTGAAATATAAACTTGACGGGCAGTGTAAACGTATTACCAATAAGACACCCGGGGTAATATTCCCAATGTCGTTTGTTTCATTTGGTTTTTATACTCATTTTGTTTATGAGATTTATTATCTTTCACATCAATTTTTATTTATAAATTTTCTTGAATTTTAATAATATCTTTTCTTAATTCGCTTGGTAATTTCGTAATACTCGTTGTCGATTTGAACTACTTAATTTTACAATTCTGCTAACTAAAGAGTTTTATTAAACTTCGAGTTTTTTTACTGTTTTGCTTTTTCTCTTATGATCTACTTTTAATTTCGCTTAACAATGAAATAATGCGACTGTTCAATAAGTGAGGAATTTGATTTACCAATGTTAATAAAAAAGATACGTTCATGACGTAACAGAATTAAAATAAGAAAGCTACTATATTTAATTATTTAGCTACTTTTAATAAAACATTTGACAAATGCAATGAATGTTTTAAGAAAAACAAGAATTAATATTTAGTTTTTACTCATAATTTAGAGAAATACAATGTTCAATCAAAACAGTAAAAGACTTATCTGAACAAAGGTCCTTGGTGTCCTTATTGCATGGCTCTCCTGATCATTTAATGGATGGTTTATTGCACTGCATAAAAGTACTTTGTAAACTGAATTTAAAGAAAAGTAAAACTTAAAGAAAATTATTAAATTTAATCAATGTGATTGCCACACGCGCCTGCCTCGCGTCCGCCAGTCCATGGCAAGCCTAAAAGCCATCGTCTATCAGATGCCGAAATCGATCAAGCCGGTGCGCCTCCTCATGTCCCTAGCGAGAGAGAGCCTTAGTCGCGCGCCCAAAGTCACGACAGTAGCTATGCTCATCCCACTACTTAATTAAAAGTAGGAGAGAGTCAAGCTATGTCATTGGTGCATCATTGTATGGCCACTAGCAGCAAGCACTGCAGGTAGCTGCACGTGTTGCATGGTCAGCACAATGGTCACGTTGATGATATCAAAAGTGTTACTCGATATTTTTTTAAGCGAAGGTAACATCTTTAATACATTAGATTTTACAAAGTTATAATTTTTAATTAAAAATTTATTAAATAATTGTGTCACTTAACACAAATATTAAATTGAGAACAAATGTCATGTGAAAATTTTGGTTTACCTGAACCAAATGAAAACTATATCGAGGGAAACGAAGAAATTAATGATAAAATTATAATTTTTAGTAAAAAAAAATTTGATAAAATGTATAAACAATTGAATAACGATCAAAAACATATTTTTGAACAAATAATAAATAATAATCATAAAATTTTTTTCATAGATGGACCAGGAGGTTCTGGAAAAACATTTTCATATAAAACATTAATATATTATTTTATAACAATAAAAAAAAAATTCTTATCAATGGCTTGGACAGGTATTGCTTCAATTTTACTACCAAAAGGTTTAACCAGTCACCGAACTTTTAGATTACCGTTAGATTTAAATAATATTGAAAGTGCATTTTTAAAATTTGATTCAGATAAGAAAAAATTAAGAGAAGCAAATGTAATTATATGGGACGAAGCATCAATGATTCCTAAAAAAGCTTTAGAAATAGTTGACAAAACATTAAAAGATGTCTGTCATAATAATGAAATTTTTGGAGGAAAAATTATTATTTTAGGTGGAGATTTTCGTCAAATTTTACCTGTATTAAAAAATGGAAATAAAAATACAAATATAGAACAAACCATAAAATATTCAACCCTGTGGCCCATGTTTCATATTTTTAAATTAAAAAAAAATATAAGATCTAATGATGAAAATTTTTCATCATTTTTATTAGATATCGGAGAAGGAAAAGTTGATACATTTATTATACCAGAAAAATGGAAAACTAATAATGTTTGAAATAAAATTAATCAAAACATTAACAATAATTATTGTTTTTCGAAAAATGTTATTTTAAGTACGCATAATGAAGATGTGAATATTTTAAATAATAAAATATCGAATTCAATTAATAATGAAACAATGACATATTATAGTATTGATTATGTAACATATAAGGGTGTTGATCGAACAGATGATAATATTTATTTTAATTATCTAATAGAAATGTTAAATAATATAAGAGAAGGATTACCTCCACATGAACTTGATTTATAAATGAATGCCATAATAATGCTAATTAGAAATTTAAGTATAAAAGATGGATTATGCAATGGAACACGATTAAAGATAACGAGATTATTTGAATACAATATAGAAGCTGAAGTAATGACAGGTGAAAATAAAGGAAATAAAGTTTTTATACCGCGTATTACATTAAGCACAAATGAATCATCGTCTTTACCATTTATTTTATATAGAAAACAATTCCCTATTGTATTAGCTTTTGTTATAACTATAAATAAATCACAAGGTCAAAGTTTTGAAAACGTAGGAATATTCGTAAAAAAACCTTTATTTTCACATGGACAATTATATGTTGCTCTTTCAAGAAGTAAAAATCCTTCTAAAATACATATTCAAAATGAATTAGAAAATAAAAATGAATTAACCAATATAGTATGGAAAGAAGTACTAGAGAAATAACAAAAAAAAGCTTTAATTTTTTTAATTTTAAAAATGTATTTATATTTCTTACATACTAATAAAACATTTGTTTTTTTCAGATATAACATAATAAAACAAAAAATAAAAACATACTTTAAATTTTCTATATAAAAAAATTAATATAAAATAATAAAAAAGAAAATAAAAATAAACTTCAAATATTTTATCAAAAAAAAAATAATAACAAAGTTATTTAAAGTACAATTTAATTAATACTGATAATAATTGAATCATTATAAAATGGAATGAGATCCAGTTTCAAATGAATACATTGTTGTAGAAAACTTACAACATCAAGAAGAATTAGATGATTTAAATAACCAAATAAACGAATTAACCCATAACCCAATAACTATATCGGTATTGAAAATGAAAAACTTCATTTTGAAAATTGGAACAACGTAACATATTATTATAAATATATGGCAATAAAATTATTCGATATAAGTTATAAATACGTGATCCAATAATGGAATATTATATCTTAACTCATAATACAATATATTATAAATATTTATTACGTATTGCTAATATAATTTTCTTTATATTATGAAATATAATATAAAATATATTTAAGTAATAAATCAATAAAAATAATAAATATATCTTTTATAATAACAGAAAATTAATCAAATACATTAAAGCAGTAATTTAAAATATATTTCATACATCAAAAAGACTTAATTGCATTAAGATATATTTAAAAAAAATAAATAAAATTTAATAAAATACTCACTTTATAATTTTATTTATGACGTACATGGATTAGTAATTAATTGAATTTATATTATTATGATTATGATACGGGCATTAAACGTTAAATAAATCAAATAAAATCCTATTATAACTTATACATTTTTAATTAAATTTAAATATAATAAAATGTATAATGAATAAATAAAAAATTATTTTATGAAACAAAAAAAAATTAATAAAATTCATATCATTATGTATTATATTATATTGATTTTTTTAATTAATGAATAATATTAAAAATTATTTATTATTAAATAAATAATCGATAATTTAAAAAAAAACAGACATGAAAATAAGTTCTTTTAATTTTGTAAAAATTATTTTAATATATCTTTTTTAATACTAGCAAAAAAGTCAAGGATATTAGAAAACAATATAGATATATATTTTATACATCCAGAAGACTTAAAAATGAAATAAAGATATATTAAAAATAAAATTAAAATAATTAATAAATAAGGAAAAATTATATTATTTAATTTTATCGTATTTTTTATGAAATATATTAATTAATAATATTATGATTATCATAATCATATTAAAATTTATTATAAAATATATACTTCGAATAAAACTAATATTTAAAAAAAAGAAAATATATTTATTTTGAGTATATAAATTAAAGATACTAAATGTTATAAAAAAAATAATAATAATTAAAATTCAAATATAAGAAATAATTGGAAAATTTTTAATAATAATAATATTAAAAAACGTAAAATTCAATCAAGTATTAAATTTTAAATTTAGAATAATTATAATAAAAAAAATTTCTGTTCTATATTATTGTAAGACATGTTACAATAATATTTAATCGAAAAATATCAAGTTATAATAATTATTCCAATAAACATACTTAAACAAAGATTTAAAAGAGATAAATATTAATCGAACAATTGATATATAACAATAATATAATAACAAATTGTACAAATTATAAAATGACTTTTAAAACTTTTTTTAAATATGTAATACTGATGGTGGAAGATGGATTGTAAATAGAGTCTATGGTATAAGGAGGAAGGAATATAGACTCTCATGGTTGTGTAGGGCTATAGGCGAAGGTAACCATGGTTTTATTTTGAATAATTTTATAAAAAAAGGAATAATTTTAATTAATTTTAACATGTCTTAAAATAACTTAAAATTATTATAATTGATTTTATATAATTATTAAAAATAAAACAAAAAAAACCAACGTGCGATAATACCATACATTTTTTATTATTTAATTTATATTATAAATTATTAATTGTAAGGTAGTATTGACAGTACCTCTTCGGGTGGTGTGGAAATCTGTCTGAGCAAATATATAATTAATATTAATTTTTTTAATACTTTTGGTCAGTACAAATTTTATTACTGGCTAACATAATGTAAATATAAACGGGGGTTGGCAAGCAGCGCGAGCACGGGGGGAACCCCCCCTAGTATATATATATATACATATATATTTATATATGAGTAATGTCAATAATTTTCGCCAAATCTCGTTAAAGGGGGTCCTGGGATTTCCACCAAACTATAGTATGTTGCTGTGCCTTATGGAAAAACGTTATGATGGAAATTTCAGCTTCCTAGTAGCCTCAGGGCCAGAGCTATGACCCCTTAAATGTCAAAAAATGGTCCGTTTTCGCCTCTTTTTTGAGAGCTTATATCTCGACTCCCTGTTAAACGATTTTAATTTACCAATTGTCATTTTCTTTATTATAATGTCTAATATAATTTATGATTTTTTCATACATTTAAAGATTTATCTCCATTTATGGCAACAGAATTTCAACAAAAGAAATTTTTTAAAATTTGACCATTTTCGAATCGTTGCTAAAATTGAATAATAATAGCGAAATAAGGCACACTACAAAAATTGACTGTAAAAAAAGGCGCACCATTAGAATTGACGGCAAAAAAGGCAAGTGTGATTATGAGTATAACGTCAATTAGTGCTGAAGAGCCTAATTATCCTAACGTTTGACCAACGAATGATCCTTTACACTCGTTGTTCAATCAAATCAACGTGCTTTTTAATCAGGAACCCGTTTTACTAGCAAACAATGCTTGTGCATATCAAGCTCACATTGAAGCATTACTTCATTACCGACCAACAGCTAAAAAGTCTCATTTAACAACATTGAAAAAAATTCATGATATTATTGGTTTCTTACCTCCTAGAACCATTATTGTTTGCGAGGTCGAAACTACAGCAGTGTGAAAATAGAATCATAAACATTAAATTATCTCTAATAAGTCCCTTTATAAAAACCTCATCGATACTGTGTTATTTTGGTCCTGAATTGTGCGCGTTAGTATATTTAAATAGATCGTATTTTATTAACCCCCATCAGCCAACGTTTGGTGCTGGAACTATTGCTGTATTTACAGTGGAACATCCTGTCACTTAGAATCATTTAACGTTTATCATTCTATTTTTACATCGTTGTAGTTCAAACCTCATGTTATAGATTTTTTTCATGGCGAAATGACTTATGACATGATAATACAGCAGAAATAATAAATGATACCACGGGTAATAATGAAGATCCCGTACAACGTAAAGCGATTATAACTGTTGAAAAAATTGATTTATTCAATCATTTGCATTTTGATGTCTTCAATAGGAATAAATTATTACTTGGTAGTGTCAAGGTCAGAGAAAGTGCGTTATCGTAATGGTTTTTATTTCATGCAACTCTCTGCTGCTTTCACCATCAATATTACCGAAGCCACTCTTTTCGTGCGTCGAGTGAGATTAAATACATCACTTGTACTAGCAAACGAGAAACTACTCTCGCAGATTACTAGGAAATATTTGCTGACATGTGTAGAAGTTAAGGCTGTTACATTTTATAATGGCGTGCATAGAAAAACAATCGAAAATGTTGTTTTGGGTCAGCCACCAAAAAAAATTATACTTGGTTTTGTTGAAAATAAAAATTACAATGAGGGTAAAAGTCTCAACCCGTTTAGTTTTAAGAATCTCAAAATTAATTTTCTCATCTGTCCGTTGATGAAATGCAGATATCATTAAAACTCTGGCAACCAGATTTCAAAAAGAGCAAAATGTACGATGATGTCTATCATTCACTTTTTTCCGGTACAGGTATTCACTTTATGAATCCTGGTAATTTGATTACCTTTGAAGTCCATCCAAACGGCTACTGTCTATTCATTTTTTATTTGACATCTTATTTATCGGCAAGCAATGGTAGTTATTAGAATTTATTAAACCCACTAGACCGACTAGAGGGCGCTGTAAATTATATAATTTATTCTGAATATGACAATTTACTCGAAATGGACTCGTCAAGACAGGCAATCATGGATTATAGTGGGAATATTTTTCTCATTATTCAAGTGAAGCAAAAACTGTCTTTAGTATATCAATCGACGACCGGCTTTTAGTACCGGCTTTATTACATCAAAGTTTGGAAAATATTTGTAAGCGTTGTTGTAAATTTCACGTGCGAGGCCAAGAAAATGTTGAACTACTTTCCAATTTGACGACTTGTAAGATTATCAATTTAGAAGAAGATCAAGATTGTCCAGCTTTTGAAAATTTAAAGAGCCTAGCCGGGTAAGATGGTGAAAAGTGCCCTTGAGGCTTTTTGAAACTGACTACAACCAACTTGTACATCATCAAAAAAAGTCATTTAGCCAAATTTTTAGACCTCTAGCTGGTCACGTGACGTCACAAAGTCATTTTTTGTAATTCATCGTCATTTAAAATAATTTTATTTTATGTACTTTAACATAAAAAATCACCATACATTTTTCAGATATTTAAAATTGGTGAAACGTAGTTCAAATACGAAAAAACTCATTTTTTTAGTGTCGTTCTTCATTTTTGTTGGACCGTAAACAGAAAAATAACATTATTTCAGGGATAAAATGAGACCTTATGTTAAATATTAATATTCTATACTACTTCTGATACCTAGGAACGATGAAACGTGGAACGAAGATGGAAAAATCCATTTGTTTTTACGTTTTTCTAAAATTTCATCAATCGTAAATAGAAAAATTAGATTGGAAAAGAAATTAAATAAGTCTCTATGTTCAGTAGAAGTATTATGTACTACTTCTTATTCTTGGAAACGGTGGAATGTGGAACGAATATAAAAAAATCCATTTCGTTCACGTTTCTCTTCATTTTTTTTAATAGTAAATAAAAAGAGAAACATTAGAATAGAAGAAACAATACATCTATATGTTTGATATAAATGTTAGGTACTGCTTCTGATCCTTCAGAATAGCGGAATGCTGAATTAAAATAGAAAAATCCATTTTTTAACGTTTCTCTTTATTTTTTCAAACCATGAATAAAAAAATTACGTAAAAATAAAAGATACAATACTTCTATATATTTAGTAGAAATGTTATGTACTAATTATAATCCTTGGGAACGGTGAAATGTAGAATTAAAATACAAAAATCCATTTTTTCACGTTTCTCTTTATTTCTTCCAAACGATAAATAAGAAACTAACGTTAGAATAAAATATACAATACACTTATGTTTTTGGTAAAATCGTTATCTACTACCTCTGATCCTTCGGAATGGCGGAACGTAGAATTGAAATGAAAAATCCATTTTTTATCGTACTTCTTAATTCCTTCAAACCGTGAATAAAAAAATAACGTTTAAATAAAAGATATAATACTTTTATATATTTGGTAGAAGTGTTATGTACTACTTCTGATCCTTGGGCACAGTGGAATATGGAACAAAAATTGAATGGTTATATTTTTCACTTTTTTCTTGATTTTTCAAATCATAAATATAAAATTAACTTTAAAATGAAAGATACACTACATTTATATATTTGGTAGAAATGCTATGTATTACTTCTAATACTCGGGAACGATGAAACATTAAACGAAGAATAGAAAGTCCTCTCTTAAATTTCTTTCTATTATTTTTAACTATAAATAGGAAAATGACGTTAGAATAAAAGGTTTAATATATCTATAAAGATATAAACATATAAAGATAACAGTTATTCTAGAAAAATAATTTTATTTCGATTTTATCGGTTACCGTTATCATTTCAGCCACTTTTGGAAATTAAAAAATTTAGGAAAATCTGTCAACAGAATTTTTGATTGTACAATTAATTTTTTAATACTATAAACAGTTCTGCTAAGCGTAGTATGTATGATTTCATAAATTATAAAATATTCTTATTATATTTATCATTATTAAGAAATAAGGTTGTTAAAGATAGTTATGTATATAAAGAAAGTAAACAGAATTTGGACATAAAAAAACAATTTATTTCACATTATATTTAATCATCATCATCATTACTGTCCTCTTTAATCACAGGTACCGAATTTGAAACAAATATTTTTGATAACGCTTCCGCTGGCTGTAATATTTTTGACAGATATCGAGCATGTAATGAATAATAAATTATGGTAGCTACATGTGAGCAACATCCTACTGTTCGTGACCCATTGGCACATTCACAATAATAACGTTTGATACCATTAGAGCCAATAGTATCTGATAGATACTGGATGTAACAATTATATGTCTTTGATTTAACATGCCTGGATCAAATTTGAATGTTTAAAATTTCAGGCGTTTCCTTTAAATACTGTAAATTAATTTTATTCTCTTCATCAATTATTTCGGCCAGATATAAAATACTTTGTTTCAATTAGTAAGTCCCTGTAAAAAATATCTTCAAATTTTTCTCGGTTGATTCCAGAAAGTCGAGAACATCATTTGATGTCAAAGGTTCAAAAGTCATCTTACATCGATACCATCTTTGATTTTCAGATTCTTCAGCCAGAGTATTTTCCAGATTTCTCGTTTTTTTAATTCTTTCAATTACTTCATCACTACTGGAAATATCTGAAATATAACGTTTTCCGAGAGCGTTGATTAAAAATCCTACAATTCTACAGTATAAAGCAGCATGAGGAAGCATTTTATTGTCAAATTGTTTGTGTGGGAGTGTATATTTTCGACTTATAACACCGTATACGGCTTCTACAACCCATCGTATTATTCTTACCATTCGAGACTCATTGGCTTCAGAGGTTGTCAGTTGCTTACTTTTACCTTTTTAACTTGAGATCCACCAATTTATTAATTATGTCGTGAAAACCCCTATCTAGAAAAAACAGATCTCCTTCTCTCTGAAGTATAAGCAAACCATTTTCATCGCCCAAAATGAGCTCTAAAATTTTTGCATCATTCTCATTTGCATAGAAAGGACCAAGAATATCGACAATGTAGCCATTTGTTGTGCATATCGTGAAAGGTTTGCATAAAGGCACTTTTTTGTCCAGAATAAGATTTTTTCGATAACTATTGTTAGAGCTCTTTTTGTGACAAAGATATGTTCCACCACAAACAATGCTCAATTGGTCATATCATAAAGTAATATAGCAGCTGGGGCCATTTGAATAATTAAATGCTTTCGACAAGCAGCTTGAATCCCAAAACGAGTAGGTAAAATGTCTTTATCGAAGGATTTTAAAACTGATGCACAAAAATCAGATACTTGTTGAGGTCGATCAAGGCCAAGTGAACTGCAATTAAATTATTTGAGTTTCCTGGCCGCAATTTGAATAAGAAAACAACCAGCGCTTGAGTAATATTTCGAGAATCAGTATTTCTCAGAGATGTCATCATGTCACGTACAAAAATAATATTTTCCCATGTTAAGCCTGTTAAAAGTATAAGACGTTCTTCAGACAGTAGAAAGTCTCCTATTTTGTTTGTGAGTTCTTTATTAACATAAATTTTCAAGTAAGTGAAAAATTTTAATACTTCTGATGCTTTTATAGAACTGTAATTAGATTTAACAGCAATTTCATCTATTTCATTCAGATAGAATTTTTTTAATAAGGTGATGAGGACAACAACGATTACCTAGCGAAATGAATATATTTTTCGTCATATAAACTTCGTAGCGGGCATCAAATGGTACTTGTATTACTTTAGTTACTTTTTTACATAAAAAAAGAATATGTGTGTGTTGCAGCTGGCCTAGAGATCGGTAATTCAATACGTTCTTCCTCTTCTTTTATTGTTTCTGTATAGAATAAACTTGGATCATTGCCAGAAGATTGCTGAGAAGATGTATTCAAAGAACTTGATGACATTATTTCTTGGCTTCCTGGTGATTGTTGTGATTCTAATTTTGATTGCTGATTGGTGACTTTTTGTCTACTTATTTGAGATCTATGAAATGTAAAAGTCATGCGACATGTTTTACATAAAAAATCCCCAACTTCAGCGTTTAAATTAAAGGAGGTATTAAGTTCATTAACTAAATCATCAGAATCAATGTAGTTTATGAAGCTACTAATTTTTTTCCTACTTATGCCACATACTTTATACTACTGATAAACTCATCTTTTCGAGAGAAAGTGCTGCTCGATAACACTACTATTTTGTAATAAATATTAAATTCACTTTAGTAAAGGAAAAGAATAAACCTGCTTATTCATTTGCAAAAGCAAACAAATGGTCTTTTGAAACTGACTCGATATTGGGAACTCACACACTTGCGATAACCTTTCGTGGCAAGGCTGTGAAATAATCTAAAACATAACTTTGCGTTAAGTAGCATTACAATTTGCGTTTAATTTTTATTTATAATTAAAAACTAATTACAATGTAATGGCGTAGGAATCATTTGCATAGATCGTTCGAAGACAAACGTATACGCAAGCGTAAGTCAATTTAGCTCTTGTGAAAATTAACTTTTGGGTAGTTTTTTGAGGTTATCTTCAAAATCAGACCGTCAAATTTCTTTTTCCATAACAAATTTAGATTAAACAGGCCAAAATACATAAAAATAAAGCGTTTTTGATGTGCTGGAAACAATGTGGTTTATTTTTCTCACGTTTTTCCACAGGAACACTGCGTTTTAAACATTTTTTTGAGGTTATGTTTAAAATTAAGCGGTCGACTCTCTTTTTCCATAACAAATTCAGATTCAGCAGGCCAAAATGCATAAAAATAAAGTGTTATTGATGTGCTGGAAACAGTTCTAGTTTTTTCTTTTCATAAGTTGATTCACGATTTTTTCAAGTTAATGAGCAATATTGCACAAACTTCCAATTATCAATCGACATTAATATCATATTTTAATTATAATTATTATCAAGAGAAGAAATAGATTTGTTGAGATACTAAGGGCTTTATTCTAGTAAAGCTTTTATAACTTTTATCGGTTGGATTTTAAAATAATTTAGAAAAATCGACACTAATAAAAATATGATAATTTGTAGTATGAGTATATTGTGAGCTCTCCTCCGTTCCTAACCCTGAAAAGGATAGCACAAAGTGCTCATATAGAAGGTTAAAGGATAAGGGAGAAAGGTGTTTTATGCTAGACCCGTTCTTAGTGCAGACGTCATGCTACAACTAGTCTGGGGTCTCTTTGCTTATATGTTAATAGTAAGTATTCTATGTGCCTCTTATAAGCCGATAAGCTCTAAGACTAGTAGTCTTATTAGGAGCGTGTCAGTGAAATTTAAATGTTTTAATCTTTTGATCTTGAGTACAATACAATGCTATTTTGTGAACACTATTTAATAGTTTAAAAAAATCACTAAATTCAATAAATCAACTAACGTACACGAAAGAGAATACAAGTGTACTTAGATCTAACTGAATTAAACTTAAATGAAATTTACTCGTTGTTTTAGCTACCGGTACGGAGTTGGTGGTTATCCAACTCCTCGCGGACCTGCTGAAACAAACGAAATTAATAAAACTGTAGATTCAAGAATTTATTTAAAAAATAACTTTATTGTTCGAAGGTCGGCTAAAGAGTGCCGTACAATGATTCGGCTTCAATCAAGCCGCCGCGGCCGCAGTTCTCTCCTATTGCTAAGTAGAAGGGATAGATTTACATATTTTACATGATATTATTACAGGTGCACTTGGATGTGTGCTAGCATACGTCACTTTATAAGCGTGTATCGGCGCACATCCAAGCGTGTACATATACTCTTATTAATTTCCATCTTGCGCGTCGGTATAACTTCTAATTGTTACACCGCGCCGACGCACAAGATAGAGAAAGACACAATTATAATTCAATGATTTGAATTCAAGAGAGGGAATAAGTTTATTTCTAATTATCTTTTATTTTGTTCTTTTTCTAGCTTATTCTCTCTCTTTTCTTTATATTATATTTAAGTGAGGTCACAATATATACATGTATATACATATACACGGATAGATATCTTAACGAACTACCAGCGAAGAGGGGAGGTATACAGTCTGCTCATACTTAGCGGCGAACAGCAATACATATGTTGCCGTTTTGAATGTCAAAAGTTACTTTGAGTTGCACGCACACGGCTGGCTGATATGGGTTGGCTTTCAAAACGCCAATATTTGTTTTTCTGTCTCCCGTAAACTTGTAGTATACTGTGCCCTCACGTTTTGACATACAGAATACAAAAAGTTCAGTCAGTGTACATATATATATTTATAAAGATGAGCTTATGAAAATAAATATTAATATGTTCAAAATTACAAGAACAGAAAAATAGGTATGAGTTTGAGTTAGAACTAAAATATTTACAATTAAGCTTCATTATAAACAAATATTTTATACCTTGTATTTTTATGAAGAGTTCATATAAATAATAAAGGTTATATTATCATTTACTTTTTTTAAAAAGAGGCGTTTCATCACTATAATAAATATTTAATAACTATTCTCTGATAACTATTATCAGAATTATAATCTTTTGTATTATTTGCAAAGAGTACCTTCGCAGAAGCTCATTAGAGTTTAAACTATAGTCATATATTCAGATCTTACCTTCTAATTTATAAATATAACTCAAATAACAATTGCATCATCTGTTTTTTATTCTTATCATAAGAGAGACCAAAACAAAATGGGGATTGAGTAACAATCGGTACTTTAAATTGATCTATGAATTTAAGCCATGGGTTCGAATTTATAGTCGATACTAAACACTCAGCACTTAGATCTCAACACGCAGATCTATAAATTTCATTGTTCCGTGTTCTTTACCAAGTATATCTACACTGGTGAGGAATAACGAACAATGGGATTTGGAGTTCTAATTTAGAAAAATGAAAAAATATAAAAAGAATAAAATTTAATGTTTTAATTCTGAATTCCACGGTTCCAAAGAATCATAAGTAGTACCTAATATTTCTATCAAACATAGATGTATTATATCTTTTAGTCTAATTTCATTTTTTTATACATGATTTTAAAAAAAAGAGCCGGTCTGTGGCACAGTCGGTAGGAGCGTTGGATTCGTATGCTTGGGGAACCGGGATCGAATCTCGCTCTCGGCTGTTTTTCAAACGAGCACCTCTGTTATATGTGCTTTGTACGCAGTACACACTTACGAGCTCCGTCGCTAAGGGATGAAAAAGTGCAGTTGTAAAAATCAACTGACCTTGCGTCCCAGTGGATCGGGGTTTGATTCCCTAGGAAAAATTAGAAAAAATAGTTTTCGAAGTTTTCCGAGGGAATAAACCCGAAGAACACAAAAACATATATATATATAAAAGTCCCTCTGGGCAAAACTTGAATTATAATAAAAAGTCCCACTGGGCAACAAAAACAAAAAATATAATAATCACTTGGTGATGGCCTAAGACGTAACGCTCATATGAAGCAAGCCAAGAGGCCAAAATAATAATTAAGAAGAAGAAGAAGATTTAAAAAAAAATGAAGAGCATCGTTCAGACAGTGTATATTTCTATTTGAATTCTACATTCGAGCGTAGTAAAAGATCAGAAGAAGTACATCTCTATCAAACATATAATAGTATTGTATCTTCTATTTAAACATAATTTTTTTATTTACGGTTTCAAGAAATTAAAAGGAACGTGAAGATAATAGATTTTTTTATTTAATTTTTACGTTCCACCGTTCCGAAGGATCAGAGGCAGTGGATAACGATCGTACCAAAAATATAAGTGTATTGTACATTTTATTCTAACGTTAGTTTCTTATTTATCGTTTAAAAAATGAAGAGGATCGTGAAATAATGAATTTCTCTATTTTAATTCTACTTTTCTAATTAGTACATAACATTTCTACCAAAAATATAGAAGTACTGTATCTTTTATTTTAACGTCATTTTTTTATTCATGGTTTTAAAAATGAAGAGAAACGTTAAAAAAATGGATTTTTCTGTATAAATGTAGCATCCTGCTGTTCCTAAGGATCAGAAGCAGTACCTAACATTTATATCAAACATATACTGCCGTGTTGAGTAAAAACTTACATAAGTGACATTTCGATGAAAAATAAATTTTTTCTATCAATAGATCCGATAAAAAAAATAGCCCATTAAATGAATGAAAAAAAAGTTGTTTCAAATTTTTCGCAAAAAATGAGGAAATAAAGATTAATTAAGTATTAAAAAATTAAAAATTGGATCGGACAAAATTGATGTTATTTTACTTGATCACTTTTATTTATTTTACACTTATGTGAGTTTTTACTTAACACGGCAGTATAGATGTATTGTTTTCTCCATTCTAATGTTTCTTTTTTATTTACGGTTAAAAAAAGTGAAGAAAAACGTTAACCAAATGCATTTTTCTATTTTCGTTCCACGTTCCACCGTTTCCAAGAATAAGAAGCAGTACATAATACTTCTACTAAACATAGAGACTTATTCATTTTCTTTTTCAATCTAATATTTCTATTTATGGTTCAAAGAAATACAGAAAAACGTAGAAAGAAATGGATTTTTCCATCTTTGTTCCACGTTCTATCGTTTCTAGGTATCATGAGTAGTATATAATATTAATATCAAACATAAAGTTTTGTTTTATTCCTGAAATAATGTTATTATTCTGTTTACGGTTCAAAAAAATGAAGAAAAACATTAAAAAAATGAGTTTTTTCGTAATTAAACTACGTTTTACCAATTTTAAATATCTAAAAAAATGTATGGTGACTTTTTATGTTAAAATACATAAAATAGAATCTTTTCGTGATTGAGTAGGTTCTAGTTTTTTTTTATAATCACTTGAAATTTTCGAACGTCAGTGAAACGTTTGAATTCAACGCCAAAAATTTCAAAAAAATCTTCATGTATGCGTGCTTTAATTCCCTTCAATTTCCATTTTGAATTTTTAAAAAAGCTTGAAAACGACCAAAATATACTTAAATGACAATAAATTACAAAAAATGACTTTGTGACGTCACGTGACCAGCTAGAGGTCTAAAAATTTGGCTGAATGACTTTTTTTGGTGATGTACAAGTTTGTTCTAGTTAGTTTCCAAAAGCGTTAGGGGAACTTTTTACCATCTTACCTGGCTAGGCCCTTTAGGTAGTGTACAGTGTATGTAATATTTTCTGAAATCATCTCATCTAAGTTACACGTGCACACTGAATAACATTGCTCATCTTAAACATCAAGTACTAAAAACTGAAGCCAACGTAGAATTGCTTATAACATTTTATTACGTCTGACTTTTGATCAGTTTGACCTGGAGCTCCGAAAATTTTTCATATGTTCTAGACACCAAATGAAACATATTTTAAGCCTTTAATGATTTTTATTTTTTACTTGTGCAAATTGACATGTAATTTCCCATATATAAATATATATATACATATATATATATATATATATATATATATATATATATATATATATATATAATGAGTTCACTAAAATAAAATGAATAAAAATAAAAAGAATTAGAGAGAAAATAAGCTATAAAAAGAATAAAATAAAAGGAAATCAGTAATGAACTTATTCTCTCTCTAATTCAAACCATTATTATATATGTATAGACAATTAACGTAAAACACTGTCTATTTCTATCTTGCACATCGGCGCGGTGTAGCAGTTAGAAGCTATACCGGCGTGCAAGATGGAAATTAATAAGAATATATATATGCACTTGGATGTGTGCCGATGCACGCCTATGAAGTGATGTACGCTAACACACATCCAAGCGCACCTGTAATAGTATTATGTTGGATATATAAAGGTATCCTTTTTACTTAGCAGTAGGGGGGTACTGCAGCCGCAATGGCTTGATCGACGCTCAAGCAGATCGAAGCCTAATCATTGTAAAGCACTCTTTGGCCTGGCTTCATACGATAAAGTTTAAATTTAATTTAATAAGTTGTCATTTGTTTCTTCTTACGCGAACTTCTACAGGTTCGCAAGGAGATGGGTAGAGAATCACAACTCTGTACCGGTAGTAGCAATAGCGAGTCATTCTTTATAATTAACATTCACTTGTATTTTATTTCGTAAATGTAAATAATAGAATTTTCATATTAAAAATTATAAGTGGCAAGTAAAATCAAACTGAGAGCTAATGATAATTAATTAGACTATTGCTTTAACTCTGTGAAAAAACAGATAAAAGTAGTGACAAGTGTTTTAATGCTATGTTTTGATAAATATAAAGTAACCAAATATTATTGATTTGTGCTCTCGATAAGACTAAAAGTTTTAAGAGGCGGTCGGAACCAAATCGGTGACTTAGCTCAGTGCTTGTAATAAATGCTTATAATAATTTATTCATTAGTAGTATATGGACTGGTATAGCGAGACATATCGATTTTTTTGCACCTGTCTCTCTCCCCTATTGTTTCGCTCCCCCTGTCTCAACCCCTTGTCTCGCTCCCCTTTACATGTCTGGCTGGTATAAAGGGGTTGTATAATCGTGAATTGATTTGACCCACATTCCTCTCGCTTATCTGTCTGGGTGTTCTGGTGAATAAGGTGTCCTCTCTCCCGCACCTGTCTGAGGGTGATATAGCTTCTATGGTGACCTTGAAACCCGAAATGATTTGCACCTTCTGTCCTTTTTCTTCACAGGCGTAAGTATAGTATATATGTATGTGTGTATGTATATATTTTTTAATGTGAGTAACATTATAAAAATTCTATGAATTAAATAAATAATTAATAAAAAACATTTAACATTTAATTATAATAGATTAAATGAATAGATAGAGAAAATTAATAGTAGTTAAAAATAATTAAATTTTAAAAAAAGTTCTAAAATATTATAAATATATTTATTAAAATATATATTATCAAAAATTAAGGAAACGGGTAAAAAAATAGAATAGAATAGAAGTAAATACGTTTTAATTTTTATTGATTACCTTAACATACATATATAGTCGTACTTTATTTTATTAACAATAAGGCTTTTTTTCGGTTTCTGATTTAAGTACATTTTATTGTATATCTTCATATACTTTTTTTGATGTTGACGGATATGGTCTCTTTCTGTCGAGTAAAGTTTTCCTCAATCCCTTTCTATTCATTATATTTGAATAGTCTTGTTGTGAGATGATATTCAGAAAGCCTTCTTCGCTGTATGGAAAAGCGAGAAGGTCTCTATCTGATTGTATTGTACAAGGTTCTTTCCGGGCGATTTGGACCGATTTCACGCGCCAGGCGTAATTTATCACATTCTGCCTCAGCGCCTTGCCCATCATCGGAGAAAAGTGTATTTCAGCGCTGAAAAGTAAAAAAAAGAAATAAAATATAATTTCAATTTAAAATTTTTATTATTTAAAAATCAAATTTTTTAAATAAAATAAAACAGGAAAAGAATTATTATTATTTTAAGAAAAAACTATTTGAAAATTAATTATTTAAAAAACAAAAATATGTTAACTGTTACATTATGATTATTGATAAAAAATTATCAAAATATTTTATTTTTTGAATAAAATAATTTAAAAAAAATAATATATGAATATATATTAAAAAGTTTTACTCACTATCCTATTATCCTCGATTCCAGCTTTGATAATTCTAATATTTTTTCGTATAGATCTCCTTGTCCGATGTTCTCGTTGTAATTATCATAATTCGTTGGTTTCGGCACGGGGGTCACATAGTTGAAAAATTCTTCACTTAACAATTTAAACAGCGGCGTTTTCATAATTATAGCGTTTATACTGAGGATCAGTCGTGCCCAGTAAAACACGAGTATTTTATCTGTATACACTTGGTGTAAATTTGTCTTATAAGCTGCAAATTCCAAATCTCTTTTACACCGAGATATGTTGATTCCCACTGAACCCAATTTCTGCATATTAACGAACGGGGTCATCAGCGTTATTTCTCGTTCTCTTGAAAATTTATGAAAAACCTCATCATTGAGAGCTGCTCTTTGTTTTCTATCTTCTGATAAGAGAACGACCACTTCGTTTAGCTTGCGTTTCGTGTACGCACTCTTTCGTCCAGCTGTTGATTGAGGTATTTCATGTATTACCTCTATCTCTGCTCTCTCGTCATTTTTATTTTTTTCAGCACTGACACTTACACTTTCTGCGCATTCTCTTTGATTATTTAATGCGGCTGTATTTTCTTTTTCGATACTCATTTCTAATTGATTTTTTGCTCGTTGCACTTCTGCTTCATCCACTCTTTCTTCAATTAGTTGATCTAACCACGATATTACACTTTTTGCGCATTCTCTTTGATTATTTAATGCGGCTGTATTTTCTTTTTCGATACTCATTTCTAATTGATTTTTTGCTCGTTGCACTTCTGCTTCATCCACTCTTTCTTCAATTAGTTGATCTAACCACGACATATCCGCAGATATTTGTATTTCAAAATTCATTTTTTTAAAAAATTGTTTTTTAAACTGTAACTTTTTAATTTTTATAATACCACGGGAAAACAAAAGAAAACGTTGTGTATAACTCGGTTCTCTAAAATAAAATGAAAATATTTGAAGAAGTCAAAGCGCAGAAAGGTAGTTTTCTTCTAGTTTTGTAAGAGGGACATAGAAATCGAGAAAACGTTGTGGACATTTCATCTGATATAGAAAATTTTAGAACAAAATCATCTGGTCCAAGTGAAAGGTACAAAGAAAAAATTAAAGAAAAAACATTTAATAGGTTTTACTGGAAGAGAATGCACTTAAGAAAAGATAGAAAAAAGTAATCGACATGTATACTCTGCAGGGGTGTTAAAGGGACAAAAAAAAGGGGACGTCCGGTGGTATAGCGATAAGTAGATTAGTAGGCATCATGTTAAGATGTTTTTTTTTGCACTGACACTACTAACCAGATGTTTTTTTTATAGTAGTTGCCTTTCGGAAAAGATATTTTTGGAGTCGCAAGGCAACAGGTAAACATCCGTTATGTATTTCGACCATTTCTATACGTATAATATTGTTTTCCTTTTTTGCCCGATGACCGATTTTCTTTTAAAATTTTTCTTGCAGCTTGTTCGTAGACAATATTTTTTTTAGACGCGTAATATTGTTTTTCCTTGTTCCCTAAAAATCGATCTTTCCTTTCAGGAAAAGCAGTATATAAATAAATGGCGAAACTATTATTGCCACAGATAGTATTTTGTCTTAGTCACGAATAGAAGTATAAATTTTATGTGTTAAGTGATTTTATTGAGAGAGAAATCATGAGGAATATTGATAAAAATGAATTTCGTAAAATTATATTTCGGATTGTTGATTATTTAATTTACGCGAGATTGTGTTACGTTATACAGCGTAAATGCGATTCTGCATGGCGCCTGAAAGTACAGCGTATGTCTATTTTACAGTTGAAAAAACAATTTCATTTTATATTATCGTGTGTGTCATTGCGCATGATCGCGCGATTGTTCAATATGATTTTTAAAGAAAACGATCTTGCTGTAATAGCAGCAGGGGAATACGTAATATCGAAAAATCTACATGATGCCTACGTACTCCAGGGTCTGATAAACGAATATGTAAGTATAAAATTTCTGAGAAACGTTGTAAGTATAAAAAAAAATGTTTAAACTACTAATTTTATTAAACTTCTTACCGAATATATATAATTTTTGTAGCAATTTCAAAATGAAAATTTTTATACATTTCCTTTTTTTTAAAAAAAAATGATAGGCATTTTTGTATATAACTTTAAATATTACTATTAAATGATTTCTTGGTCTTATATTTTATATAACACGATTTTGAGTTGTAAATACTTAAAATATTATATTTTAAGGAATGTAAAATATCGTGATTACAGTTTTCAAAAAAAAATTTTTTTTCTAATCCATAAGTTTTTAAAATATCTCTTTATTACAATCTTCGATTTCAAATTTATGTTGAGTTGATTATAAAGATATTTCGAGAAATTTTTGAATAAAAAGATAAAAATCTGTGAAACTGTAATGTTGGTAGCTACTTATAAATCATATATCCTATTATATCATCTTAACCACTATTATTATCAAAACCAATAGCTTACATTTTTCATATTAGAATAATTTTGTCTAATTTTACTAATTTTTCATGCGAATACTTTTTAAAAATAAAAGCTATTTTTTAAATAATTTAAAATATCATTAAATAAACATTAAGATGTATTAAAATTATTATTTTTATTGTATATAATAATAAATCATTGATGCTTATAAGTTGAAATCAAAAATTATGCAACGTGTATATATATATATATATATAATTAATATATGATTCATTTTTACAGCTCTTGAAATATTACTAGCTAGTAGTAGTAGTAGCGAGAGCAAGAGCGAGAGCGATGACAGCAATGCAAGCGATGTGGAAACATTATTTGAACAATCAGTCAACAATCCCAATTTGCCGAGTACATCTAGAAATACCGTTCGACGGCGTTTGTTTTACGATAACAATAAAGTAACTCGTAACGAAGAAGAAGAAGAAGAAAGTGTGCGAATTGTACATGATAATGAGATCATAATAGACAGCGATGCTGGAACAGTCATCAACGATCGAATCGTCCCGCAAGAACGGATACAAGAGGAATTCGTAAGAGATTTCGAATCAGGATCCGAGGATTTCGAGTTTGATGATGAAGAGCCGAACCCAGAAATAATTAGGCAAGTGGTCAATTGACGCGTGCGATGATAAACAATTATCCCGAGCCATTCAGTGCGGTTATAAGAAGTCTTAACCATAATGGCCCGGAAAATGCATCAAAGTCAGCAGCAAACGCGCCAGGCCGTTCGGAAAACCATGAAGAACGGTTTGCTACTTTACACAGTTTTTATACGCAAACGGCACCATTAAGAGCATGACGAAGCTGCGCGCCTCCTAATAATATTTCCAATCCTAACTTATGAATAAACGATGCGTTTAATTGAGTTTTTTTTTTTTTTTTTTTTTACAAAGAAAAAATTTGTAAGATTAAACTCTAGTGCGGACAACTCAAGAAATCCACCAAAATACTATACATAAAAAGTTATACTAAAAACTTTCAATGTATCGTATTTTAAGGTTAGGTTTGTTGAATGTGATATCTAATTTCCAATCCAAGGTCATAATAAAACAATAAGTCTAAATGATTTTTTATTTTAACAAAAATTATTGTATTAACATAGCTTAAGTGCGGACAAGTCATTATATTTGTTTAATTTATGAATTAGAAAAGAAATTAATAAAATAAGAAAAGCAAAACTCGATTGTTGCAGCTCCGACATCCCGTTAAGAGAGAGAGAGAATTTCACATAGCGAATGGCTCGCGTATGAGTTATCACTTTTTTTATGTAGGAGTACTAGATCAGCGTCTTAATGAATGTAAGTTTTCTTTATTATTATTATTATTATTATTATTATTATTATTATTGGGAGTCGGCTTGAGGAGGCCCCTTGAGCAAGTGTTGTCTTCCAGGTTCCGGGCATTGCCCAACCGCTCCTGGGCGTCATCGTCGCATCAATGCTCTTTGCAGCAATGCTATAACGTTGACGGCAAATAGGAAGTAATGACCCGAGGAGAAATAACCTCGCAAAAAAACCAGGGACTATCTGGCCCGGATGGTAGTAATCCTGTAAGGGTCCCGCTTTGGGTTCCAAGATAGGGGTGGTTCCCTGACTAAATTCACCACTTTTATGGAAGATGTCGGATTTAAATACAGTAATACCCCAGGTGAGTACCCCTGTACAGGGCAATCTCACCTCCGCTTCCGATCGAGTGAAAGCTTAGGTGGGCGGAGCTGGCCTCATGGATTCTGGGAGAGGCCAAATTCACGTTGACCATATTGTCGCTGGACTGGGTAACCAGACTTCGACGGCAATAATAACTACCGAAATGCTAGAGGAGACAACCTCGCATAAAAAACAAGAAATGTCTACTTTGCAGGTATCAAGGATACGGAGCTGCAGTCAGAGCAGTGTTGCTAGCGTCCGAAGTGCCAAAAGCGCTTTTAGTGACGCCTCAGGCTTTGAACAAAACGCACTCCAAGAGGACATGGACGCATTCTTCGAGGCTATAAGCGATCAAGAGTTATGGATAGAGGAAATGAGGAAGGAAGTTCAAGGGATGCAGGACGTTCTGAAAAAGAACACAAACCTCAGGATCCAAACAGCGGTCGAAAGGTTGGAAGTCCATATGAAGAAAGCGGTTGAACAGCAGGAAGTTCTAAAAAGAAAAGCAAATACCATCAAGGATGGAGTTGACCAAATTCTTAGTCAACATAGGGTAAGGAAGACAGCGCGGAGGAGGATGCAAGCTGAACTTTTACGGGACACCGTAATCGCGAGCATTAACTCTAAAAGAGAACGAGGCAGCGCAGATAATAGCCCAGAGGACGTACGGCATAAGAAAAGAAAAAAGAAGAAAGTGACAGCGGGTGCTGCGAATGCGCAATCTCTTCCGCAGATTGCGCCATCTAGCCATTCACGTCCCCAAGCTTCGAAGACAAACTTCATGAAGACAGAAACGGTGGTCGTAAAGGTAACCCAAGGGGCCTCATACGCAGACATCCTTGGAAAGCTCCGCAAGGATGTCAAGCCGCAGGAAAGCAGCACGGAGGTCCTAAGCGTCAGGCCGACAACCAAGGGAAACGTCTTGATCCAGATCTCGAAAGAGTCGGATAGAATGGCCTTCACTGACAAGGTCAAAGTTGCAGTAGAGGGCATAGGAACCGTCAACATGGATGGGCGGAGAAGGACGATTGAGATTCGTGATCTTGATCAGATGACAACGGAGGCCGAGGTACAGGAAGCGTTAGGTAGGATCCTGGGTCCTGAGCAAAGCGCTCGGAAGGTCATCATCCTCGGACCCAGTCGATTCGGATCCAAAATGGCAGTTGTTGTGCTTGATGAAGCTGAGGCAACAGTTCTTTTGAACAAGGAGCAAATCCAAATTGGATTCGTTAACTGTAAGGTACAGAGAAGAATTATGGTAATCAGATGTCATCGATGCCTAGGCTTCGGTCACAGGCAGGATCAGTGCGTCGGTCCAGACAGGTCCGCGCACTGCTACAAGTGCGGAAACGAAGGTCACACAAGGGCAGCATGTCCTAACAATGCCTGCTGCTTTTTGTGCTTACAGGATGGAAGTGATAGCGAAGCTGCTAAGCACGTGGCCGGTAGCGGAGTATAGAGGGTCTTCAGGCAAGCGCTGCAAGAAGAGAAGAAGAGAAACATCGAAACGAGGAATAATCCCAGATAAATAGATGCTTGAATAAAGTGAATTGAAAGTCAAGAAAAAGACATAAAATGGACGGCGCTGATGCGAATTGGTGGCCCCACCCTGAAGTAATGCCGAGAAGGCTTAAGTGCCGGGGTGGTGTAAAGGTCACGAGGTGGATGTTACTGGCCTTTTGCCCGCGTGACGATTGCATCTTCTTGCAATCGTCCCGCGGTCAGGAGGACAGGGGGTTAGAAGGTCCCCTGGGACTCTGATGCCCTGGATGTGAAATGGAGGGCCATTTCACAGTCAGGGCTGACGTGCACTCAGGAACCCGTCACACCGGTGGCAGGATCCCCTCCTGCACGGCGATAACGCTTTGCGGAATCGCACGGCGGGCGTGGATCCTGTCGCTGAAGGTCTGGCTCAGGCAGATTTCCCGTTTTTTTACCACCATAAAAAAAAAAAAAAAAAATTATCATTATTATTATTATTATTATTATTATTATCATTATCATTATCATTATCATTATCATTATCATCATCATTATCATTATCATTATCATTATCATTATCATCATCATTATCATTATCATTATCATCATCATCATCATCATCATTATCATTATCATCATCATTATCATCATCATCATCATTATCATTATCATTATCATTATCATCATCATCATCATTATCATTATCATTATCATTATCATTATCATTATCATTGTCATTGTCATTGTCATTGTCATTGTCATTGTCATTGTCATTGTCATTGTCATTGTCATTGTCGTTGTCGTTGTCGTTGTCGTTGTCGTTGTCGTTGTCGTTGTCGTTGTCGTTGTCGTTGTCGTTGTCGTTGTCGTTGTCGTTGTCGTTGTCGTTATCGTTATCGTTATCGTTATCGTTATCGTTATCGTTATCGTTATCGTTATCGTTATCGTTATCGTTATCGTTATCGTTATCGTTATCGTTATCGTTATCGTTATCGTTATCGTTATCGTTATCGTTATCGTTATCGTTATCGTTATCGTTATCGTTATCGTTATCGTTATCGTTATCGTTATCGTTATCGTTATCGTTATCGTTATCGTTATCGTTATCGTTATCGTTATCGTTATCGTTATCGTTATCGTTATCGTTATCGTTATCGTTATCGTTATCGTTATCCTTATCATTATCATTATCATTATCATTATCATTATCATTATCATTATCATTATCATTATCATTATCATTATCATTATCATTATCATTATCATTATCATTATCATTATCATTATCATTATCATTATCATTATCATTATCATTATCATTATCATTATCATTATCATTATCATTATCATTATCATTATCATTATCATTATCATTATCATTATCATTATCATTATCATTATCATTATCATTATCATTATCATTATCATTAGCATTATCATTATCATTATCATTATCATTATCATTATCATTATCATTATCATTATCATTATCATTGGGAGTCGGCTTGAGGAGGCCCCTTGAGCAAGTGTTGTCTTCCAGGTTCCGGGCATTGCCCAACCGCTCCTGGGCGTCATCGTCGCATCAATGCTCTTTGCAGCAATGCTATAACGATGACGGCAAATAGGAAGTAATGACCCGAGGAGAAATAACCTCGCAAAAAAACCAGGGACTATCTGGCCCGGATGGTAGTAACCCTGTAAGGGTCCCGCTTTGGGTTACAAGATAGGGGTGGTCCCCTGACTAAATTCACCACTTTTATGGAAGATGTCGGATTTAAATACAGTAATACCCCAGGTGAGTACCCCTTCACAGGGAAATCTCACCTCCGCTTCCGATCGAGTGAAAGCCTCGGTGGGCGGAGCCGGCCTCATGGATTCTGGGGGAGGCCAAATTCACGTTGACCATATTGCCTCGGGGATGGGAAACCAGGCCTCGGCGGCAATCAGATCTACTGAAAGGCTAGAGGAGACAACCTCGCAGGAAAAACAGGCAACATCTAATTTGCACGTACCGAGGGTACGAAGCGGTAGCCAGAGCAGTATTGCTAGCATTAGAAGCGCGAAAAGTGCTTATAGTGACGCGTCAGGTTTTGAGCAGAACGCTGTGCTGACAGATTTAGATGAGTTTTTGGAAGCAACGAGGAACCAAGATCTTCTGATAGAGGAAATGAAGAAGGAAGTGAAAATGATGCAGGAAGCTTTGAAAAAAAACACGAATCTGAAGATTCAAAGTGCCGTGGAAAGGATGCAGGTTCACCTGAAGCATGCCGTTGACCAGCAAGAAAAGGTTAGGAATAAAGCGAATGTACTCAAAGACACGGTGGATCAAATTTATGATCAGCATATGCAGAGGAAAATAGGGCGGAGGCGAATGCATGCTGAGGTTCTGAGGGACACAGTGCTGGCGTGCACTGGTTATAAAAGGGACCGAGGCAGCGCTAGTAACAGCCCGGAGGATGGACGGCATACTAAAAAAAAGAAGAACAAAGTGACGCTTGAGGCTGCAAATACGCAGTCTCTTCCGCAGACTGCGCCATCCAGTCAAGTGCGCCCTTCAGCCGCGAAATCAGGTACTAGGAAGAAAGAAGCGGTGGTGGTGAAGATCTCACAGGGGTCTACATATGCAGACGTTCTTGGGAAGCTTCGCACGGAAGTAAAGCCGCAGGATAGTGGTACGGAAGTATTAAGTGTAAGATCCACAACTAAGGGAAACCTCATAATCCAGGTCTCAAAAGAGTCGGATAAAAAGGCCTTTACTGACAATGTGAAAAATGCAGTAAAGGGTCTAGGAACCGTAAGCATGGCTGAGCGGAAAAGAACTATTGAAATTCGGGATCTTGACCAGATGTCAACAGAGTCCGAAGTACAGGAAGCATTAAGCAGAGTCCTGGGCTCCGAGCCAGGTACTAGGAAGGTATTGATCCTAGGACCAAGCAAATTCGGGTCTAAGATGGCTGTCATTGTTCTCGAAGAGACAGAGGCGAGACATCTCTTGAATAAAGGACGAATCCAAATTGGATTTGTGAATTGCAGGGTGGAACGGAGAACAATGGTAACAAGATGTCATAGATGTCTGAACTTTGGACACAGACAGGAACAGTGCCAGGGACCCGACAGATCGGCGAACTGTTTTAAGTGCGGAAAAGCAGGCCACACAAGAGCGGCATGTGTCAATGATGCCTGCTGCTTCTTGTGCCGGCAGCAAGGTTCTGCTGGCGAAGCTGTAAAACACGTGGCTGGTAGCGGAGCATGCAAGATATTCAGGAGAGCCCTAGAAGAAGAAAAGAGGAAGAGCTGGGAGACCCTTAGAAATTCCCGAAAGAGAGAAGTCTAGCTGAAGAAGATTGAGAACTGAGAATTAGACTCAATAATGGAGGCGCTGCGGCGTATTGGTGACCCCACCCTGAAGTAATGCCGAGAAGGCCTAAGTGCCGGGGTGGAATAAAGGTCACGAGGTGGATGTTACTGGCCTTTTGCCCGCGTGACGATGGCATCTTCTTGCAATCGTCACGCGGTCAAAGGGACAGGGGGTTAGACGGTCCCCTGGGACTCTGATGCCCTGGATGTCGAATGGAAAGTCCATTCCACAGTCAAGGCTGACGTGCACTCAGGAACCCGTCACACCGGTGGCAGGATCCCCTCCTGCACGGCGATAACGCTTTGCGGAATCGCACGGCGGGCGTGGATCCTGTCGCTGAAGGTCTGGTTTAGGCAGATTTCCCGTTTTTTTACCACCATAAAAAAAAAAAAAAAAAAAATCATTATCATTATCATTATCATTATCATTATCATTATCATTATCATTATCATTATCATTATCATTATCATTATCATTATCATTATCATTATCATTAGCATTATCGTTATCGTTATCGTTATCGTTATCGTTATCGTTATCGTTATCGTTATCGTTATCGTTATCGTTATCGTTATCGTTATCGTTATC
This sequence comes from Anastatus disparis, assembly GCA_017163975.1. Lineage (NCBI taxonomy): Eukaryota > Metazoa > Arthropoda > Insecta > Hymenoptera > Eupelmidae > Anastatus > Anastatus disparis. The sequence goes on from JAFFSR010000233.1 coordinate 168,108, forward strand.
GTTATCGTTATCGTTATCGTTATCGTTATCCTTATCATTATCATTATCATTATCATTATCATTATCATTATCATTATCATTATCATTATCATTATCATTATCATTATCATTATCATTATCATTATCATTATCATTATCATTATCATTATCATTATCATTATCATTATCATTATCATTATCATTATCATTATCATTATCATTATCATTATCATTATCATCATCATTATCATTATCATCATCATTATCATTATCATCATCATTATCATCATCATCATCATTATCATTATCATCATCATTATCATTATCATCATCATTATCATTATCATTATCATTATCATTATCATTATCATCATCATTATCATTATCATTATCATTATCATTATCATCATCATTATCATTATCATTATTATTATCATTATCATTATCATTATCATTATCATTATCATTATCATTATCATTATCATTATCATTATCATTATTATTATTATTATTATTATCATTATCATTATTATCCCTCCGCATGTTGCTGACCTTGTAAGTGTCCACCTACGATGTGGTGGCGGGGCGGAGGCTTAAGCACGATCCACATATCGCTGGCAATCCTTAGCGATGGTCAAGGATATCTGGATGATCGCGTAGGCACTTTCGCTTCACGAAACTGCCAACCCATTGAAATTTATTGTTCGTATTTACGTGTACTAAGAAGCAACACAGTATGAGTGGATGTATGAATGAGCTGCGGCTGTCGACCAATGGATATTCCCGTCAGACTACGGGGGTTGTACGTGAATAGTGACTTGCTGACCTCTGTTTAGTAATAAGGGTAAAAGTTAGTCCCCTCTCCGGCGAAAGTCGTGACGGGCAAAGGTCCCGTGAAACCACATGCTGGTAAGGAACTGTTACGTACTTCTACTAACGTAACCAGAGCCAATGAAGGGGTTGAAGTTGGTTCGTACAGGCGCAGGTGTGAAGGATTACCTGGTCAGTATTTCCTTATACCGAGTCCGCGCAGGAGAACTGCGGAACGTCTAGCCTGAAGTTTAGGGCCTGGCGCGGCACGGATCAGACGTCGCCCACTCAATAGGGATGACGTAAAACCTTTAGCATCAATATGGCGCGGGCCTAACCCGTAACATCTTTTCTAGAATCACTCGATGTCGCTAGGGTTGACCACCCGACAACCGCTTCTCGGCTGCGGCATCCTTAACTAGGGCACCTTACAGGCGGGGATAGTGGCTCCACTGCGCCTGGAGCTCCCATGATGGGCGAACCGTCTTAAACCAAGTACACGTTTTAATATGGTAAATTCAACACAAAACAAAAACCAATCAGGAGCGGCTAGTAATAGCCAAAACAATACCGAAGGCCAGATGTCGCAGGCTGATCCCCTAAAGAATACAGGGGTAGAGATCACCTGCTTGACAATTGAAGAAAGATCTCAAAGAATGAATGAGATCTTTTTGCTCATGCAGGCAGCTGTTAGGTCCATGCCTAACATGAACTCGAAAGTGAAAGATAACCTGCCAGAATTGATTGAGCACGTAGAAGCTCTGAAAAGGGAGTTTTCTCGCTTGCGCGAAGCAAGAACGGTCACTGAACAGATGGAAGTGACCGAGACGCTTCAGGCAAGCGCTGCAGCTAAGCGGCCCAGAGAAGAAGACTCGCTGGAATCAGGAAACAATTCTGATCCGCGAGCTCTTCTTAAGAAGGGCAGAGCTGAGGAAGACGCAGACGACTCTTTTGTGACTGTCCAAAGTCGCAAGGATGTTAAGGCTGCAAAGAAACAAAAGAAGCTGCAGCTGGAACAACAAACACAGCAGCAGCGGCAACAAACGCAACAACAACAGCAGCGATCACAGCAGCCTAACTCCAAACCACCAACGGCCAGAACATCGGCAAAAGTGACGGAGCAGCCTGCACAGCAGCTGCCAAAAAGAAGAAGAAAAGGAGGAGAAAGACGAAGAAGCGTTCTGCCGCCGTCCTTATAAGACCAGAAGAAGGTAAGACTTACAGTGAGGTCCTGCAGAACATCCGGCAGGAGCTCATCCAGAACAGCCCGACGAGTAACATCAAAGGGATCAGAAAAACCAGGACCGGAGATGTCCTGATTGAGTTGGGCAACACCAAGGAACTTGAGACCTTCAGTGACTTTTTGAAAAGAACGGTTGGTGGAACAGGCAAAATTAAGGAGATCATCCCCAAAGAAGCAGTCGAAATCAGAGATATAGACTGCCTCGCAACGGTGGATGAAGTGAAGACAGCAGTAAAAGCTGTTTTCACACAAGCAAATAAGGACCTGGGCGAGTTTAGCGTCTCGCTGACGAACCCCAACAGCAGAGAGCTTCGCTTGGCCATCGTAGAGATGGAACAAGACCAGGCATCGTTCCTGCTCTCTCAAACCAGAGTAAAAATCGGCTACACTAACTGCCGTATCAGAAGTTGGCAACGGGTTCAGCGCTGTTTCAGGTGCCTGAACTACGGTCATCAGGCGCGTGACTGCCGAGGACCTGACCGTAGCAAGATGTGCTACAAGTGTGGCAAAGATGGCCATAAGGGATCGGCCTGTAAGGCTACTGACACTCAGTGCATACTATGTACTGAGCGCGAAGTAGAACCTGCAGAGCGAAAACATATCCCTGGGTCAGGTCAGTGCAAAGTCTTTCGCGAGACCCTAGACCGATTCAAAAGGCAACGCTAATGATGGGCCGCGTAACGGTCCTCCAAGCCAACTTACACAGAAGTGACCTAGCCAACAGCCTTTTGACCCAAATCAAATTCGAAACAAAGGCTGATGTGCTCTTGATAAGCGAGCAGTACACAAACTGGAGCGTTAAGACCTGGTTTAGAGACAAGCTTGGCACTGCTGCGATTTACGTAGACCCAAAGACCATCAGAGAAGACGCAAATGGAGCTGAAGAAGGCTTCGTATGGGTTAAAAGCAGAAACGTTACATACGTGAGCTGTTATTTTACACCAAACTCAACAGCAGACACGTTTAGGCGCCGTCTGGATCTGCTGGAAGACTCTGTCCGAAGAATGGAAGGTGACGTCGTCGTCGCAGGAGACTTTAACGCGAAAGCGTTAGAGTGGGGAATGCCACTGCAGGACAGCAGAGGAGGATACATCATGGAGATGGCAGACAGACTCGGCCTAACAGTGCTAAACACCGGAAGCACTCCAACATTCAGACGAGGAGCTAGCGGTACGATTCCTGACGTATCCTTCGCATCAGAAAATCTTTCACGTAAAGTGTCAGATTGGAAGGTGCTGGAGACATACAATGGAAGTGACCACCAGTACATCACATTTCAAATCCATGATGGATCCCAATCATCGAGGCGAAATGTCGCTAGACCAGTCAGATGGAACGTTGCCAAGCTGGACTCTGAGAAACTTGTCCAAGTACTGCAGCAAGGATCAGACTATCTACCGGACGCGACAACTGCCACCGGAAACGCCGACGCTGCAGAGGTTCTCGTAAAAGAGACGATGAGTCTCATTCACAGAGCCTGTGATGCATCTATGCCGCGCAAGGGATCGCGACATCATAAGCGTCCAGCGTATTGGTGGAATGACGAAATCGCTAGAACGAGGTCAGAAGCTCTTAGTCTCAGAAGATCATCACAGAGAGCAAGAAAGAAGAACTCACCAGCAGCAGATCTTTTGTCTGCGCAATACAGAGACGTGCATAAAAAGCTTCGTAAGAAGATCAATCGAAGCAAAGCACAATGCTGGAAAGACCTGAGCGAAGACGTCAACAGAGAGGTGTGGGGCTTGGCCTACAAGATCGTGACCAAGAAGCTTAACGCCGCCCCCACGTTGCCATTCGAAGAAGAGACCATGGCGAACATCGTAAACCACTTGTTCCCTACGCATCCACCACTCGAAGAACAGGAGAATACAGGAGAACCAGAAGAGATCCCGCTCTTTACAAGCGGAGAGCTACAGATAGCTGCAAGAATGATGAAGAACAATAAGGCACCTGGGCCTGACGGAATACCATCCGAGGTCCTTAAATGCATAGCGGTGAAAGCGCCATCTCTCTTGTTGAACATGTACAACGCGTGCCTCCAGACGGGTGTGTTTAGCACTCCCTGGAAGATTGCGCGTCTTGTGCTGATCAACAAAGGAAAGGGAGGTGATCCCCGGCATCCATCGTCCCACAGGCCACTCTGCATGTTGGACGAAGCAGGGAAGCTATACGAGAGGCTGCTTAAACCGCGATTACAAGGAGCTGTACAGGCGGCTGGCGATCTCGCTGACAACCAGTACGGCTTCAGGAAAAAGCGGTCTACCGTAAATGCAGTAGAAGAAGTAGTAAAGGTAGCAAAAGAAGGATGGACTGGGAACCATCATTCCCGTCTTATTGCGTTTCTAGTCATGCTGGATACGAAAAACGCTTTCAACTCAGCAAAATGGCCTGACCTCCTTGCTGCGTTGAAAGAGTTTAAGGTACCAGAATACCTTATGCGAGTGATACGAGACTATCTGAGAAACCGTATCCTCCGCTATGAAACAGAAGAAGGCTGGCGTGAAAAAGACCTTAGCGCAGGCGTGGCACAGGGCTCGATCTTCGGCCCAGACTTCTGGAACATCCTGTTCGATGCATTACTTAGACTTGCAATGCCGGATGGGGTGAAAATGTTTGCGTACGCTGATGATGTCGCTTTAGTCATCTCCGCGAAAAACGAAAACATTGCCCAGCACATACTAAACACGGCGATGAGAAGAATTTCCGAGTGGATGGTGAAGCATGGTCTCGAAATAGCGATGGCCAAAACAGAAATCGTGCCCTTAACTTGGAAACACATCAACATCGAGTTTCCCATGACAGTAGGCACAAACGTGGTGCAGACAAGAAGTGAGGTGACGTATCTCGGCATAAAGCTAGATGCAAAACTAACTTTTTTGACGCACCTAAAACACGTCGCTAATAAAGCGATAAAGAAAACGTTGCAGTTAAGTCGTCTTATGGCCAATACCAGCGGCCCGAAATCAAGCAAACGACGACTTTTAATGACAGTCACGACGTCCATCTTATTGTACGGCTCTGAAATATGGGCTAACCAAATGAGAAAAGAGACGCACCGAAGCGTACTATCTTCTGTTCAAAGGAGAGGGGCTCTTAGAGTCACCAGCGCCTATCGCACTGTCTCGGGACCCGCGGTGCTAGTCATCGCAGGAATCATCCCGATCGAATTACAGGCGATGGAACGCAAGCGAACCTACGAACGGAAGAAAACAGAAGATGGAACTGCAATCGTTCAGAAAGAAGAAAGACAAGTGACCATGGAAACCTGGCAAAAAACATGGAATCAGATGGTGAAAGGCCGATGGACACACGTGCTCATTAGGGAGCTGGCTCCATGGGTCGATAGAAGATACGGGGAGGTCAACTATTACCTCACCCAGTTCCTTAGTAACCACGGGTATTTCTGCGCTTATCTCAGTAAAATGGGAAAGACCCAGAGCCCGGGCTGCATCTTCTGTTTCGCGGATCGCGACGATGCGTATCATACGTTTTTCGTCTGCCATCAGTGGAACGAAGAAAGACGCCAGGTTGAGAGGATATTCGAAGCGTTAACGCCAGATAACATTATCAGTGAAATGTTGTCGGCCAAAGAAAAGTGGGACGCTATGGCACTATTTGTCGAAAGCGTCCTAAGAAAGAAGAAACCGTTCTTAGATAGGGCAATCGAACTAAGTGCGAATGAGGAGCGGGGAGTCAGGCTTATACCTCACCATAACCTAGAGGCAGTAGCCGGTCCCATAGATTCGGGTGCGGAGGGTGACGACGAGGACTCGTCTTAAGGACGAGAACGAATCGTGCACCCAGGAAATGTTTGAGATAGCAGCAAAAGCGCCAGCTTTAGCTGTGGTATGAATGAGTGTCGTTGTAAATAAGCGCGAGATTGAATGTTAGTATGAGTCAGACGCGGTAGAGAGGATAGCCCCACAAGAGGCATAAGATCCATCTTAGAACAGGAGAATCAAGACTGAAGAGAAAATTATGGACTGATTTTGCTCCTTTACAGAGCCAGTCCATACCATACCATATATATGCGATCGATTTATGCTCCCCTTTACAGAGCCGATCGCCAGGCAGAAGATAGCCTTTTAAATCATGTTGCTTATTAGGCATAGATCTATATTATTGGAAATCTGTATATTTACAGAAGAAGTCAGAAGGAAAAGGTCCAAAAGACTTAGAACGCGGTGCCACCCTGAAGTAATGTGATAAACAGTTTCCGGGGTGGAACAAACGCCGTGAGTGATGATTGGAGAATCTCTTGCACGTCCAGTGACTGCATTTTTTTTGCTATCATTAGACAGGCATGAGGATCGCGTAATTTTAGAGGTTTGCTAGTTTATCTAGAACCCCTCTCAACCGTCTGTACTCTGTTCCCGGATATATCCGAGCCCAGCGAACTGACGGCGGTCTAACAGCAGATTTTATTTGTTCAACCAAAAAAAAAAAAAAAAAAAAAAAAAAAAAAAAATTATTATTATTATTATTATTATTGGGAGTCGGCTTGAGGAGGCCCCTTAAGCAAGTGTTGTCTTCCAGGTTCCGGGCATTGCCCAACCGCTCCTGGGCGTCATTGTCGCATCAATGCTCTCTGCAGCAATGCTATAACGAAGACGGCAAATAGGAAGTAATGACCCGAGGAGAAATAACCTCGCAAAAAAACCAGGGACTATCTGACCCGGATGGTAGAAAACCTGTAAGGGTCCCGCTTTGGGATACAAGATAGGGGTGGTTCCCCGAAATATAAACCACAACTTAATGGAAGATGTCGGATTCAAATACAGAATTACCCCAGGTGAGTACCCCTTCACAGGGAAATCTCTTCTCCACTTCCGATCGGGTGAAAGCCCCGGTGGGTGGAGCTGGCCTCAAGGATTCTGGGGGAGGTCGAATTCACGTTAACCATAGTGTCGCAGGGCTGGGAGACCAGGCTTCAGCGGCAATTACTACTACTGGAACGCTAGAGGAGACAACCTCGCATAAAAAACATGGAACGGTTACTTTGCAAGTGCCGAGGGAACGAAGCGGTAGTCAAAGCAGTATTGCTAGCGTTGGAAGTGCTAAAAGTGCTTTCAGCGATGCGTCAGGCTTTGAACAGAACGGTGTGCGGACGGATATAGATGATCTTTTGGAAATAATGAGGAACCATGATCTTTTGATAGAGGAAATGAAGATAGAAGTTCAAGCTATGCAGGAAGCTCTGAAAAAGAATACGAATCTCAAGATTCAAAGTGCAGTGGAAAGATTACAGGTTCACCTGAAGCATGCCGTTGGCCAACAAGAACAGGTTAAGAGTAAAGTAAATTGTATCAAGGATGGAATAGATCAAATTTATGAGCAGCATACGCAGAGAAAAATAGGGCGAAGACGAATGCACGCTGAGGTTCTTAGAGACACTGTGCTTGCCTGCACTGGTTTCAAAAGGGACCGAGGCAGCGCTAGTAATAGCCCGGAGGATGTGCGGCAAAGCAAGAAAAAGAAGGAGAAAACGATGCCTGGTACTACGAAAATCCAGTCTCTTTCAGAGACTGCGACAGCTAGTCAACAGCGCCATCAGGAAGGAAAGAAAGGCACCCGGAAGATAGAAGCGGTGGTTGTGAGGATCTCACAGGGGTCTACATACGCAGACGTACTTGGGAAGCTTCGCGAGGAAGTCAAGCCACAGGAGAGTAGTACTGAGGTCTTGAGCGTTCGACCAACGACCAAAGGAAACCTTATAATCCAGATCTCGAAAGAGTCGGATAGAAAGGCCTTCACTGACAACGTTAAGGTTGCAGTGGAGGGTATGGGAACTATAAGTACGGTGGAGCGGAAAAGAACGATTGAGATTCGCGATCTTGATCAGATGACTATGGAGGCTGAAGTACAGGAAGCACTGAGTAGAGTCATAAGCTCCGAGCAAAGATCTCGGAAGGTTATAATCCTTGGACCAAGTAAATTTGGATCTAAGATGGCAGTAGTCGTCCTTGATGAGACTGAGGCAAGAGACCTTTTAAATAAGGAGCGAATTCAAATTGGGTTTGTTAACTGCAGGATACAGATAAGAACCATGGTAATAAGATGCCATCAATGCTTGGGCTTTGGCCACAGGAAAGACCAGTGCGAGGGTCCCAACAGGTCCGCGCACTGCTATAAGTGCGGAGAGGCAGGACATACAAGGGCAACATGTCCTAATAATGCCTGCTGCTTCTTATGCCGACAGGAAGGGTGTGATGGCAAAGCTGTCAATCATGTGGCTGGTAGCGGGGTCTGCAAGGTCTTTAGGCAAGTCCTAGAGGCCGAGAAGAGGAAAAAACGAGAGACTTCCAATAAGCCTCGGAAGAAAGTTACCGCATTAGAAACTAGAGGAGGATAAGTACCAGGTACAGTAAGGAAGGCGCTGCGGCGTATTGGTGACCCCACCCCGAAGTAATGCCGAGAAGGCCTAAGTGCCGGGGTGGAATAAAGGTCACGAGGTGGATGTTACTGGCCTTTTGCCCGCGTGACGATTGCATCTTCTTGCAATCGTACCGCGGTCAGAAGGACAGGGGGTTAGACGGTCCCCTGGGACTCTGATGCCCTGGATGTGGAATGGAAAGTCCATTCCACAGTCAAGGCTGACGTGCACTCAGGAACCCGTCACACCGGTGGCAGGATCCCCTCCTGCACGGCGATAACGCTTTGCGGAATCGCACGGCGGGCGTGGATCCTGTCGCTGAAGGTCTGGTTTAGGCAGATTTCCCGTTTTTTTACCACCATAAAAAAAAAAAAAAAAAAAAAATTATTATTGGCTAGAATTGTACAAACACATGGAAAAGCTTGATAGACGTACTCTGTACTGTGATACCGATTCGTGTATTTTTGTAAAAAAGGACGATTCAGATGAATACGAGCCAGCCTTGGGAAACTTATTGGGTGATATGACGGATGAATTAAGATCTTACGGTCCTGGTACTTACATAGATACCATGATGTCTGCAGCACCAAAGTTTTACGCTTATCGTGCTATGACACCGTCAGGAAATACTTATGAATGTTGCAAGGTTAGGGGAATAACTCTAAATTTCAAAAATTCATTAAAAATAAATTTTGATAGTATTAAAACGCTCATAGACGAGGTATTTGCGAGAAAGCTTAGAGAAGAGAATGAGAAAGAGACGAATGAAAACGAAATACGATTGAATTTTAAATCTATACGACGCACACCTTACCACGAGGTCATAACAAGAGAAGAATTCAAAACCTGTAGCGTTGTTTTGAAAAAAAGACGATATGTTATCTTATCGCTTTCTCTTCCTTTTGGTTACAAGAGTGAATGAACAAAATATGAATGATAAAAAATAATAAAAAAATTCCATGAAATCTATTTTATTTTAGAAAACAATTATCAATAATTCATAAATGCTAACAATACGCTAACACCCCGCGCGGTGATAAGCTTATACTTTTCTTATTTAGCTAATTAACGCGGAAAATAAGCTTATCTCCGCACACGTGTTGAATAAGCTAATAAAAAACACGTGTGCCCACGCTGCCGCCGCCGCCGCCGCCCTCCCTACATCACAACTACTTAACTTGAAAAAAAATAAAATAAAGAGGGTTTCAACATAAAAGTATAAAACTTATGCCTACTGTATTCAGTATTCGAAATGGATACACGATGGAAACATCCCTTTACGTGTATAATTTCGGGGCCTACTATGAGTGGGAAGACTGTTTTTGTAAAGCGATTTCTCTGTAATTTGCCACAAATGTGCGATGTGAATTTTGATCGTATTCTCTTTTATTACACTGAGTGGCAAGAAGCATACCGTAGCGAGTTTAAAGTAGGTGGTAATCAACGCATCGAATTTTGAGAAGGCTTACCGCAAGCTACAGACTATTCCAATGACAATGATAAGAGAAAATTACTCATACTCGACGATCTGATGCGCGAATCATCGAATAATACAGTACTTGATTTATTCACAAAAGGTTGTCATCATAAAAATATCAGTGTAATTTTCATCACGCAAAATATTTTTCATAGGGGGCCAAATCAGCGCGATTTATCGTTGAATTCAAATTATATTGTGTTGTTTAAAAATCCGAGAGATCGCGCGCAAATACAATTTCTCGCTCGACAAGTTTACCCTGAGGATCCAAAGTTCTTGCAAGAAGCCTACATCGATGCCTGTAGTAGGCCATTTAGCTATCTTTTATTGGATTTGAAACAAGATACTTCAGATGAGTTTCGCTTTCGCACCGACATATTTCCCGATGACAAGTTGCACTATGCTTACGTGCCTAAATTTTCATTGAGATTCAGGTGAGCATGAAGAAATATAAAGAAAGAAGCATCCGTAGCGGAGAAGCAGTCTTCAAATAGCGATGGCTGAGACAACATCAATGGCCCCATCTGAAACAAAAAGAAAACCAAGAGGAGGAGGAAAGAGAAAAAGTTCCATCAAGTCTAGCACCTGCTGCACGCCTGGGAAATTATATTCAAAAAAGCACGTTGCACTTTTAAATGCCTTGAGCCACGCTGATAGCCAACAGCGCTCAGCTTTGATTCGTACAGCCGATAAAAATCTCATAAAGTGTATTTGCGAGTGTGCACTCAATGTATTGCAAGGTGTTGTAAAATTAAAAACTCATGAACAAAACCGTTTAAAAAAACACAAAACTATATTAAGAAAATTAGTAAAAAGTGGAAGAAAAACAGCTGGTGGTGCTGGTGCTTAGAAAGCTAAAAAACGTACTATAATTCAGAATGATGATTCCTTTTTACCACTTCTATTGGCTCCACTGATAAGTACAATTTTTTCCAAATTTTTAGGAAACAAAAATTAATTTTCTTTCAAGACAAAACAAAAAATTATGGAACGCGCTCGAAAAATGGTCATTGTCCTCGAAAAAACTCTGGAACAAATACAAGGTTTTTCGCAGCAGCAGCAGCAGGGAGGAGCTGTGCCTATAATTAATTCTTCGACAAATAGCACAACTGAAAATATTGAAAAAACTATACAGACACCTGGTGATAATTTAACACGGCTTGATTCGGAAATGTATAAAATTATTAATTCTAAAAGTTTTAGCAGTGAGCGAGAAAAGTGTAAAAATTATTTGCAAATTTTGACGCGTCATTTATTTTTCAAAGATAACGAACGTATGGATGATGGTGAAATTGGTCGAGATATTGACGAAATCGAAGCTACACTGACACCTCTAACAGAAGAAAAAATACTCGATAACGTGCCTAAAATTTATGCTAGAAAAGCACGACTTTTACTAAAACATTGGCGAACTTTTGATCCAGATCGATTAAAATGGGATAGTACTGGAAGCGTTATCGTAGATGGAAAACGTATATCACGGTCTAACATAGCAGAATTGCTTAACGATGTTTTGCAAAAGAAAAAGAAGAAGATCGAGGATGATGACGAAGCGCCTATTGGTAGATTTGAATTTGCAAAGTTTATCGGGAGTTCAGAAACGCCTAATGATCTGATCGGAAACACGGAAATTCTAAAAATTGCTAATAGGCTGTCTTTTTTAAATACTGCTAAACGAAAAATGTTATCACCAGTATTTACCCCACCCGTAACGAGACATGCTGCTAAGAAAAAGTGGCTCAAAGCGAACCTATGAAGAGAATGTCTTTGGAAAATCAGTATTACGACCCTTCGCACGAAGCAGGTTATGCAGGAGCGCGAAATTTAATACGTGTAAATATAAAGGGTAAATCATTGAAAAACAGAGAAAAAGAACAAAAACGAATACACGACTGGTTAAATAATCAAGATGCTTATACTCTTCACCGTCCTGTAAGAAAAAAATTTCCTAGATTACACTATAACGTAACTAACGTGGATGACGTTTGGGAAGCAGATTTGTGTCAGCTAACAAGTCTTAAAAAAGAAAATGACGGTTATTCGTATTGACTAGTAGTCATTGACGTGCTCAGTAAGTATGCATGGATAGAACCACTGAGGGATAAAACAGCGCATACTGTATCAGCTGCATTAGAGAAGATTCTTAAGCGAGCCAATGGTCGTACACCTGTTTACTTACAATCTGACAAAGGTAAAGAATTTGTTGGTGCAGGTTTGCAAAATACTCTTAAAAAATATGACATACAGTTTAGAGCGGCAAGAAATCCGGACATTAAGGCGGCAGTGGTAGAACGTCTTAATCGAACTCTCAAAGAACGTGTTTGGAGATATTTCACACATCGCAATATACATAGGTACATCGATGTAATACATAAGATAGTTTATGCATACAACAATACAGTACATTCAGGTATAAAGATGAAACCTTCAGAGGTTAATTTATATAACGCAGCTGAGACACGAGCGAATTTACAGACGCGCTCTTCAGCAAAGAAAAAATCAAAGGCAAATAAAAGACCGTAAATACGAGGTTGGTGACTACGAAAGGACATTGACGGTTTCTTTTATACAGAAGAATTGGCTCCTGTAGGATCACAACGACTATTGGAAGATCAAAATTTTAAAATTGAACGAGTTCTTCGGACCAAAGGAAGCGGAAATGAAAAACAGCTATTTGTAAAGTGGAAAGGATATCCGGATAAATTTAATTCTTGGATAAAAGCATCAGACGTTGAAAGAATTTAAAAATAATGGATAATCTAGATGATTTTTATTTAGTACTACCGAGTAACAGTAGTATGCGCTATTTTCCCGACAATACGACTACTTGTCTTACCACTTATTTATGTCGTGAAATTAGATTAATCGGTAACTGGCAGGTCGGTATAGTCGAAATACACATACCCTGTACTATTATGCATATTCAAGAACCTGAAGCTTATTATACTTTCAAATTAGGAAGTGCTAAGCCCAAAGTTTCGAAAAATAATGGGTTTTGTAATTTTCCTCATGGCGTATACAGTAGCGTTGAACAACTTGCGGAAGAAATAAATAAAGTACACGAGGCGCGTGAACATCAGAAGCTTGAACCGACTGAATTTCAGAAAGGTTATTACACCTTAAAAAGGATTTGCATTTGCGAAGAGCCGCACTACACGACTTTCAACAAAAAAATTCGTCGTATTTTTGGTTATGAAGATATTGTCCACAGAGAAACAGGAACTTTTGTCACTTCCAACTCAGGAACAAGTATAAATGTGGGCAATAGACCAGCTAGTTTAGCACGGGCCATACCCGATCAGCTCTACGTTTACACAGACATATGCGAACCTTATGCAGTTGGTGATACGAAAACGGCACTTTTACGCATTGTAGCCCTGGAAAATTCAAAGTACAAATTCGGATCAACCGTTGTCAAACAGTTTGCACCGATTCGATACATACCTCTACTACATCATACCTTTCGAAATATTGTTATCGATATAAGAGATCAGCATGGGCGTAAAATACCATTTGAGTATGGAACGCTGACGGTTACGCTTCATTCCAAGCGTAGTCGTTAAATACGTAGCGATATGAGTTATTATATTCATTACTACGACGAGCAGGCTGGTGGTGGTGGAAGCGGCATTAAAAACGTTTACTCTGGTTCAACGTTTCAAAGAGGCTCTGGAATTGGTAGCTTTCTCGGAGGATTATTTAGAACAATTGTGCCATATCTTGCCAGTGGGGCCAAGGCAGTAGGCAAAGAAGCCGTCCGAACAGGCTTGAACGTGCTAGACGACGTGACGAATAAGAGAGCGAATTTTAAAGAGTCTCTCAACACGCGTGCTCGAGAGTCGGGTCGAAATTTAAAAAGAAAAGCAGCTAATAAAATTTCTGATATTATGAAAGGTAGTGGATATAAAGCTGTTACTGCTAAGCGCAAACGACAGTCAACGCGAGCTCGTGTTCCCGCACACAACGCATCGAGCAAGAAAAGAAAGACAAAGAGAAAGACAAATAAGCGCGGTATAGGCAAGAAAAAGAAAACATCAAGGCGAAAGAAGAAGAAAGTATTGAGAAGTGTATCTGACATTTTTGGACCTAAATAAATCATTAAAAAAAATGGCTTTTCTACACGCGTGCAGTGGTGAAGGTACGAAGAGCGAACTAGATATTTTTACTCTTCCCCCGACGCAAACTTCAATTGAAAGCAGTTCTTTTCTCTACTACAAACCTGTATCATCTCTCAGCAATGAAAGCGATTCACCTTTAGAATTTTTGGTTCCTGGTTCGACCGAGCATTACATCGATCTAGCGCATACAATGTTGCAAGTAAGCGTGGAAATTACACCCGTGGGAACCGACGCCGAGAATGCAAAAGTTGCTCCCATTAACAATTTTTCACATTCGTTGTTCGAGCAAACGGACATCTTTTTCAATTCAAAGCTAGTTTCACCCCCAAACAACGCCTATCCTTACAGAGCTTACATAGAAACGCTCTTAAATTACGCTTCTCCTGCCTTAACATCACACCTCACCTCCGCACTTTGGTATGCGGACACAGCAGGATGTATGGATGCATCACCAGCAATTGCTACCGTAACAGTTGGGGCCAATGTCGGTTCTCGGAATTGTCAATACTTTACAGCTGGCGGTAAAGTTGTCGATATGATTGGCCACCTCCATTGCGATGTATTTAATCAAGGTAAATTTTTGGTAAACGGTGTTGAGATGCGAGTGAGACTCGTTCGTAGCAAGGACGCGTTTTGTTTGATGGATTTCACCGATGACGGAAAATTTTCAGTGTGCATCAGAGAAGCGACGCTAATCGTCCGTCGAGCTAATATGAGTCCAGCCATACTATTGGCTCATGCTAATGCTTCGAACAAAACTACTGCAAAATACCCAATAACAAGAGTGGAAGTAAAATCATTCACTCTACATAGCGGAATTTTAGGAGATACTCTTGATAATGTTATATTGGACCAGTTGCCAAAAAGGATCATCATAGGTTTTGTGAGTAACCGAGCCTTCAACGGCAATCGTCAATTGAATCCTTTCAACTTTCAACATTATTCTATTAATTTTCTCTCTCTTTACGTCGATGGAGTACAAATACCAAGCAAACCCCTACAGCCAAAATACACAGGAAATAATAAACTCTATGTAGACGCTTATCACACGCTATTCTCCGGTACTGGTATACATTTTCTCAACGAGGGTATCGATGTTAGCCGAACCTCTTATCCAGAAGGTTACTGTCTCTTTGCATTCGACTTGACGCCTGATTTGTCAACTCATTTTTCATCACATTGGAATCTCGTGCGCTCGGGTGCTCTGCGCATTAAAGTTCGCTTTGAGCAGGCTCTTAGGGAAACAATAAATTGCATCGTTTACGCCGAATTCGATAACGTGCTAGAAATCGATTCAAACAAACAAATTATGATGGATTTTAATGCCAAAGGTGGAAGGGGTGGAGAAAATAATGGGAGAAACATTATGAGACCATTCGTTTCATTTCTCATTGCTCTGGTTGCTTCTTACACTTAGTCGTAGTAGTACACACGAGCTCGCGTTTTCACCACGATGGATTACGTAATAGATATTCAAGGCTTAAGAGATAAAGATAATAAATTTTTACCCAAAGAAGTGGCAGTAGTTTCTCTGCAAGAACAAGTAATCGGTCATTGGATAATAGCACCACCCTACGAATTTGATAATTTACCAGAAGATATAAAAACTAGTAACGATTAGGTGTCGTCACATCTACACGGTTTACAGTGGTTCGATGGTGACGTTATTCTACGCAAATTACGGTATCATTTTTACAACATAGCGAGAAATGCTGTAAGAATTTACGTCAGAGGTGCTGAAAAGGCTAGATACATAGAATCTATTATGGCATGTAACGTTATAAATATAGAGGATTACACCACCACAGGCTTTACCGACTTACAAAGACAGTTTTCTTCCCAGAAGGTATGCTGTTTTCACGCTTGCCAAGAAAATCTCTATAAAAAGGAGTACTGTGCCATGCAGAGATCACATCTGTTGAGAGAGTGGCTTTATTCACTACTCCCTCAATCTCAACAAAATCTGCCTAAAAGAAGTTGTGAACTATTCTATGACTCTCTTCAAAAACTTGCTTACAAGAAAAATAGCATCGTAAGATTTGGATCAAGTGTGACTTTTACGGGAATCGACGACGACGACAAAACCATAGAATACGCGAGTGTGAATGTCAGAATGGTAGTTTAACACAGGAAAATAATACAAATGAACACCAGTCAGATAATGAGGGCCCTGGAAGGGCTGAAAGCCAAAACAATTGGCGTATACGCAGCAGATCGAATTCCGAATGTAATGATAACAGCGGTCGCTGTTGTGTGTAATACCGATGATCATACCAAACCTGGTACGCATTGGGTGGCCATGTATATCGATAAAAATGGATACGGAACGTATTTCGATAGTTACGGTTTCCCACCAGTCTCAAAATACCATCTTGAAAGACTCAGAAGAAACTGTAAAGTTTTTCGATGGAGCACCAAGAAACTGCCAAGCATCGATTCGACGTGTTGCGGCCAGTATACTATTATGTTTCTATATTATATGTGTAGCGGTGCTAGTTTACGCGCGTTTTGTAGCTTCTTTTCAAATAACATGAAAAAAAATGATAAAATAGCTGAAAATTTTTATAAAAGAATTTTAAATAAAATTAAACGCAAAAGATGTAAGCGGGCGAGTGCATTCGCCGGAGAACGTTCTCGAGGTTCAGGCCTTTATAATCAAACATGTACTTCTAGGTTAAGATATTAAGATAAACATAATAATATTCATAATTTTACTTCAAAATATTGTAATCAAACGTGTGTTTTATATTTAACTGTAATCAATGTCAATTTTGAAATTTATATGAGAATAAATCTTCTTTTGTGTGCATAAAAATTAATTTGTAATTATTTACTTACCTTTACTCCACCCTCCCATCCTACCTATAATAGTTTTTTTGTATGTAGTTTGTACTTATATATATATATATATATATATATATATATATATATATATATATATATATATATATATATATATATATATATATATATATATATATATATATATATATATTTGTATTGTACACCTGGTCTACAGACCAGGTATTATTATTCTATTATAAAATTTATCCACCCCTAATAATATTTGTTTTTGTTTAATTTGTATATATATATATTTTGTATTGCACACCTAATATACAGACCAGGTGTTACTACCCTATTATAAAAGTATTTACCGCCCTCTACATTCTGATTTGTCATATACGCAGTAAGGTAAAATGTTCTTTTTAAATTTCAGTACAAAATCAACTTCGGATAGAGCAACACATAAAAATGGCTCCTTGTGAATTACGCGATCCGGTAAAACCGGAATTGCCAAACCTTTTATTATCTACTACCTATGCGCTCAATAAGTCGAACTCAAAGAGAATTTGTGTCGGTCTTGAATATAGCGGTGGATACTATCACGAAGTTATTAAACTAGTTTCATCAGGTGGCTCGCACAAAAGTATCTCTCTTGATCGCCGTAGCTGGGATTTTCTCAAAGATCAATTTGACGCCATTACAGCTTATTTTCATAATTCTTATTCTTTTTATCAAGATTTCGGAAGACCGACTAAATTGTTCCTAACCAATCATGATTTAAATTTCACCACATCATACGGCACCAAATCTATCAGCATAATTTGTTTTATCTGAAACATCCGCATTTAGTTTACCGATGATTGTAAAAGATTTGAGGGATGTAATGATTCCTGTATAAAAATATATGTTAATATTAATAAATTGCTTCAATTGTGTAAATGACTTATTTTTTTTTTAACTATAAAAACAACCACCCTTCCCAATAATTCTTCATTTATTTTATAACGATTGCTCGAAACAGACATGGGGCAATGCACAGGTAAGATCGCTTCATTACATTCTTCAGGCAGTGCTATAAAAAGAGAAAAATATAAGGAACATTATAAAAAAGAAACAGTAAAATTTGAACGTTCTCAAAGACATAATAAAAAAAATAGCACAAATGAAAATATTCATTTAAATAATAACTTTTTACAATAAATTATTTGTCTCTTATCATATCTGTATATCACGCGTTTAACACTATGGGTCAAAATAGTTCCAACACCGCCAAAACACCTTTAGCACAAGGTGACGATAAGAAAAAGAAGGAAAATCAATCATCATCAACCTGGAAACAATATTCTGATAAATTCTCAACAAACACTTATTCTATTTCTGAAAGGAAAGGATACAAAAAATTTCAATTTAAAAAAAAATTCATATACTTACATACGGTCCTTTTTAGGACCATCAAAAGTTTATACGTAAGAAATAACAATTAATAGATAAAAAGTACTATATAACATTCAGACCTTTAATATTATAAAATATATTTTTTATATTAATATTTTTCATGACAATGTTATATGATTTTTAATTACTTATTTATTTAATTTTTATAATGTTACTCACATTAAAAAATATACACACATACATATATACTATACTCACGGCTGTGAAGAAAAAAGACAGAAGATGCAAATCATTAAGGGTTTCAAGGTCACCATAGAAACTATAACACCCTCAGACAGGTGCCGGAGAGAGGACACCTTATTCACCCAGACAGGTGGGGGAGGGGAAAGTGGGTCAAATCAATTCACGATTATACCACCCCTTTATACCTGCCAGACATGTAAAGGGGAGCGAGACAAGGGGTCGAGACAGGGGGAACGAAACAATGGGGGAGAGACAGGTGCAAAAAAATCGATATGTCTCGCTATACCAGTCCATATACTACTTTCATTTATTAATATGGTAAAAATATAGTCATTTCCTCTAGTCATGTATATAAAGAATAATTTAAAATAGTGAAAGCCACAAAAATATACAAAATATTGTTATAAAGCGAAAAATCCCACCTAACAATCGACACGACAGTTTTTTGCATGCGGTATATGTCAAGTCAGTTTGATATTTGTAATTAATGCTTATAATAATTTATTTACTTATTCATATAGTAAAAATATAGTCATTTTCTTTAGTCATGTATATAAAGAATAATTTTAAATAGTTTAAGCCATACAAATATACAAAATACTATCGTAAAGCGAAAAATGCTGACTTGACATATACCGCCAGTTACCAATTTGGTTCCGACCGCCTCTTAAGAGGTTCATTATAACTAACCACTAACACTGAACATAAAAAGACCCCGGAGTGAGTACGGCATGACGTCCGTACCACAAACAGGTCCAAATTAAAATACTCTTTCTTCTTTCCCTGTTCCTTTTAATATGTGCATTTTGTGCAATCGTTTTCAGAGATGGGGAACACAGGGTATCTTAAAATATATACAGGGTGTAAATTAAGTCCTGGGACGGCTGAATATTTTCTGAAGTACTTCATTTCTGAAAAAAGTTTAAGGTCACTCCCTTAGTAACTTTAAACAAGGGATCCAATAGTGACCTTTAATTTGACCAAATTCTGCACAGCGTCGTACAGTCCTTTTGACTTTAGATTTTGAAATAGGCGTTTGTCAATCTTGATTACAGAAATTGTTATTGAACAGTGTGTGCACTTTATCTTCTCAATCACGCATCATCAACAAACTTATTCGTTCTCACTCCGAAAGTTTAGCATACGACATTTTTTATTAGATAAGAATAGTACACGAATCAAAACCAAAAGGAAAACTTATCAGCTGCAAAGGAAAACAAATTGTTCAAAAAGGAATGTTTGGATAGAATAAATTTTAAGTACTTATATACCTACCAATTTATACTACCAATTTTAACTCTAAAACTTATTTTATTTGAAAACCATCAGCCGGAAGTACAATCCAAAAACAACGAAAAAGATCTGATAAATTCTGTTTTTTTTTAAATGCTTAAATAGCAAGAGTCCTTAAATTAGCACCTTATTGGCTGGAAATGAGTACTTGGGGGTTTTTGGGGTCGCTGAGCTCGAATCTGCTACCAAAATATCGATTTTTTTACATCCAAAATGACGGATAAAAATTATAGAAATAGCACCTTATTGGCTGGAAATAAGTACTCGGGGGTTTTTGGGGTCCCTGAGCTAGAATCTGCTACCAAAATGTCGATTTTTATAAATCTAAAATGGCGAATTTAAGATGGTGGATGAAAATCATAGAAATAGTACCTTTTTGTCTGAAAGTAAGTACTCGTAAGGTTTATGGGGTCGCTGAGTTTGAATCTGCTATCAAATTTTTTATTTTTGTAAATAAATTGACAAAGAAAAAGAGCTGCTCTCTGCTGAGCCCGAAGACACGAATTTTTTGATGATTCATTCGCCATATTGCATCCACCATTTTGAATTTAAAAAATATGACAATGGATTCGTAATGAGCGACCCCGAAAACCTCTAAGTAAGAAATATCATGAAAATGCAAAATTTTTTTTAAAGTGATTTTTCTGTATTTATTTATTTGTAGAAAAATTATCAAAAATTATGTCATAAATTATAATTCGGTAACATATCAAGATCTCTGAATTACAAAAACCCTAGATAAATCGTATAAAACCTAGTTTAAAACAGCAAAATAGTGTGTAAGAAAACTTGGGACTTGGGAGACCCGCTGTGCCCGAAAAGGTTAAAGTATACATTCTGTTCAATAACAATTTCCGTAAAAAAGATAAACAAACGCTTATTTTAAAATCTACAGTTGAAAAAACTGCACGGCGCTTTGAAGAATCCAGGACTATCAGTGATCTTCAGAAAACTGATCGCCTAACATCTGTAGCAACTGAGTAAAAGCAGATTGTCATATATATAAAATCACTCTTAATATCATTTTGTACAAAAACTTCCCGCTGTAACGATTGCCAGTGTAAAAACAAAGGTTCCCGTTTAAAAAATTGTTGACCTTGAAATATTTAAAGGTCAAGTCCAAGGTTAATCATATGAAAAAAATGTTAATAAATGAACATGAGCTGTCAAAATGCCCTTATGATCACTCCTGTAAAATCTAAAATTTACATTTTCAAATTACTTCCGATAAAAAATAGAAAATAAAATTTAATAAATTTTCTAAACAACAATCTAAATGTCCCACAATAAAAAAGACTTTTGGAAGATACTTTCAGTCTAAATATCACTGCCTCATGTTTTGAACACGCTTCAGCTCCTTTCCATCAGGATTGTGAATGTTTCTAGTTACCGATTAAGCGACTGGTAAATGTTTGGACCAGTTAGTAGTTACTGGGTGAGTAACTGGTAAATGATTGGACCAGTTAGCAGTTATGGATAAGTAACTGAAAATGGTCGGACCATTTCCAGTTACGTACCCAATAATTGGTCTAATTATTTATCAGTTACTCTGTAATTGCTCCGACCATTTACCACTTACCCACGTGGTAACAGCAAACTGGTTGAATCATTTATCATTTACCCACCCGCTTATAATCCAGTCATTGAAGCATTTCAGCTTCAAATTTTGTCGATTAGGATGGATTAACATGAAAATTTGTCAGTAGGTAAAGAATAGTCCATAAAACAAAAGTTATATAATGCCGATGTGCGCTTTTACCCAGGGGGCGGGAGCCGCCCCTTCTCGGGGGCGGTGACAAAAAAAAACCATATAACTCGATGTAAAAATCAATTTAAAGCAAAAAGTTTTTCATGAGTTTTTTTGTTAAATGAATACTTTTCGAGTTATAGGTGATTGAAAACATAGATTTTTAGTGTAAAAAAGCATGTTTTCTGACGATTTTTCATGAAATAACTTGAAAAGTTTTAATTTTATTAAAAAACTCATAGGAAACAAAAATAAAGCTTGTAAAAAAACAAAACGATTCCATTTTTAATCATTATTTTATATACAATACATAACGAATTATAAATTAATGAATATTAATACTGTTACGCTTGAAACTTTAAGAGCAATATTCCACGTTAAATAACAGAAAAATGGCATACTTTTTAAGGAAAATGTATATAATAT
Organism: Anastatus disparis; assembly: GCA_017163975.1. NCBI lineage: Eukaryota > Metazoa > Arthropoda > Insecta > Hymenoptera > Eupelmidae > Anastatus > Anastatus disparis. Next base: position 189,999 of record JAFFSR010000233.1, read on the forward strand.
TTTTTGAAGGTATTGAGATTACCTTTTAAATCAATTTTGTTTTAAGTCAATAGTATAAAAATTAAAGGAGTTACAAGGAAAATAAAATTATTTTATATAGTTTGACAATAAAATTTCAATATTAAAACCACTGTCATTAAGACAGGTTTTGAAATATAAAGAAATCCTTTTAGGGTTTATCTTATTTAGGTACCAACTATGTGTTCTAGAAGTTTCAGCAATTCAAGATGCTTATTTTTTTAAAAAATCAAGTTTATATAAAAAAAAATTTTTTTCAATTTTCAAAAATTCATGTTTTTTTTAAAATATCTCAATAATTAACAGATGTACGTAAAAAGTACTAAAGTTAAAAAATATAGCTTTTTTTCATGAATATTTTGCTTTTTTTTCATTTTTGTCAGATAAAAATCAACTGAGATATTAGTGTTAGAATTCTGAAATCAGAGCCAAGTACCACCTATTTTTGGCCCTTCAAACTAAAAAATCTCAAAAAATAAAACTTTTTAAAAATTGATATTTACATGACTTAAAGATGATACAATTACCTACAAAATCCATTCTGGAGCAATTAAAAAGCTTAAAAATTAGCGGAGTTATCATAAAAAAACCAATCGTACTTTTTCGGTAAAATTTTTGGAGCGCATAAATTCGTTTAGTTTCGAGTATTTTAGATACATACATATAAATATTTTACAGCTTCTTTGAGTCTGTACGGTAGATAGCTTCTATTCTTTTTAGTTCCTATATTTATATTTTGTAAGTGGACATATATATATATATATATATATATATATATATATATATATATATATCATATAAGTATAAACTCAGGTAGAAGAAAAGAAATGAGACTATGTAGCTTGCCGATTTGAAACAGCTGCCGTGTGCGTGTGCGTGTGCGTATGCGTGTGCGTGCGTGTGCGTGTGCGTGTGCGTGTGCGTGTGTGTGGGCGTGCGTGTGCGTGTGCGTGTGCGTGTGTGTGTGTGGTGTGTATGTATGTTTTTATATTTGAATGTATTGTACATGTAACGTAAATTTATTTTGCCGAGCGTCAGTATCTTTTCAAAATTGAAAGTGTAAACACATTTTGTTTTGATAATATTAATAAAATAGTCAATATTGTAATGTTTCTGATTTTTTTAAAAGTGTTAGTGCATCCAAAATGTAACAGATAATTTTTTGACATTGATTGTTTTTACATTTTAAAAGAGTATATTTGCAAACGCAAATATGGTTGGGAAATAAAAATATTCTTCCGACAAATTGGGGATGGATCCATAAAGATGGTTTTTTACAGCCTACAAGAATGCTAAACCATCCTGCACCAGAACAGCTGTTAAGAATGATTTTTTGCAACTGTAAGACTACTTGCGGTGCTAATTGCAGTTGCAGAAATTTAGGATTATTTTGTAACTTGACATGTGGAACATGCTCCGGTGACAATTGTCTAAACTGTCCTCCGATTACAGATCCAGGAGAAGAAGAAGAAGTCGAAATTGATCATGAATAGAATTTTAAAAAATTTGTTTGAAATTCAAGTGAAATATTTATATTTTTTTATTTTGTTCTTATAATAATAATAATAATTTTTAAGTTATGATAGTCTTATAATTTTAACCATAAATAGTCATTTTTAAATGTAAAATACTTGAATATATTCTAAATTCTATAATAAGACATAAAAAATATATTATTAATAGAATAAAAGTTATTAAATTATTAAAAGTACTAAAGACTCGTTTTTTTGGCATTTTATCATCAAGGGTTGTTTTTAAGAGTTGAAATGTTACAATAAAATAAAAATCATTATAAACTGTGAAAAAATATCTAATTTAATATAAATATGTCATTACAAAATAATTTACATGTTCAAAATTATTTTTTTCTATTTTTCATCATAAGGGGTAGTTTTTAAGGGTTGAAATAATGTAATAAATTAAAAATTATATCATAAACTTAAAACGTTAATATTTTTCCATAATTGTATCATAAAAATATTTTTTAATGTTAAAAACTATATATGCTCTTTTTATTAAGTCAAAGGGGTGGTTTTTAAGGGTTGTAAAAATGCTCAATGTCATTAATTATGTTCCACAATATTAAACAATACTTATTTTAGACATTTCAAGATTATTTTAATTATTTATAAGCGTTAATCGGCATTTTTACTATTTTTTAACTTTAAGGGTAGTTTTTACCCCTTTAAAGCAAAAAGCACACCTCGCCTATATATAACTTTTGATCTGTAGGGTAATATAAGCTTAATCCTAAAGTTTTATGAAAATCGGTGCTAACCGAAAGAATTTCCAGGTTATACCCTATTTTTGCCTCCAATGACTGGACTATTACTGCCAACTGATTCGACCACTTACCAGTTACCAGAGCTATAAATAAGGTAATGGTTTTTCATTTGAAATGGTCAAGTAATTGAGAATACTTGCACCAGTTACCAGTTACAGAGCAAGTAACTGGTAAATAATCTGACCAGTTACCATTTAAAGTGCAAGTAGCTCATCTAATTAAAAGTGTGACTAGTTGCCAATGTTTTAAAGCAAAAACAAATATAGTTATTAAAAATTTTTATGTAGAAATAATATTTTATGCCATTACAGTTATAGAATTGAGTAAAATTGAAGAAATTTTATTTGCTACATTTGTAGTTAGTGAAAGTAAGATAATGAATGAAGGATCAGATTGTCATAAAAAATACCAGTGGCTAACAGAAAAAATAGAAAGTTTTGATCATACAATTATCAGTAATGTGAAAAAAAATAAAAAGTTGAAAGAAAATAGAGCTACGGATGATGACAATGCAGATGATGACAATGGAATCAGCAAGCCGAATGAAGAATTAAAGAAATTACAAAATAATGAAATAGATATGTCAGAGTTAATGGAATGCAGCGCAGTTCCTGATTATTTAAATAAAATTTATACCAAAGCTAAAAACTTAGTAAATAAAAATGAGGATTTGTATTCTATGCTGAATGAGTTTCACTATTTGGGTGTAAAAAATAATTTGATGTATACATTTGCGCAATTTCCTGCTTGGTCTAATGTAATGCGGTAAAACTTTCAAAGTACTAATGACATCGAAAAGTTGAGCGAGACAAGAAGCTTATTTTGAAGATTTATGTTGCATGCATGGTCTCCAACATCCTCATAATGTTAATAAATTTATTTTACTTCATGAAGAGATCATTGAATCCCAAACAAAATGAGCTAAAGCTGAATTAAAAAGTTTTGGAAATCAATCCAAAAATTTTAGTGAGTACATTGAAAATAGTTGCTGAATATACATAACAATAAAAATAAATTTTATCGTTAGATTTTTAAAAATTGAAACTTTTTTATAGGTGATTCAAGGTATGGTCTTTGAAAAAAAGTTGAGAGAGATGTAACAAAGGTAATAGATGCTAAAATTGCTGTGTTTACTTGTGTTGTTGACATTACTTAAACGGAAACTAAAGGAACAGTACTTATAGAATCTGCTGAAGGATTAATGAACTTCTCTAGAGGTGAAGAATCTTTATTAGAATCACAAATTAAGGCAATTGCTGAAACATGATAGCTGTACGCTTACCCAGTAAATTTGACATAAGACTTTTTTGGAGCAACTGTTCTGCCTAAATATAAATTAATATAACTGGCAATGTTGAATCAAAACTAAAAAGTCTGATCAATGCATATCTAATTATAATCTAATTATAATTTTATCATCTTATGATAGGGAGCAGATATATTTTGTCCAAAAGTTAATATTGAAGTACAGTGTACTTTCGAGCCAGTCATAGCAGCTATAGAAAGAAATGGAGAAGTGATAACTACAGCATTTTTTAACATGAATAGCATTTTGGCAGCTGTTGATCCAGTAACATTTTTTAAAAGAACTATATTAATATTATTTATTTTCAACTCATTAATATATTTTTATTTACTTACAAATTAAAAATCAAAGCTAGATTCGAAACATGCTTTTTAAACAAAAAAGAATGAAATTCAAATAAAATCTTATAATCAGATAAATTTCAATATGTGTAATATTTTCAACAATAAATTTGTAAAATTTAATAAAATTTTTAACAAAATTAAATGGATTCTCTTGACTATTCCATCAATATTAAAACAATCTTATTAGTTGCTGAGATGTTAAGACAGCATTAAAAATAAATGCGACGTTTTGACCGTCATGGGAAAGAATAATCCCCGGTCCTCTTCAAGCTACAAAGAGAAAAAAAAAATTTTTTTTATATACAATATTATACGTTAAAATCAACTTAAAATAAATTTTATAAAGATAAAAGACCGTCGCTATAACATCGAAAACAAATCACTCACTAGTACATGGCAAACGTCAACAAAACACTAAGAGCAAAAATAACAATTCAAAACGAAGTCCACTACATATAAGTATAAAACCAACTTTAGAATCAATATAACGACTTTTACAATGCTTAAGAACAAATTTATTTTATTTGCGCTTAATATATTCTATTAATTGTTTATAACATGCTTTCAATTTCAACGTGTCAAATTGCCTATTTATATTGGAGTTGTATGAATGGATGGAGACCATTTCAGAAAATAATCTTTTTTGAAGGTTATTTTCCACGTCTAAAATTTTTATGTCAGAAAAATCAAATTTATGATTAGTTTTGGTAATATGTTCCACCAAGGCTGATCTTTCATCAATAATTTTGCAATCTCTCTCATGTTCATAAATACGCCTTTTGAATTCTCTGGACGTTTGGCCAACATAAACCGAATCACAGTTGGTACAATTTATTTTGTAAACAACATTACTCTTGTTTAAAGGCGATGTCACATCTTTACCCAATTTAATAAATCTTGAAAATTTATTTATGCAATTATTTATTAATTTTATGTTAAATTTTGAATACACTTTCTTGACTTTACAATTGATATTTTTGAATAATTGATGCTTAAAAAGTTTTTGCGATATTCAAGCCATAAAATTAACCTTTCTTGTGATGAATTTTGCAATGGTATGAGCTTGATTTTAAATTCAACCTATTTCAAATTCAACAACGTCATTTACAAACAGATTTTTGGTACAGAAATGGGTAGTTCTGTTAGTCCCATCTTATGTGATTTAGTCATGCAAGTCTTAGAATGTGAATGTTTAAAGAAATTAGATTTTGAGGTGCCTTTCCCTAGTAGAAATGTTCCTGATTTTTTCTCCATCGGTTGGTCAATTATTTAATATATTCCTATTCGTTACTCTATCAGTTCGATAATATCACTGCTAATGGCGTCACGTTTTACGCCATTCATTGCCCAACAGATATGGGAAATTTAAAGTTATGCTTTTTAAGGGGAATCCTCATACCGACATAGAGTTCTACCTTATCTACATTTAAATTATGAATTTTAATAGAAATTTAACTATTCATGACTGAAATTCGTAGGAGAGGCACATTCTTAACATGCCGAAGAATTCATTACAACGTTAAAAGACAATATAAGGGTAAAAATAAAGGCGAAAACTGCTTAATACGATTAACTATTCAATGTAGTTATGAAAAATCGTATTATGCAGTTTTTGTCTTCATTTTCACTGTTATTCTGTCTTTTAACGTTGCAATAAATTCTTTATAATGTTAAGAATATGCCTCTTCTATGAATTTTAGTAAAAAATAGTTAAATTTTTATTAAAATGCAAAATTCAAATGTAGATAAGGTAGATCTCTGTGCCGGTATAAGGACACCCCTTAAGGTATTAAATTCTTTTAACATTTATCATATTAATTATCACAATCATTATTATAATTGTAACACATGCTTATAAATTACGCGCGCACATATAAAATAATTAGTTGAATATTATTTTAGAATTATCTTTGATTAAAAGCAACATATTGAATTTTTATTAACTACATTAAATTTTTTATAGCTTTTTTCACTGTGTTCACTATTTAGTTTAAGTATACAGTCAAAAATTTCAACCTTTTACACGCATCATTTTCTTGAAACACATAATCACTTTACAAATTATTTTGCTTTTATAGGTTATCTAAAATTCTTCCAGCTCTGTATTTTTTAAACAGTAAATACAGCAGTTATACTATGTTGTATCATATAGCTATAATATACCTTTGGCTTCAGAGTCTACCGAACGTTAGTTGGTTGTCAGTAAATATGCGCGTACATGTGCGTAATCGTCACAGACGCCAGCTGTTAAACAGTCGGCCATTCAATAGTAAAATATTTCGCCAACCGTTCATGAATAAAATTGGGGAATAATTGATGAATTGGCCATTTTAGTTGGTGAAATTTCTACCAGGGTTCTATTTTAGATATGTGGATGACTGAATTGAATGTCACTATTATGGCTGTTAAAACTCTCTTTTGTAAATTCTATTTTATTATTAGGGACACACATAACTATGTGTGTCCCTAATAATAAAATTGAAAGTTGAAACTTGTAAGAATGATAAAATAAGCTTTTCGGATTTAGAATTGATTATCCAACAAAACAAGAGTATTCTAACTAATTAGTACAGAAAGCCGTTTTTTCCAGGTCGTTATTTGAATTTTCATTCTCATCATCCTCTCAACCAAAAAATGGGCATTGTCTTTTCCCTAGTTGACTATAGTCTCAAAATGTCACATCATTCTTTTCACCAAAACAACCTAAATTTAATAAAAAAATTACTTATTCAAAACAACTATCCCTTACAATTTATCAACTTATGCATTAACATTCGTTTAAAAAAAATTCGTTATAACAATAGCCTTTGTATTTCTAATAAAAAAATAGTCATTTTAATCTTAATAATAATCTAATTCTTCCGTATTTCAAAAATATCAATTGTAAAGTCAAGAAAGTGTGTTCAAAATTCAACATAAAATTAATAAATAATTGGATAAATAAATTTTCAAGATTTATTAAATTGGGTAATGATGTGACATCGCCTTTAAACAAGAGTAATGTTGTTTACAAAATAAATTGTAACAACTGTGATTCGGTTTATGTTGGCCAAACGTCCAGAGAATTAAAAAGGCGTATTTATGAACGTGAGAGAGATTGCAAAATTATTAATGAAAGATCAGCCTTGCTGGAACATATTACCGAAACTAATCATAAATTTGATTTTTCTGACATAAAAATTTTAGACGTGGAAAATAACCTTCAAAAAAGATTATTTTCTGAAATGGTCTCCATCCATTCATACAACTCCAATATAAAATAGGCAATTTGACACGTTGAAATTGAAAGCATGTTATAGGCTGATTCCATTCAGATTCATGCAGGCCGTCACTGATCGAATTTTTTTTTCTTCTAAGTAATAAAAATACCTTCTATTATGTATATAAAGATAAAATTTACCTCGTAGAACGCTCAAACATTTTTTTTTTTTTTACTACAGCAATTCTAGTGTTGGATGTAAAAACGAAAATTCAAAAATTGAAAATGAACCTCTACTTTTAAATGACTATAGCTCCGTCAATTTTTAACCTTTTTGAGCGTTTTTTTAACGAAAGTGTGCAGAATTTTGTCTAGTTTTAAATGCAATCTCGATTTTTATAATACAATTTGATCTCACTGAGTTATTTACGAAAAACCGAAAAAAGCGATTTTTTTCAAACACAATTTTCTCAAAAACTATATATTTTTTTTTTTGAAATTTTTATATGATTTTATACATAAAAAATACTAACTTTAAGGGTAGGTGAGAATATGCGATTTTGCCTTATTTTTTTTAACCGATTTTTAAACGTTTTTTTTATATTTTCGATTTTAAAACATTGATACCATGGCGCATTGTACTATTTTTCCAACTTTACGTGTTCTTACAACTATTTTTATGCTTTTATTTATTAATATATCAAAAATATCAACAATAATCTTTAAAATAAACCCCGGATCGAATATTTTGATCAATTAGAACCAAAGTTATGACAATTTAAAGTTTAAAAAAAATGCTGAAACTTTAAATAAATATATTTACTTTGAATTTTGAATTTTCAATTTGAATTTTGAATTTTGAATTTTGAATTTTGAATTTTGAATTTGAATTTTGAAAAGGTGAGTTTTTTAAATACTAAAATATATTATTTGGTCATTTTCAATGAACAAATAATATGCGATACAATTGAGAAAGAACACTAATGAATTGAGAACTAATGTGAATAAAAAAATCCGTATTTGAATAAAACCTTTCAATTTACTTCTTGCCACTCATGTCTCGAAGTTTTGGCAGTGTAGATTTGGTTTCGTACACTTTTCCAACAGTGAATCTTTTGAATACCTTTAATTTCTTTTGCATTTCCTAACCATTCCATTTTTTTTGTCAGTCGAAAAACTTCTAACTCATCCTTGCGGATAACAAGAATGTTAATCGACGGAGTATATTTTGATACGTGAGTGGCGAAATTTTCAGCGTTTCTAATAAAATCTGCACTCTTCTTGGACAGATTATGCGTGGTAGCATAATGTTTAACTAAACCACCAATACCGTCACAAGCGCCTTTACCATGACCTGTTGCAGAAAAAAGCTATTTTCTGTTTACTTTTGAGTTTTGAAGCTCATAGAATTGATATCTATTTTTAAAATGACTGGCAGCTCCATCGGAAATGGTTATGATTTCATCAAGATCTTGCGCAATATGTTTTTGTTTTAACTTATCGATAGTTAAATTTATAGCCATTAGGGCATGAAATGAATCATGTTTAATATCGTCAGAGACGGTGACATAACTGACTGTTTTATCATTTTCAAAATAGCATACCGACGTAAATATTGATATTTGGTTTTTACTCCAATAATAGCTTTGAATTTCATTTTGAAGCAGAACCGTCCAATTTTCTGCAAAATCGACATGAATAACTAATTGGAAGTCATTATTTTTCGCTAAAAGTTTAACCTCTTTAATTGCTTTACGTTGAATCTCTCTGACCAATTTATGAGCTCTTACAATGAGAGCGCGCTCTCTTAACTCTATTAAAAAATTTTCAATTGTGCTAGTTTTATTCAGTAAATTTGATTTTTCCCAAACACTATAAATTATTTCTTCATATAAATCTTCTTCTGTCAAAGAAATTACTTAAAAATCAATAGAATCTCCAATGGGACATTCTTTACATTCTCTTAGTACACATTTCATATCATCTTTTGAACAAAAAAGTGAATAACATATTTTCAATTCCAAATCTGCAATGTCTTGTTTATTTTTTTTTTTATAATTATTCAAAGCATCTAACATAAGTTTAAGATTCTCGCAGTAAACGCAAAGACACGAATCGGTGGGTGGATGTGGTATAACCCACTTCGGTCTTAAAGCGTAGAATGTTGATTTACCAATTTTTGTTTTCATTTCAGGATTTTCGTCTTTAAATAATTGATATATTTCTTTTATACTTCGCGTAAGAAAGCGTTTGACTTTTTTAGTTTTTATACCATTTTCTTTGATAGATACTGTGTCGCTTTTATTCGCACTTTGACGAGAACAATTAAAATCATCGTTCAGATGATAATCCTTTACTTTCATTAAAATTTCACTATCCAAAGAATGGCCACAATAGTTCTCAGACTGCTTGTAAATTTTTTTATTATTCACCAATGATCGTGCTTGATCAATCATATAAATAGTTACATTTGGTAAAACTGATAATAAATAATCTTTGGAAATATCACTTGGTATAATACTTAACAATCGCACTTTCTCAAGAAAATTTGAACAATTATCTAATGCAATTTTAATATTCTCAAGCCATTTATCATTTGTTTTACATTCATTATTTTTATTCAATGCGGGCAAATCCGTTATATCGTAGACTTTCATCATTTTACTTGCTATTTGTGAATCAAATGCATCGTTTATTTGTTTTCTTTTTCGGAGACCATAAGATTCTCGCATCTTGATATTGATACTTTGAGGCATTTTAATTGGTGAAATGTTTAATTTCAAATTACTTGAAGTCTCGTTGAGCTGTTCTACCACAGCCTCACTATGAATAAAATCTTCCGAAGATTGTTGACTGCTTGAAGTCGATGAAATAGGCGCATTTTTCACTTCATCTAATAATATTTTGTAACACGAAGGGCATACTTTATCTTCTCTAGAGAAAGAAGTATTTGGATACAAGCGCTTCAAAGACTCCGTTAGATCACCTAATTCTCTAAGCGGACTTTTGGAGCAATCATAAACAACTTTTTTGTGCCTTTCTTCTAAATCCTTGCACTTCATTTTAACAATCAGTGATGCCATTATTGATATTCTGTTCAATGACAGATCGAAAAAAATAATTTTTCTTAAACAACTTTATTTTTTATCTTCCTTTTCTTATATTTTCAAACGCGTCAAGTCGTTGATGAGAATGCAAAGAACGAATCATCGCCACCTAGTAGTGACATGCGTCAACTCCCTACAAAATAAATTCAAATTCTAGGCGCGAAATTCAAACTGATAAAAAAATTATCTTCTTCAACAAAAAAAAATTTTTATTATAATAATTTACCATAAAAAGAGGATAAATGGTTATATATTCTTTCATCAAAATAACTTTTTTTTTAAATTAAAAAATTTATATCTTCAGATTTTAATCTTTAACGAAAATTGCGTTTCCTCAATGTAAATATCATATTCATTTAAAGTTTCAGCATTTTTTTTTAAACTTTAAATCGTCATAACTTTGGTTCTAATTGATCAAAATATTTGATCCGGGGTTTATTTTAAAGATTATTGTTGATATTTTTGATATATTAATAAATAAAAGCATAAAAATAGTTGTAAGAACACGTAAAGTTGGAAAAATAGTACAATGCGCCATGGTATCAATGTCTTAAAATCGAAAATATAAAAAAAACGTTTAAAAATCTGTTTAAAAAAATAGGACAAAATCGCATATTCTCACGTACCCTCAAAGTTAGTATTTTTTATGCATAAAATCATATGAAAATTTCAAAAAAAAAAAAATATAGTTTTTGAGAAAATCGTGTTTGGAAAAAATCGCTTTTTTCGGTTTTTCGTAAATTACTCAGTGAGATAAAATTCTATTACAAAAATCGAGATTGCATTTAAAACTAGACAAAATTCCGCACACTTTCGTTAAAAGAACGCTCAAAAAGGTTAAAAATTGACGGAGCTATAGTCATTTAAAAGTAGAGGTTCATTTTCAATTTTTGAATTTCCGTTTATACATCCAACACTAGAATTGCTGTAGTAAAAAAAAAAAAATTTTTCGAGCGTTCTACGAGGTAAATTTTATCTTTATATACATAATAGAAGGTATTTTTATTACTTAGAAGAAAAAAAAAATTCGATCAGTGACGGCCTGCATGAATCTGAATGGAATCAGCCTATAAACAATTAATAGAACATATTAAGTGCAAATAAAATAAATTTGTTCTCAAGCATTGTAAAAGTCGTTATATTGATTCTGAAGTTGGTTTTATACTTATATGTAGTGTACTTCGTTTTGAATTGTTATTTTTGCTTTTAGTGTGTTGTTGACGTTTGCCATGTACTGGTGAGTGGTTTGTTTTCGATGTTATAGCGACGGTCTTTTATCTTTATAAAATTTATTATAAGTTGATTTTAACGTATAATATTGTATATAAAAAAATTTTTTTTTTTCTCTTTGTAGCTTAAAGAGGACCGGGAATTATTCTTTCCCATGACGGTCAAAACGTCGTATTTATTTTTAATGCTGTCTTAACATCTCAGCAACTAATAAGATTGTTTTAATATTGATGACATAGTCAAGAGAATCCTTTTAATTTTGTTAAATATTGTGATCCATCAATAGAATCATCAACTTTAATAAAATTTTGTTATTTTAAAATAAATATGGGATATTCTTTGCTGAACAAGGTGATATCTTGATTTTTATTGGAAAAAAGGTGATAAATGGACAAAGTAGGTTGTATGTTATTTGTGGTTAAGAGGACGTTGGATCTTTCTATCCTTTTCTAATCGAAAAAAGTAGGATATTGGAAAAACTAGTAATTATTAGTAGAAATTAAGAGTTGTCCGCAACTTGTACAGTGAAAAACAATATTTTTTCTTATGAGGACAAATTAATTTTGATGCTTTGTTTTCAAGGAAGGTTTGACGTACTTAAACATCATAATCTCTAGCTTAAGTTGTGATTTTTCAAGTATGTCAAACTTTTCTTGAAAACAAAGCATCAAAATTAATTTGTCCTCATAAGAAAAAATATTGTTTTTCACTGTACAAGTTGCGGACAACTCTTAATTTCTATCAATAATCACTAGTTTTTCCAGAACCCTACAATTTTTAAGTAAAAAAGGATAGAGGGATCCAGCGTCCTCTTAAAGAGAAGTGATATTTTAGAAAATAATTTTTTTAATTTTTATTTCATACTTTCACCTTCAGCAAGATTTTTTTTCTATTTTTTATACTTAATTTTCAAATTTACTTGATTCTATTATTAAACAGTGATCAAATTAAAAATTTAACTAACACAAGTCTTACTAATGATGCCAACTTACAATTCCTAACAAAAAATTATACTTGGAGATATCACTTTTTTTTACCACAACAGATATCACTTATTCATTACAGCAAATTACATTATCACCTTTCTTGCATTAAAAACAATATATACCTTTCTCGAAACATATGTGGGATATCACCATACTTATCTTAACAAACGATTTATTGAAGATCTGTAACAATTATTTTTAAGATCTCTGTTATAGGTGAACCCATACCACGACGTATGTTACTTCCAGGAAACTGTCTAGAATATTATTCTAGTGCAGCGACTAGAGAATATTTAGCAGATCCAGAAAAAGTATCTCAAAAAAGATTAGTTTTAGGATAAAAATATGTTTATGTATGAATTACCCAAAATAGAAAATAATCCTGATTATAAGATGTTAACAAAACGGAAGGATCCTGGGCAAATATTTTATGGACTTCAACGAGGATGGGTTGTTAGTCTTAAAGATAAAGCTATTTTAAAACCAAAAGCAGAGTATTTGAAAGACTATTATGCTAGTTAATTTTTATACTTCAAGTAATGTGTTAAAAATAAAAAAGCCAATTTATTTAATGTATAATGTAAATAATTAGATTAATAAAAATAAAATAAAATTTCTTGACCACATTTTTTCTATATTAATTTACTATATTTGATAAATATATAGACAAAAAGAAAAATTATTATGAACTTTGAAAATTTTATTTAGTTTGTATAAATTATGTTATTTAATAAATTGTATTAAATTTTGTATAAATAAATAAATTTATATTTCTTACATATTAGTAAAAACTTAATACTATACTAGGGGGCATGCCCCCTGCGCGCAAACGCGCCAACCCCCATCTTGCTTTTATAATTTAAAAAAAATATCCAAGAATTTGCAATTTTGAAAGAAATATGTAGAAATATAATTGTAATAATCTTACTATGATTCAGCTAAGTAGATACAGGCAGACAGTGAATAAGTACACTTGATTTAATAATTCAATTATAGAGATTTTATTTGATACTTTTATAATGAACTGAATATAGTGATAGTTTTATATTCGACAGTTTTATAATGAACTAAAAATGGAAGGCAGTAATAGATATTTGAAACATTTATGGATTAAGAATAAAAAATTTGGAAAACTGTAATGTCGGTGTTTTTTTACAAAATTAAATAAAAATTAAATTTAATTTATAAAGACTATATTTAAGTGTTAGATATTGATTTTGACTTAACGAAATTTAAATCTTATCATTTGATTATTAAACTTCAATTTAGCTTTTTCAAAATGATATTTTCAACCCTATACTTTAAATAAAATTGTAAAATTGATAATTATTTATATAATTAAACTTCACGATGATTACAGGATAATAAGCTAATTGTAAAAATATATTGTAACCTATTTTTCATCTATTATAAATCTTAAACTTATATGTTATCATATATCGTTATATACAAAACTTAAAATTAGCTATTACCAAGTTGACTACAAGCTTGAAATCAGCTAATTTTCAGTTATTTTAAAGCTCAAATATAGCTTAATTTAGTTATTTCCTAGCTAATTACATGCTTAAATTCAGCTAAATTTAACGCTGTAATATAGTTCTAAAAATGAGGAGCACATTTCTAACGATAACAGCGATAACAGCGGTGATATACTTTCAATAATATAGAGAGAATATAATATAAATAGATCTAAAATGCAGTTAAAAACAAATCAATATTTACCTGAAATTGCCTAAAATTACTATAAATTCTAGATAACTGTTAGCTAAATTTCAGCTAATTTCCAACTAAATTTTGTATGAATTTAGCTAATTTTAACATTAAATTTAGCTAACTTTTGATTTAATGTAGCTAACTTTTGATTGAATGTAGCTAACTTTTGATTGAATGTAGCTAACTTTTGATTGAATGTAGCTAACTTTTGATTGAATGTAACTAACTTTTGATTGAATGTAGCTAACTTTAATTTGATTTTATCTGACTTCAGCTAACTTTAAGCTAACTTTTAGCTACCTTTTAGCTAATTTTTAACTAACTTTTAGCGAAATTTCAGTTAGATTCTAGCTAAATTCTAGCTAACCAAGGACAAATCGAATTCTTACACACAGCAGCAACGGCGACGGCGGAATTTGTATATAATATAGAGAGATATAGCTAGCTTTTAGCTAAATTACAGCTAAATATATCGAAATTTTAGCCAACTTTCAGCTGATTTTCAGCTAACTTTTTGCTAACTTCTAACTAACTTATACGTAACTTTTTGCTGACTTTTAGCTTGCTTTCAGCTAAATTGTAGCTAAATTCATCAAAATTTTAGCTGACTTTTAGCTGATTTTAGCTGAATTTTAGCTGAATGTTAACTGAATTTTAGCTGAATTTTAGCTTAATTTAGGAGCAAAAAATGAGCGGCGTATTTCAGACGGCGACAGCGTCAACAGCGGCGATATATTTTTAATAGTATAGAGAGATATATATGGAACTTTTCACGTTCATTTGCACTGTCAAAAATTTTAGCTTAATTTCAGCTAAATTTCAGCTAAGTTCTAGCTAACCAAGGACAAATCGAATTCGTATACACAGGGGCAGCGGCAGCGACAGCAGCAGCGGCGAAATCTTTTTATAATATATATATATCTATACTATGGAAGATTTGTGCCACTGCCGCTGTCAGTCTCTCAACTTTCTACCTTAACTTTTCCTTTTTACTGATAAATTTAGCTGATTTATTGAGAATTTTAGCTGAAACATTAATATTTTAGCTAAGTTTAGCTAATTTATCGGGAATTTTAGCTAATTTATATTAATTTTAGCTAAAATTTTTATTTTTACTTAATATCTGATAAATCAGGTCAATTTGATTTTAATTATTATAAGATTTATCTTTTAGCTAATTTTAGCTGATTTATTGAGAATTTTAGCTATAAATTTAATTTTTTAGCTAAGTTTAGCTAATTTATTGTGAATTTTATTTAAAATTTCAATTTTTTCACTCAAAATCTGATAAATTAGGTCAATTTGATTTGGATTGTCATAAGATTTATTTTTCTTTTTATCCCTGGTAGAAAATGAAACTACTTTTTTACCATTTTATGGCCATGGATTTGAAATGAAAGCTGAAAATGGGCATTGATTATGGCCATTATTTTAACCAATATAAAACATTTTTTTTTACTTGTATACCACTAACATGTAACGCGCATTTTTGAAGATTAAACTATGAATCTGAGAAACAGAAAATATACTCATAATTAATTCCCTATAATTATTTGTGTTTAAAACGATTTATTTTTTCATTTTTTTGTATTTATTCAACATATTTTATAATTTAAACGTGAATGAAAACATGCGTTGGATTTATAGGTTAAAATATTTCTAGGTACTTAAGTTGCCTACCTTATCGACTATTAGCATTTTTCGGAAAAAATTGACTATTCATTAGCCAATATTGATATAACAAAATATTACTATTAATAATGCCCATAAATTATATAATACGCTATTTTTTATGTTCACATTTCTACCAGGGATATTATAAAAAATTTTAGAAATTTACAAAAATGAAAATATTTTTTCATGCCAGATAAATGAAATAAGAATTGAGCCTTTAGAAGTTGGAAGGTGATTCTCGGAGCATAATGCGAATAAAGATCGGTTGGAGATGGTGACCATGACAGCGTCTAATATGAGCTGTATAAATAAATATTTATATCATATGTTTTATTTTATATACATTATGAAATCTATGTAATAAATTCAAACGGGGGGTTGGCGAGCGAAGCGAGCAGGAGGTATATATTATAAAAAGATTTTGCCGCCATCGCTGTTGCTGTCACTGCCGCTGTGTATAAGAATTTGATTTGTCTTTGGTTAGCTAGAATTCAGCTAGAATTTAGCTAAAATTAAGCTTAAAGTTACCTAAAAGTCAACTAAAAATTAGCTAAAATTTATGTTAATTTTAAGCAATTTTCGGCAAATTTTGGTTTGATTTCAGCTGAATTTCAGCTGCATTTTAGATCTATTTATATTATATTATATTTTAGTGATTTTCTTTAATTGCCTGCAACTAGAGAAATATTGAGCGTTGGGGTCTATGACTCTAGCTTTTTCCATATTTTGACATCTAAAAACCTATCTCAAAGTTAGAGCAAAATCCGTGATCCGGAGATGTGATAATCTCCTAGTAAGTATACATCTTTTTTCGCGATGCAGTGTTTCTCTTTTCCTGTTACTTTAGTAAATATTCGCATTTAAAAATAACGTGTTTTTCAACAAAAAAATGTCACTACAATAAAAAATGACGAAAACAAAAGTTTGACCCCTGATTTTGAAGCTGGATAAATAATTTACCAAGCTCCATGGATCTGAAACTGCAGCAAGTCAAAAGCAGACGATATCTTTTTGTTTTTGTTCTACTGTTGTCGAAATGTTAATTTTTATTATTCAAAGTACCTAGTATTATTTTAAAAAGATTTTAATCTGCTCTTTCGAATACCGTTGAAATTTTTAAGCTACGATAAATTATTTCAAAATTATAAGACATTTTAGTTAAGTCAATTTTAGACAAGGACAGACAAAAGTATGACGTCGAGAGTGTATTTACATTACAAAATGACGTCTTCATTTTCAACAGGGTTAAGTACAAGTTCGAATCCACCATACTCAGTAATATAAGAATTTCAGTAGCTTTTTAAAATCGAAGCCTTCATCATGGGCATTTAAATTATTCGAGAACATATGAAATTTACCTTACGTACTAACTTCCAAGGTAATATAGAGATTTCCAACACCCTTCCACATAATTTTATAGTTCAAACGCTAAAAAAGCCAAGTTTTAAAATCTATAAACACATTTTTTTTAAAATTTATTTCTTATATTTATATATTATGATTAAGATGTGACATTATTTTATTTAAACTATTTTTTTGGATATCTCTTATAGTCCCCCAAATATTCGGGATTGTAGACAAAGTTTACTTTATTAGAAAAAATAGTTTAGCTATAAAAAAGTTCTTAAAAACTTGGGAAATTTTTTTTCTTTAAGAAAATACACCAAATGCAAAGACAAGTTGATTTTCTAACACTGCAAATATTTCGATAATTTTAATCAAACTTTTTTGAACAAAAAATTGACATTTTAATAATAAAATTTTTGCATTTTAAATTATTATTTTAAATTTACATACGTTTTATATTCTGAAAATAACACAATTTAATGTTTGTCAATATCCTACCCGGCTCGCATAGAAGATTTATTTGACAAAATTTTCAAGCTGCTTACACTTGGGTCAAAGATATTAACTTTTTTTCTAGTGAAAACTGAATCTGTGAATAGCTGGAAATAACTAAAAATATTTGTCATAAACTGTTCAATTTCAGACAGGAATACCAATTATTTCCCGTTATTCCTAGTTATTTCCAGCTATTGACAGTAATTTATAGTAGTTTTAAAAAACAATTTTTAAAATCAGAACTATTAATAACAATTATTTACAATTATTCATAGTTACATGTAATTATTTTGAGTTATTCCTACTTATTCATAGTTATTTACAGTTATTTACAGTTATATTAACTGGTTATAACAGTTATTAAACCTCTAATTTTTAAAATTATTCCCCAACTAAACTACAAATAACTGGAAATAATCAAAAATAACTGAGAATAGCTGAAATTAACTGATATTCCTGTCTCGAACTAAATAGTTTATAATAGTTGCTTCCAGTATTCTCAGTGATTTCCATTTATTTACATATATTCCCAGTTGCTTTTATTTTTTTTCGCTACAGTTAGTATATTGTAATCTTTAACTCTGGTAGGAACCAATTCGTTAACGGTAGTCAGAGTTGCAAATGTTTGCAGTTACTTACACAGCAACTGAAAACTGGTCCAGCCATTTTCAAGTTACCTGCCTAGTAACTGGTAAATGACCGGACCAGTAACCACTTACTGGGTTAGTAACTGGAAACTTTTGCAATCCTATATTTTACTTACCCCAATTTCCTTGTCAGCTATTAACGATACCATCACTAATGCTTGTTTAACAAAAATCCTGGTTTTCGCAGACCAACACAAGCTATTACCGGATGGGTAACGGGTAAATGGTCGGACTATTTACCAGTTACTTGCACTCTAACTAGTAATTGATCAGATCATTTACCAGTTACTTGCTCCATAAGTGGTAACTGGTGCAAGTATTCTCAATCACTTGACCATTTCAAATGAAAAACCATTTCCTTATTAGACTAGACAATAGCGACCAAAATTAGAAAATGATTTATTACAGTCTACTTTTCAGATTTCGTAAGCAGTACCGACTGCTGAGCAGTGACGCTATCATGTATGTAAGTTCAGCTGCTTCCGATATACAAGTTAGAGAACGGACTTAGTGAGCACTGCTGCTATGTCGTAAGAGCTTGTATTAAGGTTACAATAAATATTTGATTTATCTGAATAAAGTTGTTTATAATCTTTCTAGTGTTTTATCCTCGCTTTACTTGTGTATTTGAGTCGAAGAAGTGTCTATATATCTACCTATATTATATAGTTATATTAGAAATTAACCCTTGGACCCCCCACCCCCCACACATTATATAAAACTCCACACCCCCCACACATTATATTAAACATTATATAAAATTATTGATAATGAATAATCGAAAAATTTCGATATATTTATAAAATGTAAGATTAAGAAAAAAGACATCAAACAGGAATTATAACAAAATAATCCTCTAAATCTTCAAAATCTTAAGTATACATTTAAATATATCAAATAATACTATTGAAAAATTTTACTAAAAAATTTATGATTTAAAAATATTTTGTTAGAAATTTTCTTTTTCATTAATATCCATTATTTATTGAAAATTAATAATAATAATAATAATAATATAAATTAAGAAAAAGTGAAAATATTTATAAATCCATTCTATATATATTTATTTATTTCATATTAAAAAAATTTTAATTCAATTCACAATAATAAAAATCTAAAATATTTAAAATGTAAGGTGGTGTAAAAACCAGCTTAATCTATATGTTATGAATAATGATTAAAATTTATTAATAATTTTTTCAGATATTTTACATAAATAATTAATATTATGTATTTTTTTTCATGTTTCTATGTTAATAATAAAAATTTAATAAAAAATGTACAATCATATAATATTATGTATAATATAAAAATATATTATAATAAAATTTTTTTTATATAAAACAATGCATAAATGTTACATTTTATATTGATATGATACCTATGATGGGGGTTGGCGAGTGGAGCGAGCAGGGGGGTACCCCCTAGTATATATATATATATATATATATACAATAACTGGCTACGCGGAAAAAGCGAACTTACAAGTGCAAATACGAGGTTGGAATAGTACCAAGTAAGACATAATGTAGTAAGCTGTGTTTACGCAAAGTAGGGTGAATTGTGTAAAAAAAGAAAAAAAGTAATCAGTAATAAAAGGATAAGAGAAATAAAAGGAATTTAAGCTGAGTAACTAAATGGTGTAAGATACCGTATAACAAACATAACAAGAAAAGGTTATAATGAAATAAATGTCGGAGAAAAGTAGAACCAGCTGGAAACAGAAACTTAACAAACAAGGTATTATAAACGAACTAAATGCAAGAGGGGCTAGATTCGACGAAAGTGACAATTATAATAGCCTGCGTGAGCTGTTGCAAAGCATTATCAAAAGCGAGAATAAAACACAAAAAATTGTGATAATTGTGAAAACTCCGAAAACAATCCGGACGAGTCTTTATAAAAGTACCGGTAAAAGAGGAATCTACAGTTATAACAGAGCTAACGTCGGACGAAGATAGCAATATGGCGGATATAAAATTTGAATTCCAAATAGATGATGGCTGGGAGCTGTTTGAAGAAAAATTATTTTGTTTCTTCGTTACTGAAAACATTACAGATGATAAGATTAAAGTTGCTACGCTCGTAACACGTTTAAATACAGATGCCCACGCATTGTTAAAACAGCTCGCCGAATCAGAAAAAATAACAGAAAAGAAATACGAAGAAATAGCAAAGCTTATGACAGATCAACTAAAGCCAAAACCGTCAGAAGCAATGGAAAGGTTTACGTTTCACACTGTTAAACAAAAGCACAGCAAATCAGTAGCAAACTTTGCTGCAAGATTAAAAAAACTAGCACTACACTTCAATTTTGGAAAACTAGAAACTGTATTGAAAGATCAATTTGTATGTGGCGTGCTAGACAAAAATACAAGAATTTAATTATTTGAGGGAAAAAATCTCACACATGCAAAAGCGCTAGAAATAGCAGTAGCACGCTAATCGGCTTTAAAAAATGCTACAAATTTTAGTAACGCATTAGAGAGAAGATTTATAAAAAATGAAATCTTCAAAATTCGAGGCAGAACGCAGCAATCATGGCGCTAATATGGGAGAAGTGGAGACAGTATGGCACACAGCAAGAAAGACCATACGCAGCAACACCAGTAGCCTAAATCCAAACAGCAGCACCAACGGCAACCAGAGTAGGCAATGAAACAAAGAGTGATAACGTGTTATTGTTGTTGCAAACAAGGCCATATAAATTGAGAGTGTCGATTTCGCGATTATACATGTAATAAGTGCGGTAGAAAAGGTCATTTATCGAAAATATGCAAAAGTAGCAAAAGTATTGAGCCGGAAACCTTTGACAATGTTAAAAACATAACCTCAAACGACGAAATTTCGGAAAAACCTAACTACAAAAGTAATTTTTCAATATAAAAGAAAATGTTGCGAATGATCTGGTATGTAACGATATGAAAAGTATGTCGAATGAAAATAATGTAATTATAATCAATAACGATAAAAAGTATGACGTAATAGGGTATAATATGAATGCTAATTATGATGTAAACACCGACGAATATATATTGTTAATGTGAATGTAAATGAAAAAAATATTAATTTTGAAATTGATACAGGTACCTATGCTACGGTTTTATCTGAAAAAGTTTGTAATGATTAATTAAAAAATGTTTATTTGATAGATTCAAATAAAGTTCTGAAATCATATTGTGATCAGCTTTTCATTCCAATAGGGGAATTAAATAAATTAACAGCTGCCTTTAATAATTATACAAAAATTGTAAAATGTGTTATACTTCCCGGCAACGGACAGGCTTTAATGGGTCGAAAATGACTGAAGTAGTTTGGAGCATGGCCTTTGATTATACCAAACAATACTAAAATGATCAACGTAAATAACATTGAAAACGGTTTACCAAAATAGATTGAGAAAGAATTTCCCATTTTGTTTAAGAATACACCTGGTAAATACAATAAAAGTAGAACAAAAATTTGTTTGAAAGAAAATTTGCGCCCAGTAGCGCTTAAATACCGTCATTTATTGCATACTTTAAGACCTATGGTAGAGAAAGAGATAAAAAAACGAGTAGAACTAGGACGTTTAGAGTCAGTAGATATCGCGGAATGGGCTACGCTCATAGTACCTGTATTAAAAGGTAACGGAGTAATTCGCTTTTGCGGCGATTTTAAAATGACATTAAACCCAAATATTATGATAGATAAATATCCACTCCGTACGATAGATGAGATCTTTGCAAAATTACAAGGAGGTGTCTCTTTCTCCGAACTGGGCTTAAGACATGCGTACATGCAATTTCCTGTCGATAATGAAAGTAAGGAATCGTTAACAATTACCACGCATAAAGGGCTGTATAAGTATACAAAAATATCAGAAGGGGTATCACCGGCACCAGCCGATGTACAACGAAAGATGGATGAATGCCTACGCGGAATAGACGAAGTTATAGCGTATCTAGATAATATATACGTGACAAGGAAGAACGTAACGAAACATAAAGAAAACCTGATTGAAGTTTGCAAAAGATTGGCAGAATGTAATTTAAGATTAAATCTAAAAAAATGTAAAATTACGGAACCGAGAATAGAAGGGTTTGTTATCAATAAGAACCTATTACATGAGTCAAAATCTAAAGTAAAAGCGATGTTAGAGGTGCCACGACCAAACAATGAAAAAAAATTAGCATTGTTCCTAGGACTAATAAACTTTTATGATAGGTTTTCAAATAATCGCCCTAAAAGTTAAAGTCATTATACGACCTGTTGAGTAGGAAATTGTTGAAATAGGATGATTTTTACGAAAAATCATTTAATTGTGTAAAAAATTAGTTGATCAGTCCGAATTTCTTGGCAAAGAGAAAATTATATTAGCATGTAATGTGCCCGATTATGGATTGTCAACGATATTATCGCACCAATATGCAGATGGTACAAAAAAAACCATCGCATATGCATCTAAAAAAATTCCAGGAACCAAAATAAAATGCGCTATTATAGATGAGGAAGCGATAACTATTGTGTTTGGCTTTAAACGTATCTATAAATTTATTTTTGAAAAAGAAATTATTCTTCGCACGGATAATAAACCACTAGAATTCATATTAGTACCGAGAAAGGATATACCACAGACTGCAGACAATAGATTGCAACATTATGCATACTTTTCGTCCAATTTTAGATACAAAATGGAACATGTTAAATTTGATTAAAATGTAAACACGGATGCATTGTCACGACTACCAGCAGAAGGCATAACTGACATTTCTGATATGTATGACCCAACGCTATCGTGCATTCTTTTAAAATAAAAGCAAAAGCTTTTAATAGTAAAAAATTAGAGTCTGAAAGTAAGAAAGATAAAACTATTGCAAATATAATACGATATGCAACAAACGATTGGCCTAACTTCAATGCCTTAACCAAAGTGAAAAAAATATACTTTAAAATTAGATTTGAATCGACAGTTAAATAAGGATGTCTTTTCTGGGGAGTTCATGCATGCATACTGGAATCTATGCAACTAACAATTTTAAATAGACTTTATGCAACTCATCAGGAGTTGTCAAAATGAAAATGTTTGCGAGATCTTAAATTTATTGGCTCACTATTGATAATTAAATTCAAGATATTGCGAATAATGTATTGAAAACCTGTTGAATAGAACGCAAAACATACAACAAAACATCGTTAACAACATGGCCATACCCTAGTAAGGTATCGGGTAGAATTCATTGCGATTACGTGGAATTCAAAAGCAACATATATTTAATTAATGGGACATTTCACACCAACTAGAAGAGCAAAAAAATAAAAATCGATGAAACTCTGAAAATATATTCTTTTTGTTACCCAAAATATGTAAAAAAATTTTCAAGGATTTAGATTGAAAGTATTAAGAGCTATAGATCCTTGAAATTTGGAAATTCTTTAAAATATTTGCAAAAGTCTCAAATTTATTATTTTTTTTCTGAAAATCCTGATGTTTTAGAGAGAAATTCATAAGAATACTTCTTGTTGTAAGTGAAGAGGGAAGTAAGCGTGATTTTTCACAGACCTGAATTTTGAAGTTTTCTATTGGTTCTTATATGTATTACACAGTAAAAGAAATTACTGATTGTTCGCCACTTCGGAAATTGCTTTTTGAGGGCTTATTTTCTTCCATTTTGCATAAACTTTGAAATAAATTTTTGATCATGTAAGTCAGAGCCATTAAGAGGAGGCCGGATAGCTCTGTCCTTGTCTAATCTAAATTTTCGTTATTATGAATAAATTAAATATTGTTATACAAAAGTAAGGATATAACATAATAGATTTCAGGATGAGCAAACGATCCTATTCTATGAAAAAATATAAAATTTTCATTAGTTTTCAAGTGAGGTTTGAAACGGAATAACAGTTATCAAATTCCATTGTTTTTCCTTTTGTATAACAATATTTAATTTATTAATAATAACGAAAATTTAAATTAGACAAGGACAGAGCTATACGGCCGCCTCTTAATAAGGAATTGTGACAGTTTAAAATATATATTTTCATATATAATTTATTTTCAATATGAAAAATAAATCATATATGAAAATATATATTTATATTCAATATGGAAAATAAATCATACATGAAAATATATATTTCAAACTTTCATAACTCCTTATTGATAGCTCTGACTTACATAATCAAAAATTTATTTCAAATTTAATGTAAATGGAAGAAAATAAGCCCTTGAAGAGCAATTTTTGAAGTGTCAAACAATGAGTAATTTCTATTACTATGTAATACATATAAGAACCAATAGAAAACTTCAAAATTCAGGTCTGTGAAAAATCACGCTTACTTTCCTCTTCATTTACAACAAGAAGTATTCTTATGAATTTCTCTCTAAAACATCAGGATTTTCAAAAAAAAATGATAAATTCGAGACTTTACCAAATATTTTGAAAAATTTCCAAATTTCAAGGATCTATAGCTCTTGATACTTTCAATCTAAATTCTTAAAATTTTTTTTACATATTTTGAGTAACAAAAAGAATATATTTTCAGAGTTTCAGCGATTTTTATTTTTTTGCTCCTCCAGTTGGTGTGAAATTTCCCATATATATATATACACGCATGATATCTAATGAAAAATTTATTACGTTTCCTTCAAAATTAAGTACATTTATAGAAACAATTATTATGATTGATAATAAAATGACTATTTTTCATACTTTTTTATGAATCAAGAAGTTTTCAGCTATTTCCCCGTTGTTGCTAAAATTTAATTATTTAAAAAAAAAAATGATTTAAGTCGATAAATAACAAATTATCTTGAGCAGTTATGGTGTATATTGATTGTAATTTCTCACTAATCGGGTAAGTTAAAAAATATACATATTGTAATTTCCAAAAATTCAATTACATTCTAGATGATATTTA
The DNA here is from genome assembly GCA_017163975.1 of Anastatus disparis. Classification (NCBI taxonomy): domain Eukaryota; kingdom Metazoa; phylum Arthropoda; class Insecta; order Hymenoptera; family Eupelmidae; genus Anastatus; species Anastatus disparis. The sequence goes on from JAFFSR010000233.1 coordinate 215,249, forward strand.
TAACAAAGATGTTTCTATTAAATTTTTATTTGGGTTTGATAGTTTTAAATAAAAAATTCATAACAACATTAATTAAAAAAAAAAAAATTTGCAACAATAAAAATATTTCATGGTTCTTAACTTTTAAGTAGAAACTTTGATTCAAAACTCTAAAATTTATTTCTTCTATATTGAGATCCAAATGGAACATATTCCCTTACTTTCATCGATTATTTTTTAACCGTGTCAGTGAACTTTAAATATCTCATACACATATATGCAAGTGTATTATTTATAAATATCTCATACACATGCCACACAGCATGGAAGATTTTGAACATTTCCGGATAATTCCTATGTCCGCGAAAAACCTATGTAAAAACATTTCATGAAATGTTTGAAATTATTTTAAATGGGTTTCTCGCGGACGTAGGAATATTTCGGAAATATTCCAAATCTCCCATGCTGTGTGGGATATATACAAGTGTATTAAATTATTTAAAATTCATTAAATTTAATGAAAAAATATTTGAATAAAATATAATTTAAATAGAATTTCAAATTTTAAAGATAAGTCTTTGAACGTTTTAACTTTATGTGTCACTTTTTAAAAATAATTTTTATTCTGTTACATTAAAAAAACCCGCAACTGTGTTTGCGAATAAATTATCTGCTTTGAAAATAATAAACGAAGATTATTTTTTTAAAGCTATATTCAACATTGCCCTCGAAATTTCATTCAAAGTATTAAATTTTTATTTTTTTTTATTATATCTATGGGCATTACTGCCCTTTTTAACACATAGGAATTCATTTTTAAAACAACACAATTTGACTATTATTTAACGTGGTGTCAGCCCACAGCAGAGACAGCGAAAAAGCGACCAGACGGGGAATCGATCCCGCGCCAACGGGAATACGAGTCACGCGCCTTAGCCACTACTCCACTGAACTCTACACAATTTTCAAGGAAAATTCTGATTTTTATATGAAAACATTTTGTAATTATAACAGCTGTAACGTTTTCAAATCAATAGCATGAAGTAGATGAGCATGATTTTTCATTGGATTATATAACTATGCTATTGAATAACAAATTTATGCATTTTTATTTTCATGTCTTTAATTATACTTTATAACATTAAATAACATTTCTTTTCTAATTTTAAACAAATAATTTATTAAAACTAATTTATGAATGCAATTTTATTTATATTTTAAAATTTAAGATATCAGTTATTTTAAGGGGATGTAAAACGGACACTACACCTGTACTCATAAATATTCACTATCTTTACATTTTATTGCAAAATTTTTAATAAAAAAATGCATTAGCTCGATATATGTACCATGAAGATTATTCGGTTAAATTTTTAAATAAATTCATTCATTAGTTATTGAGAATTTTGGGTTCTAAAATTATTTGTTAAAATTTTTGAATTTTGTACAGGAATCCAAATATCTTAAAAGCTAATGAATGAATTTTTTTGAAAATTTATCTAAATAATCGTCATGGTACATACTACAAGCTAATGCATTTCTTTTCTGGAAATTCAGCAATAAAATGGAAAGGAAGCTAATATCTATAAGTACAGGTGTAGAGTCTTTTTACATCTCCTTAAATTAAAACCTATGTCTCTGAATCCATGATATTTTATTAAAATTACGAATAAATTATATTTTTTTAAATGAAATAAATATTTAGCACTGTATAAAAACCTATATTTTTAAATGAATGTTCAATGTCATTGATTTATAAATTATTTTATTTTATTAAGAAATTGACATCGAATTTTTGTCGAATACAATTTTTTTTTAAAGTGAAAAATATTTTATTTACTTATTAATACATTTCATTGTAACGTTTGGCCTTTTTGCCTCGATTAGATCTTGATGTCGTAGGCGTCAGACTTTCAGAGGGCGCTGCAGATGGTTGATTCTCGGTGGCCAAAGTTCAAACTTACATACTAAACTAACCTAACTTTATTAAATTAGGAAGTGAATAAAATTAATAATAAGAAAAATAAAGAAATCAATTAAAAGAAATTAATCTTTAAATATTTAAAAAGAATGAAGTATGAATAATTAACAAGAAATAATATTAATTGAAAGAATCAATCATAAATAAATGATACAAAGCTAACCTATCCTTATGTACTAGGTGACAATGTTCGTGAGAGGAAGCAGGATGGGTACTGCGGACTGGTGATTAAGTTTAAACACGATAATTTGGTTTCAGACTTAAACTATCTTTTTTTTTATATTTATTAATAAAAATAAAGAGAATAACAAAATAATTATAACGCCGATTAAATAATAATACTAAATAAACAAAAGAAAATTGTAATTGTATGTAATAACGTTTTGTATGTTGAAAAAGAAAAGAAAGAATTTTTAATTGTCTTCTTTACCGCTTGGTGGCGCTAGCTCGTATTTATCGGCTGTAACAAATAAACAAAGAAAAGAAATACAACGGTTAATTATATAATATACTTGGTGGGTAAATTCGCGACCTACTTTATCGACGGAGTTCGGCGCGGTCGTTAACGGAGCCAGGTAAGGTAATGCAGGAGAACTAGAAAGGTAACCCTCTAAACTATGAGTGAAGAAAAAGGGGGAGATTTTTGGTCGAAGACCAACGGAGGAGTCTACCTCGACCAGCGATGGTGGAAGTAGTAACTAGGAATCAGTGTCGAGCAATCCCACCCTTACACTGACGGAAAGATAGGAGGCTATGTCGGGCAATCCCACCCTTACATAGCTGAAGACAGGAGTATTGGTAAGGGTAACTCTAACTGTGTCGAGCTATCCCACTCTTACACATAGGAAGGGGAGAGAGTCTCTGCTGGCTCGGCGGCTCGCTTATATGTACTACGAAGCTCGCTATTCCCGTTGCGGGAGTAGCGCCTCGTAGCGGCTGAGCGCAAGTACTAAGTCTAGCGCGATTTTTGAATAGTCGCACACCCCTCTCGCTTGGGAGAGTGAAGCTTGCGAACGAACCTAAACTAAACTAACAATTTAAGTAAGCTTAATCATAAATGGTATAATTAATTGAGTACTATTTGTAAAAAATCAATTCAAAGAGAGAAAAAAAATTCATATTTTATGTTTACGCTTACTTTTACAAGTAAGAGAAACAAGCTAATCTAAACTATCTCACAAGACAATTTATGTGCAGGGTGCTTATATACAAATAAATGGAAGTTATAATCTTACCAAACGCGTTGTGTGCTTTTACTGCTCTTACTAATGTTTCAGCGAACGTCCGACTGGAACCATGTCTTCGTTTTGAGAAAAAGGTTTTAAGGCAGACGTCGTATTAATGAGAAAGACCTGTCTGGCAGGATCGCGGATTGGTTCTATCGTTTGTCCTTCTATCGAGATACGCATCCCTATTTCAACTAGTAGGTCCATTCCAAGTAATAGATCGAAACATAGATTTTCTAATATCGAGAAATTATGTTTAAAGCGGCGGTTTTTATACGTAAAAGCCCTAGAGATAGTTTGTGTCAATTCTGCTTCAGATCCGTTCGCTAGACCGATTATGAGTTGCTCCATTTTAAGGGTCCAACCGGATCACAAACAGTGGTCGATGACTTCTGGTCTTTCAAAAGAAGTGATTGATCCCGGATCCACTAAAGCCTTTACTGACTTGTTACCTATTCGGAAATAGAGGAAATAGTGGTTTTCGTAGGCCTCTTGAGGGTCACGAGTTGTTGGAATTGGTCGTGTTCCTAGTTCTGGCCGATTTACTCGAAGTCTTTCCGCCCCTTTACAGAAACAGTTTTTAGTCATGGTACCGTTTTTACCACAAAATGAACAGAAAATCTTTCCGGGGTTAGTGTAATCGAAACGAAGGTGCCCTTTGCCCTTGCACTTCCAACAATTCTGCGAGCGCGAATATTGCTGTGTGGTAAATGCCGCCGTGTTTGGATGCGTTGGTTTAGCGGGTGATCGAGTGTCCCTCATCTGGAGTTTAACTTCTTCAATTTCTTTGACGCGTTGGATTAATTGTTCGATGAAAGAAAAATCCGACCTACGTATGTGGAGGCGCAAAACGGGTCGCATGTTGCTGTAAATGTTTTCTAGTTGTTGCTGTGCCGTTATGTCGCCGCGTCGTCACATTAAGGTGGCGAGAGAAGTCACGTATTTACGGATGTCCTCATTTACGCCTTGTTTCTGGTTTATGATTAGCTGATCAAGATGACGTAATTCACCGGGAGACAAATAATAGTCACGTAGACGCGTGATCAATTGCTGGAAAGCGTTAATTTTGGGAGCGCAGTTTCTATACCATAATTGTGTATCTCCACGTAATAACTCGGGAAATCCTTGGAGGAATTTCACGTCCGGAATTCCATATGCAATTTTTAGATCTTGAACTCTTTCTTAAAAAGTATACACGTCCCTACCATCAAAATGTACATTTCATTTTCTCATTTGGTCGATTGTGCGTGCGGTGTCATTAGGAAGTTAAACGATGATTGGTACACTGCTTGTCAAACTTCCGGTGTTTGGTAAAGGTAACGACGCGTTTACGGTTAGTGAGTTGGCGTCGGTTTGTCTATATGCATTGATGGAACTTAATAATTTGGCGTATAACAAACAATCGGTGTTTTTATCCGTTTCTTCGTCGTGATTGGTGGGATCGTCGGGTGCATTTTCGTACAAATCTGGGTGACGCAATACGTAGCCTAAAAATAGAGCGCGTTGTTCTATGAGTGTTCCGGTCGTCGCTAGACGAGCATCGCATAAGTGTTCTGTGAATTCGACGAGGATCAATTTATAAGCCCAGTGTTTCTTCATTTCGATATTCTAGTATATATACGGAAGAGAAAAAAAAATTATATACCCTACTATCTAAGCCGGCTAAGAAGAGTATGACTTATTCACCAATTCACATAACGAGATTTCTACCATCTAGGTTTTCATCGGAATTACGGGCAAGGTTTTCGGGCGCCATGCAACTTAAGTTGCAGAATCAGAAAATTAAATTAAAAATTTGAATTCACTCGGATGGAAAAGAATTACAGAAGAGAAAAAAAAATTTTTTCGGTCCCTGTTCGGTTGTGCCATGTAATGGCGGCTGACGAAAGAGAAAAAAAATGTTTACGGTTGGTAAAAAGGGTCCCTGTTCGCAGGCGCCATGTAACGTTTGGTTACATCATCTAAAAATTTCCTTCCTGAAATATATTTTATTTATTGACTTAAAGAAAATATATTCTTTAAGTTTATATATCCTTATTGATTATGTGAATTTTTGAATAATTTATTACGTTTGATGCATTTTCGAAATTAAATCAAATTTTATTTTTAAAAAAAGCGTATAATAAAATTTTTAATTTAAAATCGTGTGAAATATGTTCTTTGATTTAAATATAACATTATTTACTGAATTTCATAAATTGGAAATGAGTTTTTGAATTATTAAAATTTGATTATAGGATGTTCATAACAATGCTTAAAACAAAAAAAAATAATCAAACAAAATGTTACATTAATTTTTCTTTAATAAGTTAAATATTTCAAATATAATGTTAATAAATATCATTTAGTTTCAAAGATTTTGAAGATTCCATAAAAATACTTAAATAAAGTTCATACTTAATTAAAATGTTGCAAAATATTGTAAAAACAGAGGATAATATTAATTTTACTTTATATAATATAAATTTTACATAAAATTTTAATTTAAAAGTTATTACTTTAAAAAAGATTTTGATTTTTTTTATTAATTATGAAAAGAGAATGATCAAAATGATTTTAACTATAATATTTTTGGTTTTTCTCCATGTTTATTTTTTTAAATTTTGTATAGAATTTTTATTAGTTCTAAAGAGGGTAGTCAGATACGCTCTAAAAACATCGGCTACATGATACAAATTTTTTTAGCAAAAAGATTTTGGTTTATTTTCGATAGATAGATATAGATACGGATAGATATTTATTTATTTTGTAAAAAAGTACAAAAAGGCGTGTAATACATGGAATAGTAAGTAATAATTCTATAAAAAGTATTGCACATAATAAGATAAGATATCACAGTCAATTATTAAAATTAATATATAATACTGTATCAGTAAGTCACCATGTAAAAGTGATATCACAGACTATTCTAAATACACGCAGAATACATAAATTACAATAAAAAACAGTCTTAAATATCTATCAGACATTTAATCAAAATACATAATTTAAAAGAGGTATCACTGTCATGACATCAATAAAAATAAAATTGGACAATACTATAAAAATAAAATTGAACAATACAATAACAAAGTAATAGTAAATAATTAAATAATAAAATAATAATTACATTTAAAGAATAAAAACAATATCGAAGATGTCATGACTTCTAATAAAAACAGAACCACTCATACTTTCCGCATACATTCATCCATCATTGACGCTAATAAATACATTTACACCTTAAATCTATATATAGGACAAAACAAAATAAATTAACACAAAAATTAAAATACTTAAAATTAATTTCACTCACGAGGTCGAGTAAGTACGTCCTCAAAGCCGACTTAAACCTGCCGAGCGATGAAAGATTTTTTATATAAGCAGGCAGGGAGTTCCGAAAATGCGCACCTTGAACTTGAATGGAATTTCTTCCAGTCTCAGTACGCATGAAGGGCACCGCGAAGTCCTTAATCTCTCCTCTAGTGGCTACTCTAGGTACATATCTAGTGAAGAGACTCACTAGATACTCGGGAGTATTCATGCGCACGGTTTTGTACATAAGAACAGCCATAAAATACTGTCTCCTTGAATCAGTACGCAGCCAACCAAGCGCAGCTCTATGAGGAGAGATATGATCGCCCAATCCTACGCCTAGTACATATCTCACACATGAATTTTGTAGTCTTTGTAATTGTCTTCTCAACCCCTGCGAAGCATTAAGCAGAACTACTGAGCAGTAGTCGAGGTGCGGGAATAGCGAGGCAGCTGTGAGTTGTTTACGCAGGGCCTCAGTGGTGTACCGACGAAAGAACCGTAAACTATACATTATCCTATTAAATTTTTTAGTCACCATATTAATATGCGGCTCCCAAGACAACTTAGCGTCAAACACAACACCAAGGCTCGTAACGGTATCAGAGAAAGATATGCCGACACCTCCCTCAAGCTCAATCGTTCTTGGCTCACCAGCATAAAAGTTATTAATAAAACGACTATTGCCAAAAACGATCGCCTTAGTTTTGCTTGCATTTGATGTGAGAGAAGCATCGACAGCCCATACCGATACCGCTCTGGCCGCCCTCTGCATAATACAAATACCTTCATTCAGATGTTCATAAGGGACCTGAGTATAGATTTGGAGGTCATCAGCATATAATATGTGCTTGACACAACAGGGGTCGAGCGTGTCACGTATGTTATTAATGTAAAGGCAGAACAACAGAGGCCCCAGCACTGAACCCTGTGGAACTCCTAGATTGGTTGTTAGCCAATCCGAATCCTCTTTGAAATGTGTAGAAACCATTTGTTTCCTACCTGATAAATAGGAGTTGATCCACTCGAGTGCAGCCCTAGAAAACCCCATTAATCTAAGCCTCGCAAGCAATTTGGAAGGGGAGATCGTGTCGAATGCCTTACTAAAGTCAAATAGGAGTAGTATCGTGGCAAGTTTCTTGTCAAGACCTGATCTTATGTCGTCTGTAAGTTTAAGTATGGCAGTCTGCGTAGAATGATGCTTCCTGAAGCCAGTCTGCAAAGAGTCAAGTATTTTGTGTGTCATAATATACTCCTGCAGTTGGTCATGGGCAATCTTCTCGAGAACCTTTGAAAGAAAACATAATATTGCTATGGGCCTAAAATCTTTAAAGATTTCTTTGAAGGCACAATACGTGCGCGCTTCCAAAGGCAAGGGAAGACCCCCTCGTGCAAAAGAGGAATTGAACAGAGTCACAAGATGCTCTCCAATAACCGGAAGTGCTTTAAGTATCACACTCTGCGGGATGCCATCCTCGCCACAAGCCTGTGATGAAAAATGCGAAATCGCAAGGATTACGTCATTAATATTAATTGGCTTAAAGGCAAAACCACTTTTACTACACTCAGCAAGAATCCTTTTACGTTCCGCAGTATCATCGTGTGGTGAGACCGACACCCCTGCAAAATGTGCATTAAGCTCATCTGCAGTGAAACCATTCAAGTCCCCTTGAGGTCCGGACAGGAGTCCCAGGTCTTTTAACTCCTTCCAGACATTACCTCCAGCAAGAGCATTGAATAGTCTATTATAATAATAATTTGTTTTAGCTTGTTCCGACCGTTCATATATTGTTTTACGCAGCTGCAAAAATTCGGAGAGATATCGCTCCTCCTTCGTCCGTTTAAATCTACGATACGTGGCATCTCTCTTGTGCCGCATCTGCGACAACTCTTTATCAATTCAAGAAAATTTATCTTCACCAATTTTAAGTGTTTTTAGTGGCGCTAGATTTTGTATTGCCGCCGTAAGGTTGTCACAGAGGCAGCCAAGTGCAGATTCTGGGTCAACTGTACCAACTGTAAATGGCGTCCAATCACAGCTGGCCGAACTCTGTACTAATAAGTTTGGACAGATATCTTTGTAATTTCTATACTTAATTATTTTATTATCCGTCTTGATGCGATGACAAGAAATACATACATCAATTAAGTTGTGCCGACTATGAAAATTCGCCGGTAAGTTGCGTGCGTCAAGTACTGTGTCATTATCGTCAACAAGAATCAGGTCAATCCACGTGTGAGACGTTGGTGTGATGCGTGGCACCGTGCTGAACCAACTGTAACGAAAGCTCAGCCGACAATTTATTAATAAATTTGGCATCACTGCTCTCACGCAGGAGGTCGGCATTCAGGTCTCCCATTATTATTTTATGAGAGTATTCGGAAGCAAAATTTCTCAAGTTATCCAAAAAATCGGTAGTTTTAAAAAAGGAAATTGCAGGAGGTCGATAAATAACAGAAACCAACATGGCTTCGGAGCTGCCCAATTGCACGAAACAAAAAATATACTCAGGTACCTCCGGTTTACCTTCACTATGATTAGTTTGAGTATCCGAAGTAGCCAAAATAGTGCACTTTAAATTGTCTTTAACATACAAAGCAACTCCTCCACCACGCAAGTTTCTGTCCTGTCTGAATACTTTATATCTTTTGACCCGAATGACGTCGTCCGAAACAGATGGACCCAGCCAGGTCTCAGCCACTCCAAATATGTCGCAAGAAGGACCATCACTTAGTAACTCACGTACCTGCCCAATGTGAGCCCTCAACGAAGTCACATTCAGAAAGCACGCTCGCAATTCACCCCTCCTCCCTGTACGACTCTCAGAGGAGGCCCGATGCAGTTATTGGGGAAAGGCCACACTCGACGTTACTTCATTATTTGTACTTAGTAATTGATTTGTCGACATATTTCGTTGATGTTCAGAGGCTTCATTTTTATCACATATATTATTATTATTGCACTTAATATTCGATGGAGTTTCAGAATTTACATTAATTACATGCACACCGTCTTTTAATTTCTTACTTTCTGTCAATAAATTATCTAAATCATTTTTATTAAAAAAATTGTGAGCTCTCTCCCCTCTCTCCTTCCTCACCAGAAATTTACCATGTCTGTGACAAACAAATTTAAAGCCTTTTTCTTTGGCATACTTTTTTAACTTTTTAAAATTAACATATTTTTCTTTAGGCAAAAATTTATTAATGAATATCAAGCCGTGGCGTTCGATGGCTGGAAGACTGCCAAGGAGGGAGGGATTAAGATCCGCTGTCCAAAAACCAGTGAATTGCCGTTTAGCCTCAAACACCTTATGCACCAGGTTCTCCTCAGAAAGTCTAACCAGCAATGAGAACGGACCCCCTAGGCCGCCATTGATCCCACAATCTGTAGACACCCCGTTTACATCATCATATTCAGCGATTTTCTTAACTGAGATTACATTTGTACGCTTGATTGCCGGAAGAATGGTACCAAGAACGGCACAGGCGTAATCATCCGGCCCAACATTAACTGCTGAACAGTCAAATTTGCCGGAGATCACCAATGTACCGCTCCCAGAGCCACACTCCGTCTCAACTTGACGAGGTGCCTCCTCACTAATTACAGTATGAGTGTGTGGTGTTTGTGGCATTTCTACAGATTTATATGTGTGTAATGTATGCTCATTAATTTCCGTGAGATCCGCGACGGCCTGCACCACGCCAGCTACCCCGGTTGTAAGGTCAAAGAAACCCTTGTCCACTCCGTGAAATTCGTTATTAAGAAAAGTTTGAATATTATCAAATTTACAACTAATTGTTTTATTATACGTTTTAATTTTATTATTTAGAGCGGACGAGAAATTCCTTTCCGAAGTGACTATTATTTCCCTAAGTTTGCGATTTTCCTCTAACAGCTGCATCTGCCCAATTTCTAATTTTTTAATATATTCATTCTGTGTATCAATTTTGGACACAATATCCCGCAGGCCTTTGTCAAAATTTTTAACTTGGCTCTCTACAGCCAAAAATCGATCAAAAGAATTTAATATTGTGTCAAGCCTGCCAGATAGTGCGCCCTTTAGAGCAGATACAGCCGCCTGCAATGAGGAAGAATCTAAGTCACTTCGGACTACATCAGAATTATTTTTTATAAAATTATTTCTATTATTATTATTACTCGGGGCAGCGAGCGCAGCGCCACCTCCCAATAGTTTATCAGATAAAGGTATACTTATTCTACTCCTCCCTCTATCCGCCGTGGCACCGCTGTTGTTGGACAAAGTTTGCGATGATAAAGTAGTTTTCACTCTTTCAGGCTGCTTCTGTGAGGTGTTGACAGATGTCACTTTCGAGTCAGTTCTTGATGGTGTAGAGGCACTGATTGGCTGATTAGGAGCAGCTTTGCGTGCGACCTGTAGAACTCCATTAGCCTTGATGCTTCCACCGGCAGATGACCTTGAATTGTTTCTTATTTATTCCATGCATCTTTTACACTCGTATTTTGTGCCACTTTCCATTTTTGAGCGAGTCATGCATTTCACATGACAGCGCTGCCGGCATGTGAAACACAAATGGAGCTTTGCCATGCCCCATTTATCATTAGTGGATAACTTATAGATCGCACAACTGTCCATAACTCCGACCTCTTGTGTATACTCCTCAAAGGGTAAGGTAAACTTCTATATTATTGGTCGAGGAGTAGGTTGAAAAATCAGCCACCAGGATCTCTGCCTGCAGATGAAAATTGCCTCCCAACTTACCTCAAAACTGCAACAATTCTAACCTCCAAAGTGCAGCGTCTTGATGTAAATTATGAGATAAAATGCAAGGACCGCCAATAAAACATGATTTATAGCTAAAACGGTGCCTTGCAAATTGAGCGAGCAAGAATCTGTAAGAAAAACGCCCTAGGGCACAAAAATGCAGTACTAGAACAAAAATAACAAGAGTGAAAAATAAAGCGTGTTTAACTACTTACAGATGGAGAGAAAAGAATTGTAACGGCTCATATTAATTTGTTACAAATTACTATAGTTTAATTGGTCAAATCAATAACAATATGTAAATAAAAAATAAGAATAATTTGAAAGTTTAAAGTAGCGCATCTATATTGTTTTCTTCGAAAGCATTCTACTTCTTATTTAAAAAACGAATGTTCCATATCTTTTAATACTATTAATATTAAATTGGTAATAATAAATAAAATAAAATATAATTGTTATGATTAAGGGAACATTCCCTTTTTAAAATAATAATCTTTGATGATTGTGAGAGAAATATAATGTTATTTTCATCAATATTTTAAATTAAATTAAAGAAATAATAAATCAAAGTAATAGAACATTCTATTTCTCTTATAGAACATCATCGAAGGTATATCAGATGGTATAAAAAGGCCTGCGAAGAGCCAAGATGATTGATTCGATCTTATACCGGCAAAGGCATAAGACCTTTAGCACTCTGTAACAAAATTCATGTAATGTTGTTAAATCTATAAACTATAAATTCTTTGAAGTAATAAAAGACTAAAGATTCAAATTTAAATGAAACTTGATTAAAATTCATTTAGAATAGAGTAACTCATCTCATTTCATGCATCATTTGTCATAAAATAAATAAATTAATTAATTATCGCACATTGAAAAGTATTGCACTTGGATATGTCGTCGATAATAATTTATTTAGTCATATGCCATTGAATAAAAGTGTTATTTATCGCACATTTAAGAGTATTGCACTCGAAGAGTGCTGTCGTCAATTTAGACACTTTTCCTCATTTTTCATATAATAAAAAAGTTGATTATCGCCTTCGAGCATATACTACTGGAGGAAGCCTCCCATCTATTAACTGCGTTACAAGGCGAAGAGAGAGGAAGCCTCTATTTTGGTACGTGCTATCTCTCTCTCACTTTCTTAGTGGGGAACAGAAGCAGCCAATCAAATCAGGCTAGAGAGAGACAGCACGTACCAAAATAGAGGCTTTTTCTCTCTTCGCTTGCTGCCATTCGGAGGCTTCCTCCAGTAGTATATGCTCGAAGATTATCGCACTCTTTAGAGTATTGCACTCAACGGAGTCGTCGATAATAACTTTATCATTTTACCCTCTCCTCCACACGTAAAGAAAATTATAAACCATCGCATCTCCAAGAGTATTACACTGGGGGCTTATTCAGTAATACCGTAACGTCTAACGGCAAGCTTAACGCCGACGCGCGCATGCGCAGTAATCATTTTTTAGCGAATACTATCGAATATCGCGAACGTTATCAGAGATCATGTTGACGTAACGACGAAAATCTTCTAAACTGAAGCGCTAAGTCGATTTTATCGACAAATTTTACAACCAATTTGAAGCTTGGTTGTAAATCGTACGTTAAACTGTAAAACGTTATATTATGCATAACATATGTATATACATTGACAGAAAAGATTTCTAGAAGCAAAAGAATTACTCCGATTTGATATGATTATTCAAATGGAAAAATAATTTCTTAGATGTAGGTAACTAGATGTTTAAATTAATTTCTTGCTTCACAGATTTTAAGTTATATCCAAGAGGATCGAGATATCTTTTCTGTCAGTGTATGTATATACCTATATACACTGCCGTTCAATTGCTTTTGCCCACCCTAGAGTAAAATTTATTAAAATAAAAAGTTTTTTATCTCCGGAACTAATGATCGCATCTTCAAATTCCAAACGGTGTTTGAAAAATTAGTCAAAAATCTTTAAAATAAAGTGAGTCCGGTATAAAAAAAAGTCATTTTCTAATTGCTTATAGCAATGTGAAAAAAATTTTTTTTACTAATTTTTTTTGCCCACATAAAAATAAATGCTATTTTTATGAAAATTATGATATTGAGAAAAAACCAAATGGAATTTAAAACTCTAATAGTCCTCTTTAAAATGAGCTGAGTAAAATGTTTTCATGACTTTTTTAACCATAGTTATGATGATTTTTCGAAAAAAAGACCTATTTTTTCAACCATGATTATCTCATTAACTAAGAAAGATAGAAAATTTTGTATAAAAGAAAAAATGTTTTATTTTTAGTCTAGAATATATATATTTTGTGACCAATAAGTTTCGGGAGAAAAATTTTCTTTTACTTATTTTTTTAGGAAAGTTTTATGAAAAATTAGTAAAAATTTTAAATTAAACGAGTAAAAAAAAATTTTTTTTCCCAAACTTGTTGGTCACAAAATATATGTATTCTAGACTAAAAATAAAACATTTTTTCTTTAATACAAAATTTTCTATCTTTCTTAGTTTATGAGATAATCATGGTTGGAAAAATAGGTCTTTTTTTCGAAAAATCATCATAACTATGGTTAAAAAAGTCATGAAAACATTTTACTTAGCTCATTTTAAAGAGGACTATTAGAGTTTTAAATTCCATTTGGTTTTTTCTCGATATCATAATTTCCATAAAAATGGCATTTATTTTTATGTAGCAAAAAAAATTAGTAAAAAAATTATTTTCACATTGCTATAAGCAATTAGAAAATGACTTTTTTATACCGGACTCACTTTATTTTAAAGATTTTTGACTAATTTTTCAAACGCCGTTTGGATTTTGAAGATGCGATCATTAGTTCCGGAGATATAAAACTTTTTATTTTAATAAATTTTACTCTAGGGTGGGCAAAAGCAATTGAACGACAGCGTATATATATATATATATATATATATATATATATATATATATATATGTATATAAAGGGAACATTATTTTATTATTATTTACAATAATGATCATAAAAATTATTTGTAATCATACACGATTAAATGATAAATTGTGTACAATTTAAAATTCAATTGGATCTACAGATTTTAAAGTGACTTATATGTTTTTTAATAAAAATGAAAAGAAAAAAATAATATAAATATTGTTTTAAATAAACTTATCTTATCACCAATAAAAAACGTTTTTTAATAAAATTATATATTAATCTTAATTTGCATTTTATATTCTATAGCAACAACTACAGTTTCTCGATTGAATTGTTAAGTTTGCTGCAGAACTCAAAAATATTGGTTTTCAAAATTTCGTCTTTCAAAATGAGAATGTTGGCTTGGATAATCCCGAGTAACCTTTTCGTTACGGCAACCACCTTCTCTTAGTTGGGCCATCTTCGGCTGCCGAAGTCGGGCCGCCATATGGGTGAGGCGTGGTGGCGAGCGTGGGCCTACGACGGCTAGCCAAAAATTGTATAGATTTTGTCATAACGTCGATGTGTATCTTACATAACCACAAAATATTTTTTATTGTATTATCATACGATGAAAACACTGTTTTTAATTGAAAATTAATAATAAGTAAATAAATTAATAAAAATAATTTACTTTCGACTTGAGTTGAACTCGTTTAAAATTAATTCTAAAATTCTGCCCAAATACACGGACAAATACAACCTAAAACCAATCAATAAAAATATGGTAAAAAACTAATTTTTCTCGTGGAAATGAGAACTAATTACCATAGATAATATAATCTAGTTATTTAAGTAACTCGAGCTATTCATATTCTGTCGAGTAACTTATATTTTCTTGAGTGATTTGTATTTTTTTCGAGTACTCAATTTATTCGATTAATTCATATTTTTTCTGGTACTCGAGGAAATTGAGTAATTCATATTTTTTTCGAGTACTCGAGTAATTCGAGTAATTCATATTTTTTCGAGTACTCAATTTATTCGATTAATTCATATTTTTTCTGGTACTCGAGGAAATTGAGTAATTCATATTTTTTTCAAGTACTCGAATAATTCGAGTAATTCATATTTTTTCGAGTGCTTAGAACGAAAATTCGAGTAACCCTCAAGTGCAAGTACTCAATTATCGAGTCAAGTTTTTTCTTAGAGTTTAAGCTGAGTACTTGAAACTATCAAGTACTCAACAAAAATATAAACTCGAATAACCAGTGTTACTCGAATAACTCAAGATACTTGAATTTTTTCACTAAAAGTATTTTAAAAAGTAGACAGTTAGTTGAACAGTCAATCGATTGGTCACCATTGGAAATCAGCCGTTTGTTTATACAAATAATTGTACACAAATTCTACGATTTTATAAGCTAGATTCGGCTGCCCTCTGAGGGCCCCCTTTCACCGCCACGCCTCACGCCGATTCGGAGCCACTGCGGCGACAATTTGGCAAGAGTTTCGGTGCCACTAAGGGTGGTTCGGCACCAACTGCACGCCGAAGTGAAAAGGTTACTCGGGATGTTGAGTTACAAGAATATATAATAGAAACATGAATACAGATATATTTCTAATATGAATGTTACGTGTTGTATGTTTTAAGGCAATTATTTTTGTAATCATGTTAATTTTAATGTAATAATTATTTGAAATTATTATTTATTTCTTTGAATATTTATGTTGTAAATGTCTGTTGTAAAAGATTTAATAATAAACTAAAACATTTTTTTATGTGTTTATCGATTACTTAAAAGAGCAGAGTTTTTAACGCTTTTCGACGTCGAAACGTTAAGTCAATCGTTATCGTCAAGAAGTTAGTGAATAACCCCCCTGGAGGAGATCGTCGATAAATGTAATTTTCTTTTATAATATTGCTGTATGCACCTTGTATATGCATGTAATATATTAAAATAATGAAGTAAATTTAAATTCGGTAATTAAAATATTACCTAGCGACCGTGAATAAAGCCAAGCCCGCTTCAGAATATGTTTACTTTTTGCTTTTTCATAAAGAAAGCATTGTATCGATGAAAAAATTATTCTTCTATTTTTTCATTAATTTGTACATATTTGTACTCAGGGAGTCGAAAAAAGTCGTTTTTAGAAAATATCTGTGTGTGTGTGTGTGTGTGTGTGTGTGTGTGCGTGCGTGCGTGTGTGTGTGTGTGTGTATGTGTGTGTATGTGTGTGCGTGTGCGTGTGCGTGCGCGTGTGCATTCATCTACCCAATTAAATCACGAAAACTATTCGATGGATATGCTTCAAATTTTGCATAAAATTTATTTTTTTGTCCAACTCGTGCGAAAAATATTTAAAATTGGTTTTCTGAGCCTTGTTTTAATTTCAAAGCCATTTTAAAAATTTTGATTTTTCATTTTTTTTTTAATTTTACGCAAACTACTTAATGAATTCGCTCTAAAATATACATGGAAATTATTTGCGATTGCCAAAAATAGGAAAATTTTTGAAAACTAATTTTCTTAGCTTAGTTTTAATTGTAGAGCATTTTGAAATTTTTTCAAAAATTGTTTATATTTAGTTAGTAAATTAGACCTGGTGAACTGCTCGATGATTCGCTTCTAGTTTTTCATACGATTAATTTTTTTGTCTGACTATGGGGAAGCTATTAAAAATTGGTTCTCTTAGCGTAGTTTTTTTTTAGAGCCATTTTAAAATTTTTTTTAAATTTCGATTTTTCATTTTTTTTGTATTTTACGTGAACTACTCAAAGAATTTGCTTAAAAATTTGTATAGAATTTATTTTTGACTGCAAAAGAAGAAAAACTTTTGAAAACTGATTTTCATAGCGCACTTTAAATTTTAGAGCATTTTCAAAATTTTTATTTAATTTTGAAAATGAAATTTTGAATAGAAAATGTTATTTATTTAGAAAATTAAATCTAGAAAATCATTCGATGAATTTGCTTCAAATTCTGCATACTATATATTATTTTGTCTAGGTAGGCGGAAAGCTATTAAAAATTGGTTTTCATAGAGTAGTTTTTTTTATAGAGCCATTTTAAGAATTTAAAAAAAATATTTTATTTTTAATTTTTTTGATATTTTACGTAAATTACTTGATGAATTGGCTTTGAAATTTGCATGGGAATTGTTTGCAACTGTCAAAAGAAGGATGACTTTTAAAAACCGATTTCCTTAGCATAGTTTTAATTTTAATAAATTAAAAAAAAATTTTTTTTCAATTTTCAATTTCTATTTTTTTTCTATTTTACGTAAACTACTTGATAAATTTGCACTTAAATGTGTATACAAGGTATTTGCTATTGTCTTTATGAAACAAGCTTAAAAAAATAATTTTCTAGCGTAGCTCTTTGATCACTTCTTTTGATTTCTGACTTAACGCTTTTACTAACTCTTTTCTTACTTCCTCACTTTCTCTCTGACCTTCGATTTCAGATTAATCCTCATTTTTACCCTATTTTCATCCATCCTTGTCTCTCTCTTCCTATTTCGTAATCATTCTCTTACATTCACTAATTTTTCTTGAATAAAAATTGTATTTTACATTGAAATCACATTTAAAAAAATAAAATCAAATTACTCAATTCAATGAACTCTATGAGAAAGCATTGCGCCAAAGTTCTTGGCAGCGTTTTAATTTAATAAATCTCATTTTACTTCGAAGCTACAAAAGAATTGATAAATGTACTTAGAACTGGCATATACTTTTTATATCGTTATAAACTTTAAGAAAGTATAAAATTACATTAATTAATTCCTACTTAATTGAATAAATATCATACATAAAATATTAAAATAAATATCATTTTCTTAAAAATATGTTAAACAATTAAAAAAATGCACTTTAATAAGATATATATATATATATATATATATATATATATATATATATATCAATTAGTCGGTAATGAAATTTTCACAAATTGTACACTTAAATTACATTAAAAACAATACAAGTCACATAAAATCTTAATATTTATAAAAGATAAAAAAAATAACACTACTACTTTTAATAATTATTTAATTTAAAATTGGTACTACGACACAAAAACAAATAGTAAATATCTTCCCTCTAACGCCAAGCAAACTCCATTTGCAAAAAAAAATTAGTAACAATACAATCATATAGTTTATAAAGAATAAGTCAATAATGACTACTATAATACCTAAAGAAATTTTTTTCAAATTACTTTAAACTTTCTGAGTTTCAATATGTCCTAATAAATATATAAATATAAAAAAAATAAGAATGATTAAAATACAGTTAATATCAATTCAAAAGTATAAAAGCACTAATAACTGCACAAACAAGGTATTAAAAATAAATCAAAATTATAAATTTACATTATTACATTAATATACTCAGGTAAATAATAATAAAAGTAAAATATCATATTAATTTTCAATTTAAGAAACATTTTAAACAAAATTTAATGAAATTAAATTAAATTTTTATAATATTAAAGAATTTTACATGAAATATACTTTACATAAAGTATTAAAAGTTACAAAAAAAGAAAAGGAAAAGAAATTTCGCTTTTTTTAAATGTAAATTATTAACGTTTAGAGTTCTTGGTCTCGCTTTTGGTACGGTAATGTTCAGAAAGTCAAAGTGAGCGAGCTTGTAACTCTGTTGTTGCCTTCGATCTCGGCTTTCTGCACATGTAATGCCGCAGAGTCAAAGAGAGCGAGCTCGCAGCTTTACCGCTGTGCTTGGTCTTGGCTTTCTGCACACGTGATGCCGGAGAGTCGAAGATAGCGAGCTCGCAACACAGTCGTGGCGTTCTGCTCGGATTAGCGTAATCTTTTACACAGAAAGTCGTAATTATTTACAGCGACATGGTAACGTATTCATATGTTACGATTTTCTGTAATCACTCGCTTCAAATGTTGTTCGCATGCAACCGCTCAGATGAACTTCGCGGCGCTGGCTTTGGTTTTTTTTTCAGTGTTATAAGTAACGATGATGCAAAATTTGTTGCATAATTTGGAATTATCTTATGCCTGTAATTAAATATGCGATGTTGCTGTTTGAGGTTAAAATTTGGAAAAATATCCTTTCCGTCAAATGTACAACCTAAACCCAAGAACAAAGTTTGATTGTTTAAAATCGAACTTGTGTGAACAGATAGAAGCTCAGCAAAGATGTCAAATATTAACTAGACAGGGTAGCCGTAAAATAGAGTTTTGGATAGGCGATAAAGTCTTTATGGATGCTCACAGAGTGAGATAACAAAAAAGCACCTTGGGCGAAATTTTTAGACAAAATGCACCGTCTACGTATACAGTAAAAGCGGATACAGGTAAACTGCATAAACAGCACGTGGATCAATTAGTTGAACCACTCCTACGAAAGCCCCCGAGACTTCTTATTAAACAAGGGGAGAAGTTGTGATGTATTCATCACAATCTGAATTTAATAGTCACGTATATCCTTGAGCAGTACCAACTAGCTGAACAGCGACGCTATCATGCATATAAGTTTAGTGGCTTCCGATACGAGTTAGAGTGCGGACTTAGTAAGTACTCCTACGTCGTGAAAGCTTCTATTAAAGTTACAATAAATAGTTAATTTATACTATTAAAGTTATTTATAATCTTTCTAATCTTTTATCCTTGCTTTACTTGTATATTCGAATTAAAAAAATCTCTACATGTATAATAGTTATAGAAATTTTTATAAAAATTAGCATAAAATTATTGTGTTGATTTTTTTTCAAGTTTTGCAATTTTCTTTAACTTTTGAACGGGTAGAGCTTTTTGAACACGTTTTTTTCAATCAAAAAGATTTAATCTCAACTTTTACTAGAATTTTGCAGAATGAACTCACAAGGAGAGGTTCCCACTTCCGGGAAACAGATTTGGCTGAAACTGCAGGATATAATTTTTTAATGAAAAAAAATGAACCTGTGTTTTTTCTTTTCGTCAAATAGGCCCCCTAGACAAGGATATAGACATTTTTTTGAAAATATAGTAAAAAGGAGCCTTTATAAGAACTTGAATATCCAAACAACTAAAACTTTTACAAAAAAATACATGAAAAACGAAATAAAGTACAAATTAAGTGGTTTAATTTAAACTCTGTTGCATCAAAATGCTTCAGTGGTTCAAAAGTTATGCATTATTGAAAATTACTACATATTTGTTAATTTTTTTAAACATATAAAAAATCATCAATTTTTTATGCTATTTCATTAGCATATTTTAATTAACCGTAACTTTTAAACCACTGAAGCTTTTTTAATGCAGCAAAGTTTAAATCAAAGCATTTGATTTGCACTTTATTTCATTCTCCATATATTTTATTTTAAGAGTCTTAGTTGTTTGGATATTCAAGTTCTTATAAAGGCTCATTTTTACTATATTTTTGTCTAGGAGGCCTATTCGACGAAAAGAAAATGTACGGGTTTATTTTTTTTCAACAAAAAATCATATCCTGTAGTTTCAGCCGAATCCGTTTCTCGAAAGTGGGGACCCCTCCTTGTTAGAAGCTCCCATTGGGGAGTAATATTCAATGTTGTGAACAATGATTTT
Source organism: Anastatus disparis (assembly GCA_017163975.1). Taxonomy (NCBI): domain Eukaryota; kingdom Metazoa; phylum Arthropoda; class Insecta; order Hymenoptera; family Eupelmidae; genus Anastatus; species Anastatus disparis. The sequence goes on from JAFFSR010000233.1 coordinate 235,933, forward strand.
TTAAAGAAATTGAACAAAATAGCTCATAATTTTGGAATGATTGAGCGTTGGACCGAATGCCTGCGGCTTTTTTCATGATTTTATGTATAAAAACATATTTGCAAGTTACAGCAAGATCTGTGACCCAAACAAGGGGTCCTCTCCTAATAAGAAATAATATTTTTTTTTTTTTCAAAAATAGTCTACTATGATATTTTTTCTATTGCAAACAATTTTGTGTTTATAAAAAAATACGATTCTTATATCTTTTTGTATACTTATTTATTATGTTTTGTAATTTTTAATTATCATATAATATTCATTAAAATTTAAATATTATAAAACTTTTTTTAAATTCAAATTTTTCTAAGATTTATCAAATCCTTCTGCATCAGTGGCTGAACAATTAAAGCAAGTAGTAGCTGAACGGGAACAGCAACTAGAAAATGTTGGTAGTTTTTCTGCGTTTCCCAAAGAAATTGCCGTTGAACTGAATGATTTGAGCAACTTACAATCCCACTATCCAACAATAGTTACCCATCATTTGGTTGAAGAAATTAGATTAGCTGTAAACGAAGCGAATCAGAAAGGTATGTTTTTCTATATTATTATTGTTAATTTTTAATGGCAAAAATGTTTTATTTAACGTCTTATAACTTTCTTATATTTTATTTGATATTTAAAATATAATTTTAGATATAGCTATATTATTGTTGATTATATATCTCGTAGAAGTTATTTAAAAAAATATTTCAATCACTAAAATATTTTACTGCTTTGCAAGTGATTTAATTTAAATTGATTATATATGCATTGTATCAATTTATACCTTACTGTAATCTCTATCAAGAATATTATTTATGTTTTCCCGCAAAGAAAAAATTACCATCGTCAAAATATCAGAAATACATTTGGCGAGACGTTGGACATCTATCGTTAAGAAGAGGTAGGAACCATTTGCCGCTTGGCGGCGCTGCGGTCAGGTGAGAGAAAAATATAAAATATTTTTCATGCAACGATTTACATTTAACTGAAACAGTAATATACTTCTAATATTGTTTAAGGCACTAGCCATATATATGTAGAATAATTATTGATGATAATCTCGTTTGAAAAGTCTAAGCTATTGTTATAAAACGAAAAATGCAGTGCGAAGTAGAGCCGGTGTGAGCATGTGTATACGTCGTTCTTTAATATTACTTCCTCTGTCGCACTTAGAAAAAATACCCATATGTTTACATCGGTTCTACCACGCGCCGCATTTTTCGTTTTATGATAATATTTTAGACTTTTCAAACAATATTAGCATCAATAATAATTCTACATATATATGGCTTAGTGCCTTTGACAACGTTAGAAGTATATTATTGTCTCGATAAATTATAAATCGCTGAATAAAAAATATTTTCTATATTTCTCTCACCTGACCGCAGCGCCACCCTGTATAGAGCGACGAATGGTTACGACCTCCTCTTAAGGGTGTATTTGCTATACAGTCTGTGTCAAAAGTTAGTTTTTTCGATAATCGTTTATTTTTTTTGGTAGAGAAGATTTATTCATTTTTTAGCTTAGCAACTTATTAGATAATATCAAAACAATCAGTCTAGACTTTCTTTCATTCAAATATAATAATTTATTAATTAGTTATCGCATTTTGAATTTTATAACTTTCACACAAATCCAATGCAATTATAAAAAACGGTGTCAAAGTTTCAAAATTGGTTTTATTTGACAGCAACAAAGTTTATTTTGTTCAGTTTAAAATTTAGAATCTGTTGACTCGAATAGAATTTTTATTTTTATTTTCTATTCAAATTCATTACCAATTTTCGATGATAAAATAATGAGTACCGTCTTAGAGATATACATTTTTTCACAGAAAATTAACAATAAATTTGGATAAAAAATAAAAATCGAAATTCTAATCTAGTCAATAGATTTTTAATTTTAAACTGAACAAAATAAACTTTGTTGCTGTCAAATAAAATCATTTTTGAAACTTTGGCACCGTTTTTTATGATTGCATTGTATTGCATTGAATTTGCGTAAAAGTCATAAAATTCAAAATGCTATAACTATTTAATGATTTATTATATTTGAATGAAACAAAGTTTAAAATAATTGTTTTAGTATTATCTAATAAGTTACCAAGTTAAAAATCAAATTAACACTTTCTGCCGAGAAATATAAACGACTATCAAAAAAACTAACTTTTGACACAAAATGTATAGCCAATACACCCTAAGCTATGTAAATATATGCTCTATTTATTTTGATGTATCGCAAATATATCGCCATAGGGTGAATCCCATATCTCGTACATGTATCCCCTACTGAAAAAAGCTAAGTGATTAATAACTTGATTTATCATCCGATTTATCATCTTATTTATTATATGATTGTAACGGATTATTTCGTATGTTAAGTGCGTGGTTGATTCGTGAAAGTTCGGATCTACTTGTGACATCTCGTAATTAAAATAATGAAAGGTAGCAAATTGATGAGTATAGAATTTTCGCACGGCCTACTTCACACTGGGCCGTTGGCTAGGCTGGTCGGTTTCCAGCTTGCTTTACCGACATCAATTAAATAGAGATTTTAACTCGCTGTAGTGCGAACAGAGCATCGGAAATCACTCAATTGAGGTAATATTATTTAATTTTCTTACAAGGAGAGTACCCGACCTTCGGGAAACGGATTTGGCTGAAACTGCGGGATATGATTTTTTGATGAAAAAAAATGAACCCGTGTTTTTTCTTTTCTTTGAATAAACCCCATAGACGGAGGTATAGGCATTTTTTTGAAAATATAATAAAAAGGAGCATTTATAAGATCTTGAATAACCAAACAACTAAGACTCTTACAAAAAAAATGTATGAATAATAAAATAAAGTACAGATTAAATGCTTTAATTTAGGCTTTGTTGCATTAAAAAGCTTGTGTAGTTCAAAAGTTGTGCCTAATTGAAAATTACTACATATTTATTAATAATTTTAACGTGTAACATATTAATTTTTTACGCCATTTCATTAGCATATTTTAACTGCCTGTAACTTTTGAACCATAGAAGCTTTTTTAGTGCAACAAAGCTTAAATTAAAGCATTTAATCTATACTTTATTTTATTTATTATACATTTTTTGTAAGAGTCTTACTAGGAGAGTATCAGACCTCCGGATCACGGATTTTGCTCAAACTTTGGGATAAGTTTTCAGATGTCAAAATATGAAAGGGAACAGAATTTTAGATCCCAACGCTCAATATTTCCCTAGTTACAGGCAATTAAAGAAAATCACTAAAAAAGTTACAAGATTTTCAAACGCATATAGTTCCTTAGTATTGATAGCTAGGAGCTTAAAACTTTTTTAAATGAAAGCTGAGCTCAAATCCTTTCGAAATAGTAGTTATAGCATGTCAAAATATTATTTTTTCCCAAAGTTATAGCGTGATAAACATTGGACCTGATTTCAGCTTTTGTTATTAATTAAGAGGATATCGTAATTCTGCTCCTCCTAATAATATTTTTATTCAAAGTTCATCAGTAAACAGTGCGTCAAATCAAATTCTTTCACTTCAGTAAGAAAATTCGTAAGATTAATCTTTAGCGCGGACAAGTCAAGAAATTCATCAAAATAATATACATAAAAAGTTATAAACAAACTTTCGATGTATACTATTTTGAGGTTAGGTTCATCGAGCTTGATATCTAATTTTCATTCAAAGTTCATAAAAAAATATGAAGCTAAATTGAATTTTTAATTTAACAAAAATTATTGTATTAATATAGTTTTAGCGCGGACAAGTCATTATATTTGTCCAAATAGTGAATTTAAAAAGATATCAGTAAGATAAAAAAAGCAAAACTCGATTCCAACAACTACGACATCCCGTTAATGTTTTAATAAGAAAAATCAGGTCCAATGTTTATCACGCTATAACTTTGGGAAAAAATAATATTTTGACATGCTATAACTACTATTTCGAAAGGATTTGAGCTCAGCTTTCATTTAAAAAAAGTTTCAAGCTTCTAGCTATCAATACTAAGGAACTATATGCGTTTGAAAATCTAGTAACTTTTTTAGTGATTTTCTTTAATTGCCTGTAACTAGGGAAATATTGAGCGTTGGGATCTAAAATTCTGTTTCCTTTCATATTTTGACATCTGAAAACTTATCTCAAAGTTTGAGCAAAATCCGTGATCCGGAGGTCTGATACTCTCCTAGTTAGTTTTTTGGTTATCCAAGATCTTATAAAAGCTCCTTTTCATTATATTTTTGAAAAAATGTCTATATCTCCGTCTATGGGGCCTATTCAAAGAAAAGAAAAAACACGGGTTCATTGTTTTTCATCAAAAAATCATATCCTGCAGTTTTAGCCAAATCCGTTTCCCGAAGGTCGGGTACTCTCCTTGTTAGTTGTAATATTTTTATTGTTTCTTTATAAATGTGATCAAACTAAAAAGATTCGTATGGTTGCGCAGTGATTTTTGTGACAGACCCACCTGAGAATCATTTAAATTTCTTATAGACAAAACGGACTTTGATTCAGCCTGGCAATTCGAGAGTACGCCTCATAACGACCTTGGTATTGGTGTGTGTATGCGAATTTTGAACAGAGGATTGTGACGCGCAAGTGTACAGCGACATTTGCTATAATAGGTAAAACGATATGTTATGTTAAATACCGAGTGTGAATGTAAAGTGATGATGTATATGGATGATGAGAAAAATAATATATTTATAAATAATTAATTGTAAAAAGCAGCTCTTAACAATATATTTCGTTATAATTAAAATACAATTTCTCCTAATTGCAACTCCTTTACAATTCGCGTAATTGATGTAGAAAATAAGTGCGTCAAGTTAGCGGGAGAGATTATTCCTAATGATTTGGTAACTTTTTATGCCACGTTGGAAAGTAGTGAGAATACGGGTTGTAGTAAAAGCGAGTTTAGTGAATAGCGAACGTGAACCGGCGCAGTATAGGCAGAATGCTCGGGCGTTGTATATGATGAACTATAAAATGTATAATTCTGGCAGCGTGCAAGAGGAGACTGAAGCATTGAGGGATGTAGAATATAGACAAGTACCTAACCTAGAGAATAAAGTCCAGAATAATGAGTTCGAAAATAAAATTGATGAATACCTTAAAACGATTCATAGTCTAAACATTATCTAGAAGGCATAAGCAAAATCGTTATTTATGCAATTTGAGGGTATATTTTCAGATCTACTGGGGTGTACTGATGTGCACATGATTTGAAAATTATTTAAAATAAGAGTGTGGTAAAGAAGTCGTATCCTGTTCCCATACATCAACGAGAGGCCGTAAATAATGAAATTCAACGTATGCTTGACCAAGATATTATTGAAAAGTCTCAAAGCGCTAATTGCAATCCTTTACGGGTGGTTAATAAAAGGAACGGTAAAATTCGTTTATGTCTTGATGTTCGTTTTATTAATGCGATACTGAAACCAGATAATGAGTCGCCACCAGTAATCGAAGAGTTGGTGCAAAAATTTCATGGCGTAAAGTATATGTCAACTACTGACTGAGTAAGAGAGTACTGGAAAATTCCCTCAGACGATCGTCAAGACAATATATTGCCTTTCTACATGAGGGAAGACTTTTATCATTTTAAAAGAATACCATTCGGCGTTTGCACCGCAGGAAGTGGTCTTATGCGCGGGCTTAGTATAGTTCTTGGTCCAGAAATTTTAGATTTCGTCACTCTTTATGTCGATGATGTGTTAATAGCCTCTCAGACTTTTAACAAACATCTCAATCATTTACAACATTTTTTCCAACGCATTAATGAGACTGAATTTACTCTTGGTTTTGAAAAATCGCAATTTTTCCGATCATCGGTCCCCTTTATGGGTTTTATACTTAATTGCGAGGGTGTGCAAACCGACCCCAAGAAATTAACGATAATTGAAGATTTTTTACTTCCTAAGGATCAAAATCAACTCCAGGGTTTCCTAGGAGTGTGTGGTTATTATCGCCGATTCAATGTGAGGCATGCTGATTGTATAGCGCCGTTTCGTGATTTGTTGCGCAAAGGATCGATATGGCAGTGGGGAGAAAAACATTCAGTTGCATTTAATCATTTAAAGGCTTGTTTCCTGCGGTCGGTAACTTTAAGCCATTATCAACCAGATAAGCGTTTTCGACTAAAGACCGATGCTAGTGATGTTGGTATAAGCGGCATTTTGTATCAAGTTGATGAGCGAGGAAACTTGCGCGTGATTTCTCTTGTGAGTCGTTTATTGACTAAATGTGAAACGCGATACACTACCACCGAAAAAAATTACTCGCTATTATTTATGCAGTTATGAAGTTTCGTATGTATTTGTTAGGTGCGACCTTTGATATCGTCACTGACCATCGATCTCTCACGTTTTTATTATCTACACCGTTTCATACGGCTAGAATAATGCGATGGGTATTATATTTTCAGGAATATTCATTTGAGATATCTCATTGCCGAGGCTCAGATAATATTGTTGTGGATTTTTTCAGTCGTGATTTCCCTGGAAAAGTTTTAGAGACGCCAGAGGAGACTTACTTTATTCGTCAGATGATTTTATCTATTGCACGTAATCGGTCAATGCCAAATACGCCTGAGAGATCCGCGCCTATGAAAATATGTAAAAACCAATTAATAGATTCACTTAAAGAGTTACAAAGTTTACAAGAGCAAGATGCGCAGATTAAGAAATGGATGGCAGAAAAAAATAAGAATATGGAAATTGTTAGTCATGAGAAAATTTTATACATCAAAGTAAAAAACTCTAGCAATTGGAAAGTTCTCCTACCAGAATCATTAATTCAGGCTGTTATAAGTACAAGTCATGAAAAATTTGGTCATGCCGGATATTATAAGTTATATTCGTATTTAGCACGATTTTTTTTTGGAGAAAAATGCGCCAGCATATTAAAACTTTTACAAGAGGCTGCGATTTATGTCAAAGAGTAAAATATTTGAATCTAAAAATGGAAGGCAGCTATGAATTTATAAAGGCCGATCGAGCTAATGATTTTATCTCTGTTGATTTTTTCGGACCACTTCCGACATCTTCCGGATGTGTGCAGTATTTGTTTGTAGTGCAAGATTTATTCTCAAAACTTGTCACGCTCTATCTTATTGTACGTGCTACAACGAAGATTTGTTTAAAAAAATTGCAGGATCATTATTTTAAAGAAATAGGTATGCCTCGGCGAGTACTTTGTGATCACGGCACCCAATTCACGTCACCGCTTTGGAAGAGTCACCTTGAGGCTGACGGTGCTAGAGTTCTTTTTTCATCAATTCGGCATCCTCAATCCAACCTGGTGGAGCGTTCCATGCGGGAATTAGGTTGATTATTTAGGACTTATATGCGTTCAACAGCAAACTTAATGGGCCAGATATGTATCTTTTATACAAGACTGTTTAAATTTAACTGTACATCAGAGCATGAGAATGATTCCTTACGAGTTGCATTGGGGAAAAGATGCTCAGGATAAATTAGTCGAAATTTTTCCAAAATTACTTCAGCAAACAGCGGAACATACTATGCAAATACAGTTAGCGAGGGATAACTTACAGACAGCTTTTGAACGTCAATGTCGAGCGCAAAAGGGACGAAGTCGTGTAGAATTAGGTAAGGGAGATCTCGTATTACTTCGTGTTCCTCATTTGTCTAATGCGGCGCAAAAACAAATTTCTAAATTTTTTCATGTATATGAGGGGCCGTTTAAGATTGTAAGATGTATCGGCGGGAATGCATTTGAATTAGCTGACGTTAATAATGAATCAAAGATTAAAGGTGTATATAATCGGTTCAACGTACGTCGATATTACAATAACATGGAGGCTTCTTTATATACGACAGCTTAATGCGAAAAAGGATATGTATTGTATATACGTTTTATGTAAATAGTTTATATTGCGATAATGTAACCGTTTGACTACGCACTGATTGTAAAGCGAATTTATTCAAAGATTGATGTTAAGGGAGGGTAGGTGTAGCGAGTTTTGGAGGCTTCTTATGCTTTTTCCAGGCTCTAATAGTCGTCTGCACCTTCCGTCTCAATAAAACCATTGTTGTACATATACTTGACGAAATGTCGAACTGCGATATATCGATGCGAGGTGATTTGTATTTAAAGTATAACACCAAGAAAGAAATGAACATTTTTGTTATATGTAAAAGGTATGACTGTATAATATTGTGGATATTGATAACAAACCACCTTTCATCGATTGGGGGATGATTGTAACGGATTATTTCGTGTGTTGTGTGTGTGGTTGATTCGTGAAAGTTTGGGTCTACTCGTGACATCTCGTAATTAAAATATTGAAAGGTAGCAAATTAATGAGTATAGAATTTTCGCGCGGCCTACTCCGCATTGGGCCGTTGGCTAGGCCGGTCGGTTTTCAGCTTGCTTTACCGACATCAATTAAATAGAGATTTTAACTCGCTGTAGTGCGAACAGAGCATCGGAAATCGCTCGATTGAGGTAATATTATTTAATTTTCTTAGTTGTAATATTTTTATTGTTTCTTTATAAATGTGATCAAACTAAAAAGATTCGTGTGGTTGCGCAGTGATTTTTGTTACAGACCCACCTGAGAATCGTGTAAATTTCTTATAGACAAAACGGACTTTGATTCAACCTGGCAATTCGAGAGGGTGCCTCATAACGACCTAGGTATTGGTGTGTATGCGAGTTTTGAATAGAGAATTGTGACGCGCAAATGTACAGCGACATTTGCTATAATAGGTAAAACGATATGTTATGTTAAATACCGAGCGTGAATGTAAAGTGATGATGTATATGGATGATGAAACAAATAATATATTTATAAATAATTAATTGTAAAAAGTAGCTCTTAACAATATATTTCGTTATAATTAAAATACAATTTCTCGTAATCAGCCTGTTTTTCTCTATTACGAACCTTATCATATGAATAATATAATCCAAACCTTTTCATGATTATTCTCCTGATAAATCACCTGACCTTATGACATGAGCTGACGAGTGATTAATCAAGTGAAAAATCATGTGATTAATCAGATGAAAAATCAGGTAATGAAATCAAATGAAAAATCAGCAGATTAATCGAATGAAAAATCAGGTAATTAATCGAGTAAAGTATCAAGTGATTATTTAGGTATCATGATTCGTTCTATAGGTTTTATTTGTATCCATATTATATTTTTATTAGTTGACCAATATAACATAGTTCTAATAATCGAGGATTCCAATGGTAGAAATCAAAAATACAATCTTAAATGTTTTCAACATCTATTGAATTATAGAACAGATGCAAAAACAATACATAAGAATATATACAATGCCGATACATTTATCATATTCATATCACCAAGTTTGCATTAATTTTAGGGAATAATTGGGTACATATACACATAAAGAAAGTCAAAATTTCAGACTTCAATATTACCATGGTAATATTGAAGTACACCATGGTAATATTGAAGTCTGAAATTTTGGCTTTCTTTGTGTGTATGAGTAAATCTTCCATACTTTTAAAATTCATGTTACTGCGTCATTACTCGTAAATATTAGATAGCACATCTTTTCAGCAAATGTTTATTAATTTATTGAGATATCAGAAAGTAATTTTGCTATAGTTTGGATTATAATTAGACATGTCATTTTATGGCGAATGGGGAAAAGAGGTTTTTTACTTGAATTCTAAATGTTACCAGGTCATGTAAAATGTTAAATTATCGCTATAAAAAAAATGACTATTGTTCTTTTGATCTAAAATTCATACTAAAGCTGTATTTATGTACATACTTTTGGGAAATCAAGATCATGGACGTGTGCCTGTTGACAAAAGTACTTTTTGAATAGTTATTAAAATGTTACCAAAAATTTTTATAATTTACTTTTTTGTGAAAAATATGATGCTGTAAAAATGACTATTCAGTGATGACGTTTTAAACCATATCTAAAGGTAATATCGAGAAGCACAAACAGAAATTTCTTTATTAGGAACATGTGCCTAGTGTAGATAAAGTTCTGTGTTACTTTGAAATTATAATTAAAAAACGTAATTCACCTTTGAAAATATGTTTTTATCTTCTAATATGAAATCCTGAGCTTTTATGCACTTTTTCTCTGTTGTGAACTTTGTGATTTACTATTTTATAGTACTCAATGGAATTTTTAAGTTGGTTTTAGAGAATTGTTTCAAGTATTCTGAAAATCATTGAATTTTTTCCGGCTATTAAATTTTCCGGATTTACATTAATTACCTAGTTTCCTAGATGTACCTTAAAAAGACTACCCTCTAAAGTGAGTAGCACAGTTTTTTTCTTTCATTATAATACGTCGAAATTCAGAAAAAATTTATTTTAAACGTATGTCTGTAATTTTTTTTTTTAATTTATCGTAGGTGAAATTTTAACACTATGGAGGATATACTCGTATATGTACCCAATTGTTTCCTAAAATTAATGCAAACTTGGTGATATGAATATGATAAATGTATCGGCATTGTATATATTCTTATGTATGGTTTTTGCATCTGTTCTATAATTCAATAGATATTGAAAACATTTAAGATTGTATCTTTGATTTCTACCATTGAAATCCTTGATTATTAAAACTATGTTATATTGGTCAACTAATAAAAATATAATATAGTTACAAATAAAATCTATAGAACGAATCACGATACCTAAATAATCACTTGATATTTTACTTGATTAATCACCTGATTTTTCATCCGATTAGTCACTTGATTTTTCACTTGATCAATCGCCTGATTTTTCACTTGATTAACCACCTGATTTTTTATTTGATTAAATTACCTGATTTTTCATTTGATTAATCACTTAATTTTTCACTTGATTAATCATCCGATTTTTCATTTGATTTCATTACCTGATTTTTCATCTGATTAATCACATGATTTTTCGCTTGATTAATCACTCGTCAGATCATGTCATAAAGTCAGGTGATTAATCATATAATAAATAAGATGATGAATCAGATGATAAATCAAGTGATTAATCACTTGGTTTTTTTCAGTAGGGTCACCCATATATAACATGTTAATAATTTGTTCTCGAATTTCGCCAATGTTTAGGCAATATTTTGGCCATACATTTTTTAACATCACGACATAATATGTATATTTTTTCGCATATAAACTAATTCAGCTATAATTTTTATGAATTATTTTATAAAAATATTGTAATGAGGCGGGATTTTTCCTCTAAGAGTTTTATCTCCCAGAGCAAAATCCCCGCCGTCAAATAACTAATTTGTATTTGCTTCGAAATGTTAACAATTAAAATTTTAATATGATTCTAACTTGAACAGACCTTACTTAAATAAAAAAGGATAGGACAAATAAAGAAAACGAACTAGTTCTTTATTTTATGAACCTACTAATTGTTTTATTGTATAATATTCGCTATTACATCATCTTAAATAAATTGTATGTTCTTGAATGCATTTATTTTTTCTCGATTCACAGTGTATTTTTACATTTTTTTTTAAACGAATAAATAACAAATAAAAAAAAAACTATTTGTTCGTCTTCTTTTTGCGTAATAACGAAGTTATTTGTAATTTCAATGTATAGTTCAAAATCAAATTTTCTTGAAGCGATGAAAAAACTATTTTCATAAACAGTTAAGATTTTGAATGTTGAATTTAATGTATTATGACGTTAAACTGATATGTAAATATTATGGATCATATTTGAACTATTAAAGGTGTTCATATTAGGTACAAAATGTTATATTTTTTGAGAGGAGGTCGAGTATATCTGTCCTTTTCTAATCAAAGAATTTATTTTTTCACAAAAATTAATAATTGTAGCAAAAAATAAGAAGAAAGCCCTATCTCGTATAATAAAAAGCAAGATTCTCTTTCATGAGGAAGAATTATTTTTATCGCTTCGTTTTTAAGAAAACCTTGAAAAACTGAATTGTCCATCCTAACCTCTATTTTTCGAGTTTTTCAAGGTTTTCTTCAAAATGAATCGAAAAAAATAATTTTTTCTCATCAAAGAAAATCTTGTTTTTTATTATACGAAATGGGGCTATCTCCTTATTTTTTGCTACAATTATTAGTTTTTGCAAAAAAATTATTTATGATATAGTCTGGAATATTTCCTGTCAATAAATCTGTAATTTCCAGCTGTAACTTAGGATGATAGGTGTAGAACTCTGTACTTGTGTGAGTTGTCATACCTCCTAGAGTCACTTGTGTGGTTCTTCCAGTACAACCATCAGGTATCTGGATTTTACCAGTCCCATTTAATTGTAATATCTGGTCCCTTTGTTGATTGCATGTGATTCTGACGGTTGTTAGTTCAACTAAAGAGTACAGCTATGCAGCTTCATTGTGAAGATAACTCCATTGAGAGCTGGGTTCAGTCAGGTAAATTATAGTGCAATGTCTAAAGTGATTTTCAGTAGGCTGCGTCAATAATAGAAGTTTACAATCTTTAGAGGTGGGAACGTCTAGCAAAGGCCAATAAGTTTCACAAATTAAACCATAAGGATGGTTTGTACACTCATGTAAATAGTCATCGTCAAACTTTACATACTGTTTGTTTTTCTTGTTCAACGCTAAGAACGCATGAGTTGGTTTGATTTTTTCATAACCGATATTCTGGTCTTTCCATGATTGCGTGGTCAATAATGGGGCGCATGCGATACAGCACATACGGTTCTGTTTCAACCATAGGCAGGTATAATATTACCATTAGTCGGTCGTTGTCATAAACAGCATCTATTTTTGAGATTTTTGCTATTTCTTCCGATCTCATTTGTTTGGTGGAGATAGGTAAATCCCAGTCACTCGAATGTTCGGTGATATCCTGGCTCATTTGAGCTAGAAGTCGGAGCGTCAATAAATCGCCTGGTAGTTTTCCTTGCAATAAGGTCTTAACTAGGTCGATTAGCTGCTTTGAAGCTTCTTGAGCTTGTTCTATAGCCATGGCTTAACAACTATGATGTGCAGTAAGACTTCTTAGATAGAAGTCTCGTTGTTGCTCTGACTCGAGTGTTTGGATAGTCTTCTCTAAATTCTTTAGTTCGTCAGCATGGTTGTTTGTGATATTCTCGAGGCTTTTGAAATTTGCTGTTATTAGATAAACTTTTTGATTAGCTAGTTTGATGATTTCCTTATTATCATCTAGCAGCCTATAAATATTTTAGTGTACTTCTTCTATTTCGTCTTCTGTAGCTAGCCCAAAAAGGGTGTTGCTAATACTTCCAATAATATCTAGAGGTGTCATAGATCTTTTGATAGTCTCTTGGCCGGTACTAGATTTATCTTTAAAATGCAATCTTGTCAACAGGTCCTTAGCTTTAGTTCGAAGCTCATGAGTCTGATCTTATTTTCTTAATACCAAGAGCGAGTTCAGCGTGTTCTCGCAATCCTCGTCGACAAAGTTTTTTAGGCATCCCCGGTAAATGTCGATGGCGATTGTCCTTTGGTCAACTATTTTAGGCTGACATTCTAGTTCAGCGATATTTAACAAAAATGTATCGGATTTAAATAATTTCGTAAGTCACTCGTTGACATCCCCCCCCCTTACTAAGTTTATTGTCGTCCCCGACAATCAATTTTTAGTTAAGATGATTTTAAACACCGAATTTATTGCAAGAAAATACAATTATTTGAACTTAGCGCTTAGTTGCGTTCAGTCTTGATGATTATTTAGAAGAAATTTTTGCGAAACTTGTAATAACATTTGAAAAATGAAATGAGTCCGAGACCACGATTCTAATTTAATTATCGGATCTAATCAATAGTTTTATCTTAGGTTTTAAGATAGAAGTGTTAATTGACAGATATAAAGTTTGAATTCATTAAATAAATTTTTTCAATTAGATTTTATAACGTTATAAAATTTACTGCATTAAAGATGTTGTTTTTGTGTAAAAATATCGAGTAACACTTTCAAGGCTAAATATCAACATCTAGAATTAAAGTTTAACTGTTGAAGTAGATTTTTATATTAAAGATTAAAAAAAAAATTATGATATAGAAATGTAGATTTGTGGTGAATTTTTAGATAAGTAACATAACCTAACAACCCATCTAAAAGTAAGGTGTATCTGGAAGTTCAAGTACATTGACATCTCAACGAATAAGTCAATATTGATCGCAACCAGTTATTAGAATTAAACAGACTATCAAAGATTACTTGGTTCTGAACAGGATTCCAATATTACTGACTTACCACTTTTAAGAGGCGGTCGGAACCAAATCGGTGACTTGCGGTATATATCAAGTCAGCATTTTTCCCTATACGATAATATTTTGTATATTTTTATGGCTTAAACTATTTCAAATCATTCTTCATATACATGACTAGAGAAAATGACTATATTTTTACCATATGAATAAGTAAATAAATTATTATAAGCATTTATTATAAATATTAAACTGACTTGACATATACCGCATGCAAAAAACTGTCGTGTCGATTGTTAGGTGGCATTTTTCGCTTTATAATAATATTTTGTATATTTTTGTGGCTTTAACTATTTTAAATTATTCTTTATATACATGACTAGAGGAAATGACTATATTTTTACCATATTAATAAATGAATTAATTATTATAAGCATTTATTACAAGCACCGAACTAAGTCACCGATTTGGTTCCGACCGCCTCTTAAGAGTAAGAATTGGAAACGAGAGTTAATCGATAAGTTTATAAATCCAATGCGGACTCGCACGAAAACCAACATATTTTATTGTAAAATTATAGAATTCATGAAAGTAAATACAAAATCATGCATGAATGTTAATACGTTTACTGGGTGCCAGCCAGTTAGAGGTTCAGGAGATCAAAAGTTAAGTTAAGTTCATTTTCTTGTTTATTTAGTATTTATTATTAAAACTTACTAGGAGAGTATCAGACCTCCGGATCACGGATTTTGCTCAAACTTTGGGATAAGTTTTCAGATGTCAAAATATGAAAGGAAACAGAATTTTAGACCCCAACGCTCAATATTTCCCTAGTTACAGGCAATTAAAGAATATCACTAAAAAAGTTACTAGATTTTCAAACGCTTACAGTTCCTTAGCAGTGATACTTAGGAGCATGAAACTTTTTTTAAATGAAAGCTGAGCTCAAATCCTTTTGAAATAGTAGTTGTGGCATGTCAAAATATTATTTTTTCACAAAGTTATAGCGTGATAAACATTGGACCTGATTT
The DNA here is from genome assembly GCA_017163975.1 of Anastatus disparis. Taxonomy (NCBI): domain Eukaryota; kingdom Metazoa; phylum Arthropoda; class Insecta; order Hymenoptera; family Eupelmidae; genus Anastatus; species Anastatus disparis. The sequence continues at coordinate 251,123 of JAFFSR010000233.1, forward strand.
TTCTTTTTAAAACATTAATTAATAACAAAAGCTGAAATTGGGTCTAATGATTATTACGCTATGACTTCGGGAAAAAATAATATTTTGACATGCTATAACTACTGTTTCGAAAGGATTTGAGCTCAGCTTTCATTTAAAAAAATTTCAAGCTCCTAGCTATCAATGCTAAGGAACTATATGCGTTTGAAAATCTAGTAACTTTTTTAGTGATTTTCTTTAATTGCCTGTAACTAGGGAAATATTGAGCGTTGGGATCTAAAATTCTGTTTCCTTTCATATTTTGACATCTGAAAACTTATCCCAAAGTTTGAGCAAAATCCGTGATTCGGAGGTCTGATACTCTCCTAGTTAGTAGCATCCATCCTCCGGAGGGTTAAAGTAAGCCCATTAGGTAAGGATAAGGATTAGAAGGTAATTAAAATTATTATAGAAATTAAATTATTTAGCAAAATGTTAAAAAAGATCAAGAGTTAATGACCGGTTTATATTTAAGTCATAACATGAGAGAATTTTCAGTAAATTTTAATTGAAATAAATTCACGGAGCTTTGGTCAACGCATGCTGCCGAGGTCATACGGTGTATATCACGATCGAAATTTTCGACTAATGGTTAAAAGCCATATGGTAGAAATTGAAAGAAAGGATTGGTTAATAGTATTACATTTATGTATAATTATTAGAATTTTGATATAAAAGGGTTTGAGAAAAATAAATTTCCTTAATTTTTTTTTATTCAGATGAGAAGTTGATGTTTAGGAAAAATTTATTATTTTCATTATTTTTTTCTATACGAAGAAGTTACGAAAAATAATTTCAACTATGTTACCGCAGTTTATATAAACGAATTAAAGGTTAATATATTATTCCCAAAGTGTATATACATAGAGCGTAACCTTCCACAATAAGGATGAATTGTTAAAAGAGTCTTTAATAAGAATTCATAAATTAGATATTTTAAATATAGAAAATAAGTGATAAAAATGCAAAGATAGTACATTATCGATCAAGAATGCACTTACATTCTTGAGCGACCAATACGCATTTATGGTCCAATATACTATTCTTTTGTCCCGAGGCCAAGATATTTAAGGGTTTTCCGTAGGACGAAAAATGGTCATTTTGCGGTTTAGGGCAAAAATATTTCAAAGTGAAAATGCCTTAAACCCGCGTTATAATTTATAAAAATTTTATTTTTAGAAAAAGTATGAAGTCAGAATAAAAGAAAACGAGAGTGATAGTGATACATCGGTATTTTCCGTTAAGGCTGCAGAATTTTGGATGTACCGCGTACACCACAACAAAAACTTCTTACATACTGTTAGGAGTCAGCATGACAACAAACAAACAAAAATTTCACAGGCACCCGGTGTTTAGAAAATTAGAATAGAGATAGAACTGATCAATAGTTTTATCTTTTTTTTATTTTAATGGAGCTTTTGCTGTAATGGATTTAAAGATTTAATATTTAATTCTAAACGAGAAATCAATTCCGGTTATTATGTTCAGTTTTATGCTTGTAAGGTTAAAATCGACCGCATTACATTTTCAGGTTAGTTTGCGCTGCTTGGGTGAACTTATCATCATTGGGAATTAATTTGTAAAAAACAAGCAAATATTGAACTTAATTTGAATAATTAACTCGAAAAGAAAAATTTAAAAATATTTTTTAAAAAGTTAGTAGAAGAATAAATAAATAAAAAATAAAAAAAAAATTATAAAATAAGTAAATAAAAATAACATTGGAATTGACAAAAGAGTCGTATCACACGTAGGACGCACGATGCACACAGCATATCCAGTATATTTAATAAAATGATTTTACCTAGGTATGTCCTAGCGTAGGTTGAACTTGAATCCACTAGACAGTGTAGCACTAATATACTATATAATTAAAACGCTGTAGTTCGTATTCACTAGCTAACTATTATCACTTTAAAAATAATTACTTATACTTGTAGAAAAACTACTGTTAAGGCAGCTGGAACAGGACTGATGCGCATTTTCTTGTCAGGTAGTTTATATACTCATGACTACGTAGGAGAGGTACCCTCTCTTTTGAGGTTCACCATCTTTTATATTTAATTTAATCTACATTCTCCCCTATAGCTACAACTAGTCCCTAGGAACGTACAAATATGTATTATATTTTTTTTGTTTTAACGCATTTATTTGGAAATTGTATATTCTGCATATACCGTTTTTGGTGTCGGAGTCACATTTTAGATAAAAGTATGAAATTTAAACTCTGAAGTAAAAATGATATTTTGTTAACTTAACTTGTCGTGAGAAAAGAATTTACATTAGTTCTCAAAGGAGTGATTTTATTTGTTTTATTTAAATAAATGATAATGCTGCTTTATTATATTATTCGAAATTATTATTGATATCCTCTATGCTCATATCTAGAACCTTTAGTACAAGAATTTATTCGTTATCTGTTTTCAGTAGTATTTGAATAAACTAACCTACAACTTCGTGTATCTGGCTACCGCCTCATACGGTGACGTTAGATACCCCGGTGTTCCTAATCTAATATTTTCATTGCTTCAATTTTTTCTTTTTCTCTTTTTTTTGTATTGGTATGTAGTTCATTTGATGCATTACATTTTCTTTCTTCTATATAGTTATTTCGTAGTATTATTATTTTCGTTTCCTTTATTTATTTATTTCTTAGTATTTAAAAAAATTTGTTTTTTGTATTTTATTTCGTAAAATTACACTACGGTCCCCCCCCCCTATAAGTTAAAATAACTGTTTTGTATTTGCATATACGTAACCCTGAAATGTATACTCTTGGCAATTACCAGTCTCGATGCAGATTTGGCTTCCACCAGCAATGCCGAAAGTGGCAGAGTCAGAGAGGGAAATTTAAAAATGTGTAAAAAAAAGTATTAAAATAAATAGTGATTAATTGACGAACAAAGCAGCGCTGGTGGAGGGAAGGGGAGAAACACGAGACGAGCTTAATGATTCAATGAACAATCTATTAAACTATAATAAAGAAAGAAAAGGAAAATTATTAGATAAGAACAAGAAAGAAAAGGAAAATTATACAAACTCAACATATAATCGAAGACAGTAAATAATAATTGAAACCCAGAAGAACCTCACTGATGGAGCAGCGTAACCAGTGTTAGCTGTGCAAGCCCTGCAGTTGACGTCTCCTTTCGACGGTCCCCTTTAAACTGAAACTGAACTGTAGAGAGCACGCCTTCATATAGGTAGAGTACCTCACGGTACTCCGGCGCATCTATTGTCACGGACGCGGGCATTCCCGCGCTTTTCGGGTGTAGGACGCCGCTATTTTGCGCGCTTTTTTGTTTTTGCAAAGAAAGCACGTTTTTTCCGCAACATTTCCGCCTCCTTCCGCACCTTATGCGAAAATATTCCTTAGTTCTGGTTCTTTATCGGTAACCAACAAAGTTTGGTAAGTGGTCTTGAATACTCGGCCATTTGTGTGCGCACCTTGGCCACCCTAGCCAATCCGTCCGGACCTGTATGTATCGCCGTTATCCGACCAAGTGGCCACTTACTTCGTCGTAGTAAGGAAGAGTCTAAAATGAGAACCAGATCACCGAGAGTCATATTAGGCCGTGACCTTTACCACTTGTTGCGCTGCTGTAGGGTGTGCAAGTATTCCCGGGACCATCGTGTCCAAAACCTGTCCCGAATAGCCTGCACGAGGCGCCAGTGAACCAAGTGATCGAGCTCCTCTTCCTGTTGGGGTGGGACTTCGGGAAGAGTGTTGGGTGCGAAGCCAAAGAGTAGGTGTCCAGGTGTTAGAACCTCCAGGTCGTCAGTCTCTCCCGACATCGGTGTTAACGGGCGTGAATTTAGACAGAGCTCTATTTGTGCCACAAGCGTAGTCATTCCTTCATACGTGAGCGCATGCTCTCCCATTATTATCTTCAAGTGCGATTTCGTGGATTTCACTGCGGCCTCCCACAAACCGCTAAAGTGAGGAGCAGCGGGAGGGATGAAGTTCCAGCTGATCCCCGCTTCTGCTAAAGAGTTGGTGATGCGGGTCTATTCCAAATTGGCCTCTTTAAACATAGCTCTCAAATCGACGTCAGCTCCATGAAACGTTGTGTCTTAACGCAGCTAAAAAACTCGCAGTCGTCAGGTCTCCCACGACCTCGATGTGGACGGTTTTGGTACACATGCACACAAAAATAGCAAGGTATCCCTTGCTCGTCCGGATTCCACGACCTTTGGACGATTTTAGGCGAAAAGGACCCGCATAGTCAATTCCCGTCTTTGCAAAGGGTCTTGCTGGTTCCACGCGGACCGCTGGTAATTCTCCCATCATTTGAGCGGTGGGGGTCGGGTTAGCCCGACTACACGTAACACATTTTCTCACATGTGCTCGAACTCTTGCTCGTCCTCCTACTATGTGAGCCTGATCTATTACCAGCTCTGATAATTGACACGGTTTGGGCAGTATCACGGGGTGACGGTGATCATAGGGAAGCTGCGCATGTTGCAGTCTCCCACGAATTCTGATGATTTCCTTTGAATCTAGAAAGGGAGATAACCGATACGGTGGGCTCCTTCGTGTTACAAGGTGTCCCTGTTGTAGCGCCGATAATTCTTGTGGGAAGTATAGTTTCTGAACCTGATATACACAGGCTAGAAATGCCACCCTCAGATCCTCAGCAGAGTGTTGGTTTGACGTTGCCCATTGCAGTGTTTTTCGCCTTGAAGGCGACAAACGCAGGCAGAAGGCTACAACTCTAAGCAGTTTTCCAAGTGAAGAGATTTTTCTTGCTAACTTCATTGTTTCTGCAGGCGCTGAGGTTTCCTCAGGGCCAGGTCTGACGTGGTGGACTGTCATGCATAGAGCAGGTTGCGGTGGCCACAATGTTCGTAGCTTAGCCAACCAGGTTGGTCCATGCCACCAGAGTAAGCAGTTCTTCAATTTATTGACATCCACACCGCGTGACACTAGATTTACTGGGTTATCTTGTGTGGAGACAAACCACCAGTTTGCCTCGGGAAAGTTTTGTTGTATCCGAGCGACCCTGTTTGCAACGAATGTTGGCTAACGCACTGGATCGTCTCGGATCCATGACAGAGTTACGGTAGAATCTGACCATGGAAAGATCTCGACTTGCCGGTCCCTTAGTCCATCCCTGATCTTGTGTAGGAGTTTCGCTAGAAGTTCCGTTGCACACAACTCCAAGCGTGGAATTGTTTGCACTTTCAAAGGGGCTACTCATATCTTGGAAGCGACAAGCCTGACAGTATGCGATCCATCGTCGTTTGACACTGTTAGATAGGCTACGGCTGCATGAGCAACTTTGCTCGCATCGGCAAAACCATGCAACTCAAGTCGGTTCCCAATCGTTGTGCCAAACCATCGCGGTATTCGGATTTCATGGAGCAGAGAAAGGCCACTTAAGAAGCTTCTCCATCTTGATTGCAGAGTCGAAGGTAAGATATCGTTCCAATCTACCTTATCTCGCCACATGTCCTGGATCAGGATTCTGGCCGTTATTGTAACTAAACTAATCCAGCCGAGTAGGTCATATATCCTGGCAACCGTGGAGAGCGCAACTCGTTTAGTTGCCGATTTCCCATCCACCTGGCCTGAAAGTTTGTATCGAAATTCGTCCAGTGTTGGATCCCAGGCAATGCCCAACGTTTTCAAGGGGAGATCAGGTGAAAAATCTTTTTAATGAGGTCGCAGTCGGTCCGCTTCGGATATGTCGTTTAGTATATCGGGGTGGTTTGCGACTCATTTCCGTAGACGAAAGCTTCCAGTGGCTAAAAGGTTTGTAAGATCCTTCACTAGTTGTCTAGCTGAGGCCATATCATCTGCCCCGAAGTAAATATTGTCCATAAATCTGGTGGTTTCTAGCACCCTGCCTGTATTGTGAAATCTTGGTCTCTCATCTAGTACAAGCTGTTTGAGCACTCGCAGGGCAAGATACAGAGCGCAATTCATCCCATAAGTAACGGTCAGGAGTTGAAAATGTGTCACCTGTTTCTCACCGGGTCTCTGGTACACAATCCGCTGCAAGTCCACGTTTTGAGAGTTGACCCATATCTGACGATACATTTTTTCTCCGTCAGTGGTGCCGGCTAGTTTTTGTAATCTCCATAAGCAGAAAACCTGCACTAGACATGTTTGGAGAGCAGGTCCTGGGTGCAAGTTATCATTTAATGAAGTTGTACCACGGGCTCGAAAAGAAGCATTAAAGACTACTCTTAGCTTTTTCCCATGATCTGCATCCTGCCAAATTCCATGATGAGGGAGATATGTAATCCTGGTATCGTCTGATAGGACTACTGGGTTGTCTAATGCCCGCATATGCCCTAGTGCCTCATATTCCTTCATGAAGGATTCATATTCATGTTTGTGTTGAGGGTCGTAGACCATAGCCAACCGCGTTTTGGCCAGAGCGCGTAGTGCCATTTGAAGTGATCGCTTCGGGTGAAATGTTGGATCATTCTTTACAGGAAGGCGCACGACGTATTTTCCAACTTCATCGCGCTCTGTATGTTTCATGAAAAGATTCTCACAGGCTTGTTCCGTGGATGACAACTCCCTGGAACACTCAAGGTCCTCGAATCTCCAAGAACGGAGAAGATCCTCTTGTAATGAGGTCTCCACGGGTGTAGTGTGTGCGCATGTTGCATTCGCTGGAGGTCGAGGTGCTGTTCTGTCTTCCTGAATAGTAGCCATCCCAATGAGGTTCTTTGTGCCATTGGAGATTCGGTAGGGCCTCGAAGAACTCTGGTTCTCAGTATCTGAGCGTAGATCTCAGCACCCAGCAAAAGGTCAATTTTACTTGGAACGTGATATAGTGGATCAGCCAATTCTATCTGCTCCAGATTTCTCCAGCGCATACGTATGACGGCCGTTTTCGGTGTTGTTAATCCAAGGTCAGGTAGGACGAGGGCTACAAATTTTATTAAAGGTTTTCCCCTTTCTCGGGTCATCATATTCAGATGGATGGCTCTGCTCGATGTACCGATGGCGTGGCCCAATAAGCCCTGTAGTCGAGTTTCTATGGAGATCTCATTACCGCCAAGACAATTAGCGAGGTTTCGAGTTACAAGGTTCACTTCAGAGCCAGGGTTCACGAGTACACGTGCTCTTATCATCTGGCCGGTTCCTCTTCGCAGCCAGATTTCAGCTGAAGCGAGTAGCGTTGGTCATAGATTGGCGTCTGGTAACTTCGGGAGGCTCACTTCTCAATCGGGGCCTTTTTGCCTTAGGTACTTCCACTTGATTGTTTAGGGCAGTCTTCCTCTTCCGAGCCTCGTATGCATGCAGCAGAGTATGATGCCACCGCTTACAAATTTGATAGTTGATTGGTGATGGGCAATCACTTGCTCGATGATCGCTTGAGACAATTAAAGCAGAGTCCAGCACGAATAGCGGTTCTCCTCCATTCCTCTATGTCTGAGCGCTTAAAGGCTTTACAACGTCCTAGGTAATGTGTTGATGAATTACAACTCGGACATGTGCTTCTTCTCATGGACATTGTAAGTATCCTCGCAGAGGGACGAGGAGTCGGTACAGTCTCTCTTCTTTCCGACAGTTCTAATGTTTTGAGTGTCTGCACAGAATTTTCCAGAAATGAGATCAAACGATCATATACCGCTGTCTCGGCTTCCTTCCTGAGCTCTTTTTCCTATTCCCGGCGCGTAGTTGGATCCATTCCCTTTGCAGCAAACAAGACGAACCAATCGCCCCACTCATTAACCGGTTTGCCCAAAGCCAAAAGAGATTCCCGTCGCCTCTTGATATGGTCTAATAAGGAATGTAGCCCTTTACTGCTTTCAAGCTTTAGGAGTGAAATTGTCATTAACGCGCTTATATGGCGGTATGCCAGTAGCTCCTTGTTGTCTTAGCGGTGGCAGAGAAGATTCCAAGCCACTGGATAATTGTCTTCAGTTATGGCGACACTCTCAAGTACTTTCTTTTCTTCACCCTGGACTGAAGTCTTAAGGTAATAAGGCCTTTGCACCCCGGTCAATAATGGATCTGCGTGGATCAGAGAACGAAACAAGTCACGATACGACTCCCAGTCCTCGTAGCAACCATTGAACGTTGGCAGAGAGATCTTTGGCAGAATTGCCTGGCTCGGTTGTTAATTGACAGACATACCCTCTGGTAGTGTAACGGTGGTGACCACAGCTGTTCCCCGTACTTTGGTTTCTTCTTCATAGAGCATACCCAATGCTTGTGTATATACCAGTTCCACCGTAGCATAACGGTCCTCTGTAAAATATTCATTTTGGGCCAAGGTGCTTTCTCCCAGAAGAAGCTTATGGTTCTCTCCAAATGTACTCCAGTACCGTTCTAGGCACTCCCTTCTTCTCCGAAGAAAGCCTGCACTAAATTTTACCCTTCCCGTCTTTAGGGTATTGGCTTCAAATCTTTCAATCAATGACGCAAGGCCCGTTTGTGCTGCCAAAGTCTCCATGGTACGGTATTAAGGTCTTCGCTCGCCTGAAACAGAACTTCAACGGGATCGGCGTCCCTTATAATTACTTGAAATCAGATCGGCTGAGAGAGACTCACGTCAAACTCTCACGATCTAAACTCAGATGCATACACAATACTAGATCAGCTGAGAGAGACACAAGTCAGACTCTCACGATCCAAACTCACATACATACACAATACTAGATCAGCTGAGAGAGACACAAGTCAGACTCTCACGATCTAAACTCAGGTATATACTCTCTACTAGGTCGGCTGAGAGAGACACATGTCAAACTTTCACGACGCTAATCCGGCAGGCCTGCGCTCCCTTTCTATCTCGGCTCTCATGCCCCTCCTCTCGCCTCGATCTGGCTCGAAGGACCAATGATTAATTGACGAACAAAGCTCTTGTTAAACTCAAAAAAATGTAAAAAATAGAAAAAAAATTATTTTGTTATAGTAACTTTGTTTTTTAGAATTATTTATTAATTATCAAATTTTGAAAACTATTTATTTTAATACTTTTTTTTTATACATTTTTGAATTTTCCTCTCTGACGCTGCCACTTTCGGCATCGCTGGCTTCCACCCTTAATACAGGATGTTAAACTTTCCAAAGTTCCTCGATGATTTCCCCAGTACACCTTTCTCGTGAAAAAAACCGTATGTGTACCCCCCTTTATGTCATTGTATCCCTCATATTTTCATTATAATTGTCATTTTCTTTTTATTCTTTGTACCCGGACCTTAACAAAAAGCATTTTGTTTTATATACAATAATGTATATATCCGAAAACTTTTTGAATGCTCTCGATTGAATCGAGCCTGGGATTGCAAGCTTGTTTAGATTCAAGCTATACCAAGCTTTAAACAAACTTATGTACATCTCTCTCTTCTCCAACTTTTAATTCCTCGTTCTCCTCCCCTTCCCCCAAAAAAAAGAATCTATTCGAAACGAATTCAATACGCAGTACCATTCAGTCCAGTTTTCTTGTTTATAGAAATGTCAAATTTGAGTTAATTTTTTATCGTGATTTAAACGTTTTGCTATTAATAAATTTTATAATATAAAAAAATTAAAATTCGCGTTGCGTTATAAATCAACTTAAATATTTTATTAAAAATAAAATAATAAAAAAATAAATAAAAAAAAACCAGAACATAAACATTGAATTTGAAAATTTTGTGTGGAATAAAGGACGAAGATACAATTGACAATTAGGTTCTTTTTTTTATTAATTATAATTTATTTTTAAAAATAATTTTTAATATATTATAATTATTTTAAAAAATATTCTGTTTTATGTTAAAAAATTGGGGACACCATATTAAAAACAACGCGCCCTTACTATTTACCTCATGGGTGGTGTGGAAAGAATAGAAATTTAGACTAAAATTTATATATTAAAAATTATATTTCTTAATATTATTATTTTTATGCTTATTATGTTACTGACACAATATTTTGATTATATAGATAAAAAAAAATTATTTATTTGAGGAGTACGTAGGTATATCTGAGGCGTCTCTAAGGCGATGTATGAGGCGTTCTTGAAGCGTTTCTTAGGCGATGTATGAGGCGGGACAAGAGGCATACAAAAAAATGCTTCATCTCTGAGGCGTACCCTGAGGCGTTGTAAGAGGAGGGAATGAGGAAGCACTGAGGCATCGGTAACTATTTTTACGTTATTTTCGAAAATTTTAAAAAATATCACTCTCACAAACTTGAGGCGTTTTGAGGGTTTTCTAAGGCTTTCCTGAGGCGTCTCTGAGGAGTCTTTGAGGAGACCTATGAGGTTATATGAGGCGACAAACGTTGAGGCGATGTCAGAGGCGGGTCGAGGAGAAGGGAGGATGGGGGAGACGGGGGGAGGAGGGGGGAGTAAAGGGAAGAGGGGGGAGGCATCTCACAGAGGCTGAAAAAAAACCTATATTTACGTTAAAAAAATCTAAAAATGTGAGAAAGGGGAGGAGGGGGAAGGCATGGGGAGGACGCAAGAATACTTTTTTTTTAGGCTTCCGTCTATATAATATAGGAAGATATATATATTTTTATACATAGACATATATCCGTACACATATTCTAGTTTTGATAATTAAAATTAAGATATAATAAATAGATGATTTAAACTTTTAAAATTTAGTTGGATTTAGCCACATAATATTCATTTTTAAATTTATATTGAAGCATTTACGCCTAATAAATGTATTAGAAGAGAAAGAGAGAGAGACGTTTGCGAACATGTGACTGCGCGTGTTTCCTAACCCTAAAATGCAAAAAAGTTTTAATCATAAAAACTAATTCTAAAATTTTATATACACAGAAAAAATCGTTCTATTACTGTTATAATTGATTATAGCACCAATATTTCGGGTATTATTATTAGTGTTATTTTTCAAATGCCTAAAATGTTCATTTTTAATGACTAGAATCAATTTTTATAATGATACTCGAATTTCAACTATTATTAATAGCATTATTATTTCTTTAAATAAGTGCGTTTATTTTACGTGTCACAGGGGTTAATTTTTCTCATGCTAGTTGAATATTAGCTGCACTTTTTCGTAAATTATGTTCCGTTAACCTGAAGGCTCCTTTTGCCTCAGGACATCACCTACTTACAGTGACTAAACTGTCTAAATTTTTAATTACGATACTAACTGCACTTTCTCGTAGATGATATTACGTCAACCTAGAGATCACCTTAAAGATCTGAAACATCATCTAAAGGAAGTGACTGATATTTCTTAATTTCTAATTATAATACCAGCTGCACTCACCTGTAGATGATGTTATGCCGACATGGAGGTCACTTTAGTCACCTGGACATCGTCTAAAGGAAGTGACTAAAATTTCTGAATATTTAATTTTATTATTAGCTGTATTTCTTCATAGATGATGTTACGTCAACCTAGATCGTCTTTAACACCTGGACATCATCTGCAGGAAGTGATTCATATTTCTGAACACTTAATTATAATATTAACTCGCCTAGTATTATGCACATCTAGTATTATAATCGAAAATTGAAAAATATCATTCTCTTCCTGGAGATGATGTCCAAGTGGCCAGGATGACCTCCAGGTCAAGGAAAGATTATTTACGTGTGCAATATAAAGATATACTTTACAATGTAAAAATATATCTGGTCAGGAAATAAATATATTATTCTGATCCCGTAAGAATTACACTATTAATTAGATTTAAAGTGATTATTTTTATTCAATTTTATTGTTTTTTAAATAAATAAAGTATATATTTAGTAAAATTATTATTTGGTGATTGACTTTATTTTGCTAGTTTTTGACCATTAACCGTCGGTTATTAGCAGATAAACTGACCATTTTCTAGTGATTGTTGGTCAATTATTAACCAATTTTGAAAAAATATGGTTAAAATATGACCGGTTTATAATGAAAATTTCTACCGGGGTGATTGCCTCGTGCAATTAGAGTATATGAAAATAAAAAATCTTGAAAACAGAAAGATGCAATTTTGCGTTAAAAATAAAATTTTATGTGGTATGTAGTTTTTTTAGCGTTAGTTATGATTCGATTATTGGATACTAAGTAACAAATTACTAGTTTGTACAAATTAATAGTAAATCTTATATCATTAGTTAATTATATTTGGTTTGTAAAACCACATGCGAGTTAGCATGTAAGTTGTGACTTTAGTCGCTTAATGTAAGTAGTCTTAAAGTAAAATTTATTAAAACATTCCTTTTAGAGAAATAATCTATTTATTTTACAAAAAGAAAAATCTTATTGATAACTACTGCGGGTATATACAATCTCGCATGTGGTTTTTAATTATTTATGAATTAATTATTATATCATTTATCTAAAGTTAAAAATCTTTTCTACTGTTGCTGGTAACTATCTTTGCTTAAGAACATGCAGCGTTTGTATTCGGTCTTAACCTTTTTATGATTTTATTTATTTTTCCTTCCTGCATGAAACCATCCCTCGCGCGAAGGCTTCAGTCAATGACGCATACTCATTCACAATTAGGTTTATGGGTTATATCATAAAATTATGTGTTTCTTTTGCTTGTGGAAAAGTTTGAATTTGATTGAAATTGCCCAGTGAAAAGTTTTAAATTATTTTAATAATTTATTCGAACGAAATTAATTGAATTTATTGAAAATAGTAGCAATAACATTCTTCTATTGAATTGAATATGCTTTTATGTTAAAACCAAGAAAAGGAATAATTTATAATTTTATTTTTGAAGTAACTTTAAGAAAAATTTTAAACTTTACCAAAATGGATAGTTGAGAATCTTTTATGAGGTAATAGAATTGTTGTAAGTTTATTTAACAGGTTCCATTATTTAAAATTGGTATTATGGTAAAATTAATTCTGTTTATTAAAATTTCGTGAAAAAAAAATTATTTTTTTTAAATTTTAATCCTATTAATTTTAACAATGTATATGTTTATTCATCATTTATGCATTATTAGCTTTATATTGTGAAGTATTTATTTTAATGGTACAATTATTTATGTTGAAAAATTTAGTATAACATCTATATAGTTATTTTAACAGATCAGAAATATTCTAATCGGTAAAAATTTTAAATAGGGAAATTTCAGAGTAATGAAACAACTTTAAAAGATTTTAAAGTTTTCTTACACGTTAGAAACTATTATGCATAACGATGTAAAATCAGAATAGCGTTATCTCGACAAAAAAAAATTATTTTTTTGAACGTTAAAATTATTAATTTAATTTATTTGTTTAATTCTTTTGATACAGAATTGTTAAAAAAAAAAAATTCAGTAAATTTCTATTTTAATATAAGTTTAAATTGTATTTTCGGTTATAATTTTAGTTAAAGTTATTTTTACTTGAAACTACTTTTAATTTTTCTCTTTCATTTGTTAAAATTTTCTTTATATTACGAGAGATAGATTTCGCATTGGTTTATTATTATTTACTCGGCAATTGAATGCTACAAATAGCTTTATAGTTTTAGTAATATAGGTAAAATGGTTTATATACGTGACTTGCATGCTACTCGTTTCCCAAAGCCCTCCAGCGGAGAAGGTAACATGCTTGAAGAATTTCTCAATTTATTCGTTTTTCTAAAAGCCTAATGCTATTTTGTCGTGCATCTGGGTGTAGTATATTAAATCATAACTGATTTTTTTTCTAAAATTTTCTAGTAAATTGAAATTATTATTTCAAATTCTATTATTATTTGTAGGTATAATTTCGCTAATATGGCCCTTTTATTTTTATTTTGTTGCCCTTGTTACATTTCATTTTCTCACGGCTTTATTTTGCGCCTCCCACGTGCAAGCAAGATCATTGACGGTTAAGCAAAAATATTCATTTACGCTGACGTTATTTTCGTTTTAATTTTTAACTGATGTTTTTTTTCACTTAGGAATTTTGTTTCAGAATTTCTACAAAGTGTACCTTATCAGTTAGTTACAAGTTGATGGTGTAGAATATCGTATTCAAACGCTATCGCGGTAGAGTTTTTATTTCACTTAGTAATATTAGATTACCTTCGTTGGTATTTATTACGTCATGCATTTTATATTTTATATCTTAAATATTAATTCTCAGTATAATTTATTTTTTTAACGATTACAAATTGAAATTTAATTTGAACATTTGTTAATAGTTTTTCTATTAAATTGCGTTATCGAAACATTTTTAATTTGAGTTTTTTAAGAAAGACTGGTTTTAGCAAGGTTAGATTTTAAATCTGTTGGTTTAAGGGGGATCCTCATACCGACATAGAGTTCTACCTTATCTACATTGAAATTATGAATTTTAATAAAAATATAACTATTCATAACTGAAATTCGTAGGAGAGGCACATTCCTAACATGCCAAAGAACTTATTGCAACGTAAAAAGACTATATAAGGGTAAAAATAAAGGCGAAAACTGCTTAATACGATGAACTTTTCAATGTAGTTATGAATAATCTTATGCAATTTTTGTTTTCATTTTCACTTTCATTCTGTCTTCTAACGTTGCAATAAATTCTTTAGAATGCTCAGAATGTGCCTCTTCTATAAATTTTATTCAAAAATAGTTAAATTTTTATTAAAATGCATAATTTAAATGTAGATAAGGTAGATCTCTGTGCCAGTATGAGGACACCCCTTAAGATTAGAAACTTTATTAGTAGAATATTGTGTCTACATATTTGTTTGAAAAAGAAAAATTTTCTTTTAGAGCTAATGGTTTTCTTGAGATAATGAAAAGGAGTTTCACTTTTATTACTTTCAGTTTCTACAATTGTTCTTTTAAAATATGTTTTACACGTGATGGTTGGGGGCTTTCCCATGACACTCGCAACACGCAGTACTACAGCTATTGATTTACGCGTAAAAGAATACAATATATTCTATTACCCCGAAAAAGAAAATTTTAGAGTATCGCAAGAAAAAAAATTTTTAAAAGTTGAATAAATAGTTTTGGTACTTTCAGAAAATTTCAATACATGTTAAAATTAGAATGGATGTAGATGAGAAAAATGTTTACCAGATGTTAGAAAACTGAATCTTAGAGTGCTTTTTACAAAAAATGTTTTCGATTTCACTTTCGATTTTTATAAAATTATTAACGATGATAATTTTCTTTATCAATTGATTTATTCAAAAAAAAAGGTGATATACAAAATTTTAATGCGATGTTAAGTCATACAACCTATTTTACACATTTGCATTTTTGATACAATTTATTTATTTGAATCGCTTCAATGTATCCTTCCTTCAACCTGTAATGGGGGAATTTGTTCCCTATCCCCCAGTTACTATTATTTTAACTCTACAGTATCACCTCTGAATAAATAGCAATTCACTTATTATTTTTTTCTTAAGTTTTACTCTGAATAGAAAATCTGAATTTATTAGCAATCAACTCTCTCGGGTGGGTTCTAATCGGGTCTTCGTAGGGAACAATGACGAAACCACCGATGCAAACCAGCAATAAATCAATTATGTATATTTTATAACAATACAATGTTAATAAACACTTAAATAACACTGTCAAATAAAATACAAAAAGAAGTAATTTTCACTCTATATTTATTAACGTAAATTTAACATACTTTTACCCGACAATTTCTCAAAAATTGTATAAGTGTAAAAGAAAAGTAATGTGATTGAACTCTGGCTCGACTTAATAAATTCTCAGATTAATTATAATTAAATAAAATCCAATTAAACCCGTGAAATTAATTTAAGTGAATAATGGCGGCTAAAACCGACGTTAATTACGACGAACAAAACGGCGACGCGCACTGACTCTAAATTGTTTAATGATTTAATATTTAAGATGGAGGACTCACCTTAATATACCAAGTGTTACTCTCCAAGAAAAAACAAACTCCAATGATTTAACTCCAATTCAAAATCTCCTTTCCTCGTATTAAATAAATTCCTCAGCTCTCTCGAAAATATCCAAAAATGGCAAAAATAGTAAGGCAGCGAAATGGCAAAATAGCAAAATGGCTAAATGGCAGCGTAAATCCTCTATGAACCTTTAACCAACTAAAATGAGCCGGTCTGTGGCACAGTCGGTAGGAGCGTTGGATTCGTATGCTTGGGGAACCGGGATCGAATCTCGCTCTCGGCTGTTTTTCAAACGAGCACCTCTGTTATATGTGCTTTGTACGCAGTACACACTTACGAGCTCCGTCGCTAAGGGATGAAAAAGTGCAGTTGTAAAAATCAACTGACCTTGCGTCCCAGTGGATCGGGGTTTGATTCCCTAGGAAAAATTAGAAAAAATAGTTTTCGAAGTTTTCCGAGGGAATAAACCCGAAGAACACAAAAACATATATATATATATAAAAGTCCCTCTGGGCAAAACTTGAATTATAATAAAAAGTCCCACTGGGCAACAAAAAACAAAAAATATAATAATCACTTGGTGATGGCCTAAGACGTAACGCTCATATGAAGCAAGCCAAGAGGCCAAAATAATAATTAAGAAGAAGAAGAAGAAGAAGAACCAACTAAAATGGAGTCAAGACTCAAGAAAATGTGGCTCAACGAGCAATACCCAACAAAGAAAAACCGACCAAGGGTTATTATCTAAGATCCAATAGAGAAGTGTGTCGATGGCGCGTCTTCTCTCGAGCTCCTTCCTCTTCATCTCTTCTTTTATCAATTACGTCATAAATAGGATAATGGTTGATTGGTTATTAATCCTTTCCGTAATTGTTATTTGTTAATTACAAAGGATGTTAACTTTTAACCAATCAACACCTTTCCTTTTGGCGGCTTCTTTTATGTTAGCGCCCTCTATTTCTTGCGCGCTCTATTTAAATTTCTATTAAGAAAACTTCATATACTTAGTTTTAATAAGTATATCTATAGCTGTAACGCTATCTCTCTTCAACGCTCGATTTCTTTATCTTCTATCACTCTCGCTCTCGACTTCACGTATCTTCATATAACATACTGACATAGATTAATATTTTTACAATTGCCCATGTATATACTTCCTCTACTACCATTTCTACCTTTACTCATGTATATACGAGCCTGCTGCCGTTATTTGTACAATTACCCATGTATATACGAGCCTGCTATACAAGCTATAGCTGGCTCCCCTTTTTCGTTGATCCTTTAACTTTTCATGCGCATGACTCGATTTCTGCCACGAGTCGGTCATTTACCGACACTTCCCCTTTACTCTCGAGCACGTGTTACAAATGTTCCGCGTCGTTTCCCGGTTTTGCTCGTCATCGCGTACCGCGAGTGTATTGTGCGCATGTACCTATACACCGGCTGTGTGTGTGTGTGTCAGTGTACAGGTGACAGTGCTGCGGCGTGCACGTCGTCATCGAGAACATAAGATGGCGACGCACAAGAACACTGTCACAGATTATTTTCTTTTCTAAACATGTGTTCTTTTCGTTGATCTGTTATGTGCACTAGTGTTAAGATGTTACAGCCATCACCGTAGCTTCAACTCCTAGTGCACAACAAGAAAACTGATGGTGACTGGGGTTTTTTTCTTCACCACGTGTTCGGATGTGAGGTTAGGTTCCTCTTTCTCTCTTTCTCTCTCTAGCGGTAAGTCGTCTGCTCGTCGCTATGCTTCTTGTTTACCTCGAAACAAACAAGAATACACTGATTAATTTCTTTTAATTATATTAATTAATAAATCATTCAGTCAGTGCATTTCGGCTAATTTTCCTCTTTCACTCTTTTTAATAAATATTTTATTGTGATGCAATAAATGCATCACAAATTCCCCCCTCCATGACCGGAACACTTTACAAGTGTGTCGTCCATCTTATTGAAACACGAAAATAATTTAAGACTCTACTCTATTAACTTAGGCTATTTGCCTTTTTTTTTTGTAATAAAAAAAAAACTCAAAAAGAAAGAAAAATCACGTCGCCGAATTGCACTCACATAAACCATTAATATCTCTTATATTCTATTTATAATAAACCTAACCTCAATAACTACTACTACTCTTTATTATCTCATTCTTATCTCGCTCTACTCATTACACCAGCACTTTCCACTGGGAGATAACGAGGATCCTGCTGGAGTAGTACATCATCCAACTCCTTCTCTGCTTCTCTGCTTTCTCTCTCTTCCAGACTCTCGATAATTGCAGAGACAGTGTCCAAAGCCACTATTTCAGCCTCCTCTTTCCGTTTCTTCTTCTCTTCTTCCCTCTCTTCTTCTCCAGATCTCGACTGAGGATTAGCAATGGTGATAAGGAGAGTAGACTCCTCCTCTTCACCCCTCTTAAGCTCTTCCAACGTGGCTTGGCCCGTTTTAAGAAGCCACTGATCGGCTGCTTCCCTCATCTCCTTTTCTTTTTCTTCTTTCTCCTGTTCCCGAAACCTTTCAAATCTCACTCTCTCTCTCTCTTCTTCTTCAGCAGCGAGACGCAACTCGTACTCGAGCTGGTCTGCCCAACTATTAGGGTTAATTGCAGGGGAAGGAGATTGGTCTCGCCTCCGGGTCCTCTCTTCCAACTCGACCTCATCAGCCCACGTGAGTACACGATGAGCCGGGGGATGGAATTCCGGCTCAGCCCGATGGCCTGGGCTAGGTGCACCACGTGATCCCATGGATGGCGACTTCCTACCTGCACGTCTTGACATCTGTTAACATAAGTAAAATAAAAGGAAAATTTTACTAAGGAACTCTGTCTCGACATGCTTTACTACCGACTGAACAACACTTACCATATGGTTATCTCGAGGCACGAACCAACACCAAGACAACACAGCTCTCGAATTACACTTAAAATAACATGCTCTCGAAAAAGAAATTTATAAAATACGGGTTTTTACTGATCTCGATTTGTTCGCGGGGGTAAAAATCGTTTTAACTCGGATACGTGTACCTTCGCATTTCTACGACTACCTTCCATCTCTAAAACATATACTACAGGTGATTTTACCTCAATAATACGAAATGGGCCTTCATATTTTGGAGCTAATTTCGCAGAGAAACCTTGTGCTCCTTTTGATAACACCTGCGTTTTTCTCAACACTTGATCTCCTACATTGAACCTTACATCTTTTTTATTCTGGTCATATCTCTTAGCTTGTTTATTTTGTGCTTCATCTATATGCCTAGCTACCAAGTCTCTCAAAGCATCTAATCTTTTTAATCTATCCTTCCAGACTTCTGGATCTAATTTAAGCTTAGGTCCTCTGGTCTCGATTTCTCTTCGTAAACTCTTCACTGGTGCAGGATTACGACCATAATTTAAGAATGCTGGTGATACTTTTGTTGAAGCTTGGGTAGCTGTATTAACAGCATGTCTGAACTCATGTAGATGTTTGTCCCAGTCTCGATGGTCTGACCCTACAAAAATAGAAATCATAGTTTTCAACGTTCTATTTGTTCTCTCAACTGGGTTGGCCTGGGGGTGATATGGTGGAGTAGTTACATGTTTTACACCATATTCATCTAACGTACTCTTCAACCACTTATTATCAAACTCTTTACCATTATCAGTGAGTAAATAATCAGGAGCTTCCCATCGGAATAATATCAGCTCTTCAAATGCTCTCGAGACTCCTTTACCATCTGCAGTTCTCAATGGTTTTAACTCTATCCAGCGAGTGAACAAATCTTGGAACACTACTACGTATTTATACTGGTTCTTACTCTTAGGAAACTCCATGCAATCAGCTGCCACTACAGCCCATGGTCTCTCGACAATTCTCTTTCCCATTAAACCTTGAGCACCTGTTTGCATAACTTTATATCTCTGACACTCTGAACACTGCTGGATATATGAATTTATGTCATACCACGCTCCTGGCCAATAATATTCTCTAATCACCCGATCATAAGTTTTCTCTATACCAAAATGTCCTGATGAGGCTTCTCTATGGGCATCACTTATTACTCTCTCTCGATACTCTGTTGGTACCACTAATCTCCAGCCTTCTTCTCGAAAAGTCACTGGATCTAGTAACCTATCTCTTTTAAAGTAATACAGTAAATCATCTTCCAATTTCCAATTTGGAAACTTTCTAGGAAAATGCTTTACTTCCTCTACTCTCGATAGATACCATGGATCTTCAATAGTGGTAAAACCAGCCACCTCTTCATTTTCTAACTCGAAACCTCTCGATAAAGCATCTGGGACATGATTAAGAGCACCTTTTATGTGTATAATCTCGAAATCCTATTGCTGTAACTCTAAAACCCAACGAGCAAGCCTACCAGTTGGATCTTTAAGATTTCTGAGCCACTTGAGAGCGCTATGGTCGGTGTATACTGTGAAGTGATATCCATCTAAATAAGGTCTCAACTTCTTTATTGCCCATAATAATGCAAGACCCTCTTTCTCAGTTACAGTATAATTTTTCTCTGCTTTATTCAAGACTCGACTAATATAAACTATAGGGTGATCTCCATCTTCACTTTCTTGGGTTAGCACAGCTCCTATGGCATAATCGCTAGCATCGCAATGTACCGAAAATGGCTTACTGAAATCTGGTCTGGCTAACACTGGTGTTTGAGTAAGTGCTCTTTTTAGGTTCTCGAAAGCTTGCTCTTGATCCTCACCCCAGGTCCAGGTTTGACCTTTATGAAGCAGTTTTACCAACGGAATCTTTATCTCTGACTCGATCTCTATGAATCTCGAATACCAACCCACCATATCCAAGAAACGTCTCAATTATTTAATAGTTTTAGGAGTAAGATAATTCAGCACTGGTGAAATTCTCTCTGAATCTGGTCTCAACCCATCTCTATCTAGTTTGTATCCCAGGTAAGTTACACTCGAACAACAAAATTCACATTTTTCATTGTTCACTACTAGACCTGCACTCACTAATCTCTTTAACACAATTTCGACCCACTTTATATGTTCTTCGAACGTTTCTGTCACGATGATGATATCATCTAGATATCCAAAGACATGTGGCTCGAATTCTGGACCAAATAAGGCGTCAACAAGCCTTTGGAAGGTCATTGATGCGTTAGTTAGGCCAAATGGGAGACGTTTAAACTGGAATAACCCCAATCCAGACACTGCAAATGCTGTGTACTTACGACTCTCATGGCTCAACATTACCTGGAAATACGCCTGCTCTAGATCTATTTTAGTAATATATCTTGCTTTCCTCAATTTGTCTAAAATAGAATCCATACTCTGAATTGGATAAGCATCAGGTTTAGTGACCTTATTCACATCTCGAAAATCCACACAAAACCTATACTTTCCATTAGGTTTCCTGACAATTACCGACTCACTACTCCATTCACTCGCTGATTTCTCGATAATATTCTGCTCTAGCATTCTCTTGATCTCTTCTTGGGCCACTTGAAGTTTGTATGGTGACATCCGTCTTGGGCGTTGTTTAATCGGCCTGACTCCAGGCTCGATCTCTATATGATGTTCTATTAAGGTAGTGATTCCTGGTACTTTTGATGGTGGTGGTAAAATTTTCTTAGCCAAATCTTTTACTGTTTTCTCTTGATCTTCTGTGATTTCAACTATCCCAGCACACTCTCCAAAAATAACTGCTTTGCTCTCAGAACGATGATTTGAAAATTTTCTCCACTCTCCATCTGGAACTCTTCATAAATCTTGACCTAGTTTTACTTCTAGGTCCCATTTTCTATGGAAATCCATTCCAAGAACCATATCGTGTTCCATTTGTCTTGCAACCTTGAGTTCCATGGGTTGTACTACTCCATCAACGTCTAATACGACCTTTAGTACACCCAACAGTTTTGATATGGCTCCAGTTACTGTTTTAATTGATAAATTGCTAGGTTTTAATCTGTCTCGAAATTTCTCTCCAATCTTTGGCCCAACTAGTGTAATCATCGCACCTGGGTCAAATAAAGCTAGGTATTTCTCTCCTTCTAACTCGATTTGCAAGAAATTTCTATTCTCTGACGTCGATCCTGCAACTTTTCTATGTATATTCTCAGAATTTCTCTTCTCTGTCGTACTTGGTACGACTTTTCCCTCCTCCTGGACTGTTGAAGGTGAAACAAAGTCTTCAACAGACCGATCAGGAACCACCTCAGGAACTGGAACACTGCTCTCAGCTGGGTTCGAGAAATCCAACTGCTGCACTAATTCTCTCACCGCTTCTCTTATATGCTCTTCAGATGGATTTTCTTCAGCATTCTGAGATATCTCACGATCCTGATTTATACTCTGAACAGGTTCTTTAGCAGGTTGTCTCTCAGTTACTAATTCTAGTATTGTTTCTCTTTTATCTCTTAATTCTGTCTCTGTTTCTCTTGTATCTCTTATTTCTGGCTCTGTTTCTCTTTGCTCTAAATTTGGATTCTCTCTATTAAAATTCTCAGTATCTCGATTCTCTATATTATTAATATTCTCTGCATCTCGACTCTGAATGTTCTTATTGATTTCTCTCTCTTGTTTTTTCTCTTCTATATTGTTCGCCCTTTCTCGATCATTTAGGAGCATAGAGGGCGATCCTACGTTCCTGTTTGGCCGTTTCCCAAAAACCTACGAATGTGAGCACAGTTTTTACACGTATGTAGAGTTACAGCTCTGGCTCCACACCCTTGGCAGCTAAGATTTGATGGAGCTCTATTGGCATTCTGACTCACCTCTCGATTATTCGATGTTC
Organism: Anastatus disparis; assembly: GCA_017163975.1. NCBI lineage: Eukaryota > Metazoa > Arthropoda > Insecta > Hymenoptera > Eupelmidae > Anastatus > Anastatus disparis. The sequence goes on from JAFFSR010000233.1 coordinate 273,644, forward strand.
TATTTGGACATTCGAATGAGGAATGACCTATTTGAGAACATGAATAACAGGTACGTTTTGCACATTGTGAGGCTCTATGTCCAACAGTATGGTACACATGACATTCACCATAAAAAACCGATGAGTCTACTTGATTAGAAGGTCCATTTCTTCTTTGACCTTGATTTATGGGCCGTCGTTCTGCTCTTGACTGCCATTGGTTATTATTTTCTTTAGGCCTGGTCCCATTATTATTATTAGACCTTATCTCATTATTCTCAGTTACTTGCGTGGACTGAGCATTTTCATCTGCATTCAGATCTACAGCTTCAGTCTGGACTTGCTGACTTGATGAAGCAGATGATTTCCTCTTATTATTCTTATTTTTCCGAGGTGCTGGCTTTGGTGGTTTCGTATTCACTTTTTGTGAATTATCAGTCTCTTTCTCCTCAATATCCTCTCTACACTCGACTCTGCTAGCTGCTATTTTCACATTCTTATTTTCTCGATGATAGGCAGCACCCGGAATCTTTGAATTCTTTTTTGAAGGAGGTGGTACATATTTTTAATCTAACTCTTTTTGTCTCTCACACCGTTGTCCATACTTCTCTAAATCATCGAAATCATATATCTTTTTAGTTGCCATATACCTTCGATATTCTGGCAATAAATTTCGGTATGCAATCTCGAGTTGTCTTCTCATTGATGGAGGATACTTAAAATGGCCGACAATATACTCAAAATTCGAGAGGTAATTGGCTATCTTTTCTCCTTTTCCTTGAGTTCTGGCTTTTAACTCATCTAAGATATCCTCCTCGTCCATCACTGGAATATATTGTCTTTTAAAAGCCTTCTTGAATCCTCTCCAATCTCGAATTCTCCTCTCAGCTGTTTCATACCAGTGACTTGCGTCTTCCAAAAATATGCAGTGTAGTACTTTCAACCAATCTTTATCTGAGTAATCAGTACTCTTCTTGCATTTCTCTAAACGTTTTAAAAAATCTTCTGCATTCTCTCGACCCGAAAATTTCAGATGCCAAGATTCTAGAATTTTGACTAATTTAAAATTATCTTGGTCTTTCTTTCTCCTCCGAGTCTTTTTCTTGACTCGAATAGGATAGTCAGACTCACTGTCACTTGTTAAACTCTTGCTACTACTACTACTCCTGTTGCTCAGATCTCTTGACTTATTTTTAGAATGATGGTGATGTCTACTGGTATGACTTTTATATCACTTTTCACTCGATATTTCTTGAGTACCACCACGAGTCGATCTTAACCTTGATGATTGGTTTGGAGATACTTGACTTCCCTTACTCTTATCAGAGGATCGAGGATCATCTCTGTCAGATTTCTGACATTTATGACAACAACTTATTGGATCTTTCTGCCTATCTTCCTTTTCTCTTGATTGGTTGTCTTTTTCTTGGTTGGTTATCCCGCCCACTTGCTGTTGGTCTTGACTCCTCTCTTCAACTTTTCTACTCAACTTGTTTCGCGACTCATTTCCACTAGGTTGAGTATTTACATTTTTAGTATATCTCCTTCTCGTCACATTTGCATCATAAGACAACCTTGTTGGATCACTATACTTATTAATCCAACCCAAGATTGTATAATCATTTATGGACAATGGATTGGCTATCTTTTTTCCAGCTATTGTGGTTTTAGCAGGCAATCTCATTGAAGCATTATTTCCATATGTAGTAGATGTCATCTTGGGTAACGAATAGGTTGAATATAAATCAGTGCCACTTATAGCAAGCGTACTCGTTACTGTTGTAGTCGTTAGTGCTACAGTGGTCACTACTGATGCTTGTGACGAGAAAGATGTCGTCGTAACATTGTTCAACGGAGATAATCTCGTATCCTCTTCGCTTGGAATTATAGACCTTCTAGTGTCGTCATCTCTAGCCCCCTCTGATTCTTCAGAGTCTTGTTCCGAAGCTGATACTATCTGAGGCTCCATCTGTGTGTGTATACCTGAATCACTCATATTGGGAAGCAAAGACTTTACTAATTAACCACGTTCGTCAACTTCAGGAAACCACGGAACTCGATATACCCCAGCTTTTCGTAACTCTGCTCTATATAATCGTTCTCGAAGAGTTTTCTCTTAACCTTGAGTGTTGAGATCAAACTCGTTCAACTCCTCATTTACTCTTTCGATAGGTCAGTCTCTGATATCCTCGTATAAATGTCTTAAAATCTCGGAACTACTAATCAGTTGCCTCAACTGCTCAGAATAATCTTCCATGCGATCAGTTAGTGATAACCTTTATATATTACTCTTTGCTCTACTCAAATCTCGACAATCTTGACTTTTCTTGAATATCTAACTTATTATTTGCTAGAAAGTTCTTAAAAGGGAAAACAAGAATGAGCAGGAACTCAATAAATTTGGAGCAAAATAAACTAATCACCTCTAGATAAACTTCAAATAGAGGTGTAATTAATGAAGGTACACGTTCCGCAGGCAAAAAGGATGGCTCGATAAATTTTTCTTATGATAATAATAAAAAAAAATTAAGTAATTAATAATAGGCAATTAAGGCAACTCCAATCTCGAAACTGGGATGAATCTATTCTCTTTTGGGTGTTCAAAAAAAAAACTTAGTTATTTTGAGGTTATAGGCTAATAGAAAGGTTATGACTACTAGACATTCACACACTAAAAATCGTTTGTAATGTATAACCTTATCTCTAATTTATCTCCACACACAGTATAAAATAAATAATATATCACACACATATATATACATATAAAATGAATATTTAAAATATGTCAAAATGTATAAATTTATACTCTGGCGATTACCTTTTTGATTTTATTTTTAATCTAGAAGGGAAAATAAAAAATCTTGCTCATAAAATGAGGCTTAAATTTTCTCTTCTTTTACGCTCTTCTTAAATAAATAAAATAATCTTGAGTATATATCAATTTATCTCTTCTCAATAAATATAAATTTCTTCGTTAGTCTCTTCTCAATAAATAAAAATTAAGAAATTTTCTCTTCTCTAACTCTGTTTTATTAAACTACCCCTCTGTTCACGATAAATAATCTCTTCTCTTTCTTAGTTCTTTCTTTCTCCTCTCTCGATAAAATTTATTTAAATTGGAAGAAAATGAAAAATCCTTTACTCAACTCTCGACACCTCTTCTCTCAACTCTCGATAAAAAAAAATTGTAATAATAAAAAAAAATTATTTTCTCAACTCTCGACTCCTTTCTCAACTCTCGATAAAAAACAATTCTAATAATGAAAAAAAATTATTTTCTCAACTCTCGACTCCTCTTGATAATATCAAATAATAAAATAATTTTCTTGATTAAAATAAAAAAAAAATATGTTCTTCTTTCTTCTCGATAAAATAATTAAAGACCTCTTCTCTTGGTCTGTTTTTGGTAAGAGGGGTAAATCAAATAAAATATTTGGGAAATATATTAATATATATATAAAAAAAAATTAAATATATAAATGTACTTGTGTGTGTAGAGATAAACACTCTCTAAATTAAAAATTTGTAGACTCGACACAATTTAAATTTATTTAACTTTAAAACACTTATTGCTAACTACTGACGCTCGCCATTTTCTCAAATTAAACTCGAAAACCCACGCCACGCCGCCATTTTGAAAAACACAAAATTTCTCTTTAACAACTATTTTATACTTCAATAAACACTTTAAAAAAAATTTCTCTACACTTTAAACTATGAAAATTACTCTCTCGAAATTCTAAAAATTTACACTGGTTTTTTTATCAGTCCCGACGAAACCTCAGACTAAGGGCGCCATTTGTAATGGGGGAATTTGTTCCCTATCCCCCAGTTACTATTATTTTAACTCTACAGTATCACCTCTGAATAAATAGCAATTCACTTATTATTTTTTTCTTAAATTTTACTCTGAATAGAAAATCTGAATTTATTAGCAATCAACTCTCTCGGGTGGGTTCTAATCGGGTCTTCGTAGGGAACAATGACGAAACCACCGATGCAAACCAGCAATAAATCAATTATGTATATTTTATAACAATACAATGTTAATAAACACTTAAATAACACTGTCAAATAAAATACAAAAAGAAGTAATTTTCACTCTATATTTATTAACGTAAATTTAACATACTTTTACCCGACAATTTCTCAAAAATTGTATAAGTGTAAAAGAAAAGTAATGTGATTGAACTCTGGCTCGACTTAATAAATTCTCAGATTAATTATAATTAAATAAAATCCAATTAAACCCGTGAAATTAATTTAAGTTAATAATGGCGGCTAAAACCGACGTTAATTACGACGAACAAAACGGCGACGCGCACTGACTCTAAATTGTTTAATGATTTAATATTTAAGGTGGAGGACTCACCTTAATATACCAAGTGTTACTCTCCAAGAAAAAACAAACTTCAATGATTTAACTCCAATTCAAAATCTCCTTTCCTCGTATTAAATAAATTCCTCAGCTCTCTCGAAAATATCCAAAAATGGCAAAAATAGTAAGGCAGCGAAATGGCAAAATGGCAAAATAGCAAAATGGCTAAATGGCAGCGTAAATCCTCTATGAACCTTTAACCAACTAAAATGGAGTCAAGACTCAAGAAAATGTGGCTCAACGAGCAATACCCAACAAAGAAAAACCGACCAAGTGTATTATCTAAGATCCAATAGAGAAGTGTGTCGATGGCGCGTCTTCTCTCGAGCTCCTTCCTCTTCATCCCTTCTTTTATCAATTACGTCATAAATAGGATAATGGTTGATTGGCTATTAATCCTTTCCGTAATTGTTATTTGTTAATTACAAAGGATGTTAACTTTTAACCAATCAACACCTTTCCTTTTGGCGGCTTCTTTTATGTTAGCGCCCTCTATTTCTTGCGCGCTCTATTTAAATTTCTATTAAGAAAACTTCATATACTTAGTTTTAATAAGTATACCTATAGCTGTAACGCTATCTCTCTCCAACGCTCGATTTCTTTATCTTCTATCACTCTCGCTCTCGACTTCACGTATCTTCATATAACATACTGACATAGATTAATATTTTTACAATTGCCCATGTATATACTCCCTCTACTACCATTTCTACCTTTACTCATGTATATACGAGCCTGCTGCCGTTATTTGTACAATTACCCATGTATATACGAGCCTGCTATACAAGCTATAGCTGGCTCCCCTTTTTCGTTGATCCTTTAACTTTTCATGCGCATGACTCAATTTCTGCCGCGAGTCGGTCATTTACCGACACTTTCCCTTTACTCTCGAGCACGTGTTACAAATGTTTCGCGTCGTTTCCCGGTTTTGCTCGTCATCGCGTACCGCGAGTGTATTGTGCGCATGTACCTATACACTGGGTGTGTGTGTGTGTGTCAGTGTACAGGTGACAGTGCTGCGGCGTGCACGTCGTCATCGAGAACATAAGATGGCGACGCACAAGAACACTGTCACAGATTATTTTCTTTTCTAAACATGTGTTCTTTTCGTTGATCTGTTATGTGCACTAGTGTTAAGATGTTACAGCCATCACCGTAGCTTCAACTCCTAGTGCACAACAAGAAAACTGATGGTGACTGGGGTGTTTTCCTTCACCACGTGTTCGGATGTGAGGTTAGGTTCCTCTTTCTCTCTTTCTCTCTCTAGCGGTAAGTCGTCTGCTCGTCGCTATGCTTCTTGTTTACCTCGAAACAAACAAGAATACACTGATTAATTTCTTTTAATTATATTAATTAATAAATCATTCAGTCAGTGCATTTCGGCTAATTTTCCTCTTTTACTCTTTTTAATAAATATTTTATTGTGATGCAATAAATGCATCACAAACCTTATTATAGTTAAATGCAAGTTTACTTTTCATTAGAATGAAAAGTAAACTTATTAAATATATAATCTTAACTGACATCAATTTAATTTTTATTTGATCATTATTATTTAAATATATTTTTTTGTTGTAAAATTAAAAAAAATATTCTATTCTATTGTCTCTAAAATACTAATGTTTTATTTTACAATCGAACTATTTTAGAATAGGTTTACAAAACTATTGTTATCGCTAAAAATTTCGACTATTATTTTGATTGAATTATTTTAAATAATTATTTAGGTAATAACGTAGAGTTAAATCTCTACGATACATTACCATTTAGTCATGTTGGTTGGGTAAATACGGATTGGTTTATTATATATATTAATTAAATGAATCAATTGGTAAATTATGGTTTCTATTAATACAAGTAAATGAATTTTTGTATTAGCTTATTTCTTTAGAACGGAAACGAGTATATTTTTTTTTATTGCTGTTAAAGTCAGATTTATTAGCGGTTGTATTGTCTGTAACTTATCGGTTGGCGACAGTTGTTTATCTCTTGCTGACTTTGCATGAGAAGGAATAACGGCCGATTCTGAGTAAGCCTAAGATATCGTGTAACGAGATATTTTTCATAAGCTTCAAACGTGAGACTTTGATTTCATGAAGTACGTTGGCCGGATGTAACTGCATACGTGATGACGCAATGTCATGAGAGCACCTCGCTCAACATTCATGCACGTGCCAAGAAAGTTTTAATTAAATTTAAATTTTACTGCACGTTTATAATTTTTGATTTTTAACACTAATAACGTTAATAGAAAAGGGTTAACATGATTTACCATTATCTTGAATTATTTTGAAAAATTTTTCGTTAAAAAAAAAATAAAACTGATAACTTTCCAACATAAAAAGTTTTAGTTATTGGGGTCTGTTTAAAATAATTTCGAATATTTGTTAATCTCTCTCCTTATTTTTTTTACCTTTTCAGACTTATTTAAAATTATTTTAAGATATACAAAAATCAATGTTAAAATTTAAATGGTGTTATTGTATGAATAAATTCTGTTAGTGATTACAATTAATATTTAATTACTTTAGTTAAATTTGAGATTCAAATGATTTATTTTTTTAACAGATTTGATAGAATAATTAATGTAGTAATTTTTTTGGTTTAGTTATTTTATAACAAAAACAAGAAAATTTTATTCTAATATTAGGGCATATTAAGAAAAGATTTTACAAATAGCGGTAAAATATTCAAAGGTATTCGGGAAATTTAAACAATTTTAATTAACTTAGTTTGGTTTAGTTTAAGAGTCCGCTGTATCTCTGTCCTTTTCTAATTAAAAAATTGACTTTTTTCCCAAAATTAGCAACAAGAGCCAAAAATAAAGAGATGGTTTCGATGTGTTTAATAAAATGTAATATTTTCTTTGATTAGTATGAATTAATTTTATTGCTTCGTTTTTAAGAAAAGTTGGAATAACTTAAAAAATTAGAAATTAGTGTCAAATAATGGGATTTTCAAGTTATTCCAACTTTTCTTGAAAATAAAGCGGTGGAATTAAATTATTCTTATCAGAGAAAATATTGCTTCCTATTACACGAATCGAAACCATCTCTTTATTTCTGCCTGAAGCTATTAGTTTTTATAAAAAATAAATTTTAAATAGATTCGGTAAAACAGGTAACTGTGTCGGTATACAGCTGACTCTTAATATTCGAAATTTAATATCGAACGAAAATCTTTTTGTTAAATATATTAGTTTTTTTTTAATAATTTAATTAATTCAAATTTGCATTAACAAAAGAAAATTTTCTTAACTTTCGCATTCTTTTTCCTAAAACGAAAATTTTTATTTAAAAATTTAGAATAAAAAAAAATCTAAACGTTCTATTTAAGATTCAGGTAGACTAGACTTCGACAGCGTTATGATTATAAATGGTAGAATAAGTCTATTGTACGAACACGTTGTTTATTGCTAGCAAGCAAGGTAGGCGGCGCAGATCAACCGTTGTCCCTTTTCTTTGTGAATTCCTACCCTCATCACCTATTATCTCTTTTAAAAAAAAACTAAATTTTGCATTATTGACCCTAATTATCCAGTGCAAATTTCCCAAGTATTTATTGGTAGCGTTATATTAATTTTATTTTCGCGGCCGTCGCATGGTTGACAAGCAGAATAATACGGCATATCTTTATTCTAGTTGATTTATCTTTCGACTCCTAATAAATTAGAATTTATAATTCAAAATTACCTTTGTTTCTTTTCTTTTCTATCTCTTATCGGGATGGGTCTTCTGCCCCAAATTTTCTCTTCGGTTTTAGAGAAAATCTGGGCAATAATCATAATAATAAATTGATTTGTTTTTCAAATGGTTCGAGGAAAAATATATTTCCCCAGAACGATTTGTATATTTTGTTCATTACGATATAATAATATACTAAAAATTTTTTTGTGCAGTATCAATCCTTTTCAATTTTTTTTCTATCATCTTTTTTTTATTTAAAATGGGTCGGATCGCGTTTATTTGCGGAATTTCTAATTTTTATTTTCTGCTTAGTTTATTCTTTTAATTTACATGGATTTTTTTATATATATATTTCTCCTGATTTCCTGAAAATTTTAAACGAGAGGAGATTCCAATTCGTTCACTCCCCTTGGTTTTATCGCGGCCTATCTTTATCAAACTATTGGTTCTGGCAGCTACTAAGTGATGGGCCTACTCATCACTTTTCGCACCCTTCCACAATGGTTGATATGGCTGAAAACGTTATATAGAAAAATATTTTTATAAGATAATTAGATATGTGAATATTTGAAATGTATTTTATATGAAATAATGGTGAAAATATTTTTGACAAAGCGATTGAACAAAAACCAGATTTATAGCAAACAGGTGATGCCTTGGGGTTTAAACTTTTATGCATTTGTAGATTGAAATTGAATTTTATTTTACTAATCAGACTATTAAAATACTAAATATTGTAACAGGTTGATAATTAGCTTGAATATTATATATACTTGTAACTTTTTGTTACAAGTATCTCACCTGTTATAATGTGATCAGCTGATCACTTGCTCTAGCTGCTAAGAACTCGTACTCCCATTACAAAATTAAATGTAACGAACAACTGGGCAATTCGGGGCAATTGCTTTTGTTAATACAAAAGCGTACAACTTGCCAGTCGTATATAAAATGAATCAAGTGTATTATATGTAAGATAGGGTACTCGGGCGTGGTAAACTTTTACTACACCAGATCAAAATAAATAACAATAAAACTTTATTTAAAAGGAAAAATAAATAACTAGATTTATTAAGACTAAGAAATGCAACAACGGTAAAAGATATTAAATTTAAATTTAACGCTCAGGCCGAGCTTATAAAACGTAACTAATTAAATAGTAATTTAAATAATAAAGCGCTGCAAAAATACAATTAAATTTTTATACGCAAATTTAAATGTGTCATCTAATACCTTAGAGCATATACTACTGGAGGCAGTTTTGAATGCGCCGTGCGCGTGGTTAAGTTGAGAAAGAGAAAGGTATATTGAGGTTAATAGATATCTCTTTTTCTCCGGCACGTGATTGGTTTGTTTTGTTTCCTACTCCTTTATCACATGACGGAGAGATAGAGATAGCTATCAACCTTAGTATATCTTTCTCTTTCCCAACCTAACCACGCGCACGGTGCATTCAGAGCTGCCTCCAGTAGTATATGCTCTAAGTTTAACACATCTAGGTGCGCAGTTCGGCTATCGCCATTTTTACACTCCTTCTGCGTGTAAAATCCATATAAAACGTGTAATGGATTGAAATACATTAAAATTTAAAATTAATTTTATGGGCGTTTCATTTATTTTTTCAATTTTATGTGTAATTATTTAAGAATTAACCTATTAAAATTATAACGCCTATAAGAACGCTAAAAAAATTTTACCTGACTCTGACGCGAACTTACGATCTACGGGATGCGGGGCATCGACGCTACCTATTACACTACAGAACAATTGTTATGAATCATGATAATTTCTTATATTTATGGTTTATCAACAAAAAAAATTTCATTAAATTATGAAACATTTCTAAATTTAAATGAAATGAATAACAATAATTATGAGTAATTACTATTAATAATAAAATAAAAATATAAAAATCAGTAGAATACTTTTTCTTGTAAGATTAAAACAAATTTTTTTATCAAAGGAACATCTAAAAAAAAATTTTTCATCAAATAAACAATTATTTTTTACAAAAAACATAGACGTATATGAAAATTCATTATTAAACAATTTATTTGATAAGATTCATATTGATTACTAAATTTTATATTACTAATTTAATAGACGTATTCGATTCAATAATATTATTTTCTTTTGCTTTCTCATAGAGAAAGCATTGTATCGATAAAAAAATTTTTTTTCTATTTTTTCATTAATTTGTACATATTTAGACTAAGGAAGTCGAAAAAAGTGGTTTCCAGAAAATGGCTGTGTGTGTGTGTGTGTGTGTGTATGTGTGTGTGTGTGTGCGTGCGTGCGTGCGTGTGTGTGTGTGTGTCTGTGTGTGTGTGTATGATTTCAGTACCCCAATAATATCTCGAGAACTACTCGATGGATTTGCTTTAAATTTTGCATGCAATTTATTTTTTTGTCTAACTGGGGGGGGGGGAGCTATTAAAAATTGATCTTCTTAGCTCAGTTTTTTTTAAGAGCCATTTTAAAAATTTTAAAAAAATTTTGATTTTTCATTTTTTTGGTATTTTACGTAAAGTACTCGAAGAATTTTCTTGAAAATTTTTATGGACATTATTTGCGACTGCCAAAAGAAGAAAAACTTTTATTAACTGATTTTCTTAGCGCGCTTTTAATTTTAGAGCAATATATTGAAAATTAAAAAAAAAAATTTTTTTCCAAAAAAAATTTTCGAAAAAAAACCATTCGATAGATTTGCTCCAAAATTTGTATGCAAGTTATTCGCTATTGTCTGAGGAAAATTAGCTTTGGAAAACTCATTTCTTTTGCGCAGTATTAATTTTAAAGCATTTAGAAAATTTTTTTAAAAATGTTTATTTTTCATTTTTTTTTATATTATACAAAAACCATTCGTTAGATTTGCTCTACAATCATTATGCAAATTATTCGTTATTGCCTTAATAAAACAAGCTTCGGAAAACTTATTTTCTTAAAGCGGTTCTAATTTAAGAGAATTTTGAAAATTTTGAAAAAAGGTTTATTTTTCATTTTTTTTTTTATATTACACTAAAACCGTTCGATAGATTTGCTATACAATTATTATAAAAATTATTCGTTATTGCCTTAATGAAACAAGCTTTGGAAAACTTATTTTCTTAGCACAGTTATAATTTTAGAGCATTTTGAAAATTTTGAAAAAAATTTATTGTAAATTTTTCATTTTTTTTGGATTTTACGTAAACTACTCTAAGAATTTGCTTAAAAATGTGTATAGAAATTATTTGATACTGTTAAAATAATAAAAACATTTGAAAACTGATTTGTATGCAAGTTATTTGTTACTGTCTGAAGAAAACAAGTTTTGAAAAACTAATTTTCTCAGTGTAGTTTTAATTTAAGAGAATTTTTAAAATTTTCATGCAAATTTTTATTTTTCATTTATCTTCTTTCTTAGCGTGGTTGCGATTAGAAATTTCGTTGTCATCGGTCTTTTAAAGTACAAATTTATAAATAAATATTAATGTTAGACAATTTTTTTATATTAACATCACATCTAAATAAATATAAATAAATTAATGAAACTCAAAGAGCTCTATGAGAAAGCATTCCGCCAAAGCACTTGGCGGCGTTTTTCATATGAAAAAAATTGTTAATTAACTTCTTATTAAATAATAAAATATTATCATTAATTACTCAAGGCAATTAAATTAAAAGACTATATGAAATTTCAAATAATGAATATTATAGTTCTAATACAATTTAGTATTAAAATATATATTTTTAGAAAAACTTTGATAAAAAATTGTTAATGTTGTACTGTAATTACCCGAGAATTTATCTACTTTACTAATGTAAAATACAAATGAATCACAGTAAAGGTATTAATGTACAAATATAAATTTTAAACACATAGATGTGCAGACCTACGCATTCACGTGTGCAACTTTCACACTTAACTAATCATGTGCGCAAAACTACACATAAAATGTTTATACTGATACTTTTACGTACATAAGTGCATTTTTTTGTTTTTACATACATAATCGAATCTACACAACAAAACGTGCAAAAGTACCCACTATCAGTGTGTGAATCAACACACATTCGCAGTGTATGCGACAGCCATCGTCAGCCGTCAGCAGATGCACGACCGCAAATCATTCACTACCACTATCCTAATACCTTTTAAACCTCACCTCATCCAAAAAAGGGCAAGAAAATAAAATACTTATCTTGATTATTCTAATTTTCTCTTTTATAATTTAATAAAACGAAAATATTCAATGTTAAAAAAGACTTATTTAAGGGGATGTAAAAGGGTATATGATTTACACATAGTTACCGACATTACAGTTTTCTAAACTTTTAATCTTTATTTTAAAATTTTTCAAAATATCTCTATATTAGGCTCTTTATTAATGAAAATGAAAGGATGTAATATAGAGATATTTTTAAAACTTTTGGATAAAGAATCAAAAGTTTTGAAAACTGTAATGTCGATATTTTACATTCCCTTAAAATCGGCCCATCTCTTTCTCGCAAGGTCGCGGGTCGTGTTGTTAAACTTTTCACTATATAGAACCGTCAGCATGTTATATGCAAAAATGATCGAGATTTCAGCAGGACATTTTGCCAAAATCCCGGACATTTTTTTGACCAACGGCCCACACGTTGTTGAGCGCCAGTGTAATGAGGCGGAATTTTTCCTCTAAGAGTTTTATCTCCCAGAGCAAAATCCCCGCCGTCAAATAACTAATTTGTATTTACTTCGAAATGTTAATAATTAAAAATTTTTCGCCATACCCTGCCCGAAAGTACAACTTTCGTCCCGGCACCGAAAAACAAAAGTTGTATTTTCGGCCCGGGTATGGCGAAAAATAGTATACACACCACGGGAGGTAAAATGGCGAGCCCATAGCACATATTTGCCACCCTCGCCTTCGGCTCGAGGTGGCAATTATATGTGCTATGGACTCGCCAGTACTTTACCTCCCTTGGTGTGTAATATACTATTAATATAATTCTAACTTGAACAGACCTTGCTTAAATAAAGAAGAATAGGAAAAATAAAGAAAACGAACTAGTTCTTTATTTTATGAACCTACTAATTGTTTTATTGTATCGTATTCCCTATTACATCATCTTAAATAAATTGTATGTTTTTGAATGCATTTATTTTTTCTCGATTTACAGTGTATTTTTACATTTTTTTAAAAACAAATGAATAACAAAAAAAAAATATTTGTTTGTCTTCTTTTTGCGTAATAACGAAGTTATTTGTAATTTCAATGTGAAGTTTAAAATCAAATTTTTCTGAAGCGATGAAAACAAACTATTTTTACAAACTGTTAAGATTTTGAATGTTGAATTTAATGTATTATTACGTTAAACTGATATGTAAATATTATGGATCATATTTGAACTATTAAAGGTGTTCATATAAGGTACAAAATGTTATATTTTTTAATGAATTATTTCTAATTATATCGTATTAGATAAATAAAAACTATTTAAATAAAAATTTTAAACTAGCACTAAATATTAAAAAAACATAATGAACAATTTTCTAAAAGTAAAAACTTAGCGATGAAATTAAAACCACTGAGAAGAGAAATCAGAAACTAGACACGACTGTCAGTTATGTATCATCACGCGAGTAGCATGATCAATGGGATAGACTGTGTATTGCGGACAATACTTAACGGCATGTCGGAGCTGCATCAATTGAGTTTTGCTTTTTTTATTTTATCAATATCTTTTTAAATTCATAAATTAAACAAATATAATGACTTGTCCGCACTAAAGCTATATTAGTACAATAATTTTTGTTAAAATGAAAAATCATTTGGACTTGTTATTTTTTTATGAGCTTTGATTGGAAATTAGATATTAAACTCGACAAACCTAACCTTAAAATACGATACATTGAAAGTTATTATAACTTTGTATGTATAATATTTTGATGGATTTCTTGGGTTGTCCGCACTAGAGTTTAATCTTACAAATTTTTTCTTTGTAGTAAAAAAACTCGATTAAACGCATCGTTTATTCATAAGTTAGGATTGGAAATATTATTAGAAGGCGGACAGCTTCGTCATGCTCTTAACACCTGAACGTAGCTTAACAATAAGAAGACACGTCTAATCAAATATAACTCATTTGCAAATTTATTTTCACCATTCAAAAATATAACTACTTTACTGGAAATGTTTTTCTAAGAGAGCATGTAAAAAGGCGAGGTCTTTCCTCTAAGAGTTTTATTGTATCAAACAAAAAAAAAAACCAATCACATTTTTAGTTTAAATGGAACTTGGCCCCGTCGCATGTAATTATAAAAATTAATTTTTATCTTAAGTCTTTTACTCGCACTTAATGCAATATTTTGTCCTTATTAACATTAAAGATTCTTCACAAAAACAAAATAAAAATAAAAAAAAATAAAAATAGATTTATGAATATTTTCTCAACCGGAAAATTAAAACAGTCTTACATTAGTCCATTAAAACTTACAAAATGAATGCTAATACTTTCTAAACTTAGAATTTTCTAAGTTATTCGCTTGAATTACTATAGTACTTTTTCATCCTGTTCTTTTTCACTAATGAATAGATTATAGATGAATTCTGGTACTTATCTTTACTGATATAATCGATGGCCAGTGGGCACCGCATTGCCGGCTTTCCCGGGTCCTTCCCGCCTGCTCCTAGTTGCAGCACCATGCTATTTTCAATCACCGTGGGCGCACTAAATTAATATGCACCGTCACCAAAAGGCGAAGAGATTAAAAACCGAACACGGGAGTAACGAAATGGTAAACTTCTCAAATTGACAATGAGAAAAGAAAAAGAAGAAATTTATTTTTAACTTTAAACACACAAAAAAAATATGAAAAACCACTAGAAAATGATAAAAGAAAACTAAGTTTAAAACAAGACTTAAAAGAAAAAAAAAAGAAAATAACTATTGTAGTTTGAAGTTAGCGGCTGCAGCCTCGCGGGCTGCAGCACATACTCACTGCTTTTTGGCCTGGTCGCGCGCGTCTCTCTTCAAGCTAGTCCCGCGGTTGAAGCTAAGCCGTCAGGCTAGCTTCAATCATAGCAACTGATAGTGGGAGGAAATGCAAAGAGAAAGAAAAGTAGCTCTCTTTCTCCTTGTCGCACTCCCCTGCCCAGTGCATGAAAATGATCGTTGAGTCCCCATTCTTAATGCAGAAAAGTAGAGAGAGTGGAGACTGCCACGATCTCCGTCAACGGTCAAGCTGTTGCATTCTACGAATCTGATAAGAATGTGAAAAGAAAGTGGTCTTGATGCTTTTAAGACCTCTTTCTTTTCACTATGGAAAAAAAAATCAAAATTTTAAGTAAAAAAATTTTAATATTTAATTTAATTAGGGGCAAGCCCCCTGCACGCAAGCGCGCCAACCTCCATCTTGCTTTTATAACTTTAAAAAAATATTTAAGAATTTGCAATTTTTTAAATAATTTTTATTTAAAATACTAAATAATATTAATTATTTCAAAGTTTTCTTGAGGTGAATCTTCAATAATCTTTTAATGAATCTGATCATCTGTGAAGTCCTAGCTTTATACCAGAACAGGATTAATAATTAAGTGTTGTGTGTTATGAGGGCTACGTGTATATGTTTTATTATAATATTAAATAAAGAATAAAGTCAGTACAGCGCATATTAGACGCTGTTATGGTCACCATCTCCAATCGATCTTTATTTCGCATTATGCTCCGAGAATCACCTCCTAACTTCTAAAGGCTCAATCCTTATTTCATTTATCTGGAATAAACAAATATTTTTATAATATAAAAAGAAAAATAAATCTTATGATAATTTAAATCAAATTGACCTGATTTATCAGATTTTGAGTGAAAAAATTAAAATTTCAAATAAAATTCACAGTAAATTAGCTAAACTTAGCTAAAATATTAAATTTTTAGCTAAAATTCTTAATAAA
This sequence comes from Anastatus disparis, assembly GCA_017163975.1. Taxonomy (NCBI): domain Eukaryota; kingdom Metazoa; phylum Arthropoda; class Insecta; order Hymenoptera; family Eupelmidae; genus Anastatus; species Anastatus disparis. The sequence continues at coordinate 289,603 of JAFFSR010000233.1, forward strand.
TCAGCTAAAATTAGCTAAAAAATGAAATTTTTAGCTGAAATTCTCAATAAATTAGGTAAAATTTACTATAAATTAGCTAAATTTATAAGTAAAAAGGAAGAGTTGAGGGAGGATTTGAAGAGACTGACAGCGGCAGCGGTGAAAATCTTTTATAATCTATCTATATTATAAAAGGATTTTGCCGCTGCCGCTGTCAGTCTCTCAAAATCCTCTCTTAACTTTTCCTTTTTACTGATAAATTAAGTTAATTAATGGTAAATTTTACCTAATTCATCGTAAATTTCAGCTAATTTATTGTGAATTTTAGCTAAAAATTTCATTTTTTAGCTAATTTTAGCTGATTTATTGAGAATTTCAACTAAAAATTTAAAATTGTAGCTAAGTTCAGCTAATATATTGAGAATTTTAGCTAATTTATATTATTTCAGCTAAAATTTCAATTTTTCAGCTAAGTTTAGCTAATTTATTGTGAATTTTAACTAAAATTTTAATTCTTTACTTAAAATCTGATAAATCAGGTCAATTTGATTTTAATTATTATAAGATTTTTTTTTAGCTAATTTTAGCTGATTTAGAGAATTTTAGCTGAAAATTTAATTTTTTAGCTAACAAGGAAAGTACTTGACCTTCAGGAAACGGATTTAACTGAAACTGCGGGATATGATTTTTCGACGAAAAAAAATAAACCCAAGATATTTCTTTTCTTTAAATGGGCCCCATGAACGAAGATAAAAACATTTTTTCGAAAATATAATAAAAAGAAGCATCTATAAGATCTTGAATAACCAAACAACTAAGACTCTTACAAAAACATGTATGGATAATAAAATAAAGAACAGATGCAATGCTTTAATTTAAGCTTAGTTGCATCAAAAAGGCTTCTATGGTTTAAAAGTTATAGGCGATTAGAATATTCTAATGAAATAGCTTAAAAAATTGATGATATGTTACGTGCTAAAAATTTAACAAATATGTTGTAATTTTTAATTAGGCACAACTTTTAAACCACAGAGACTTTTTTAGTACAACAAAGTTTAAATTGAAGCATTCAATCTGTACTTTGTTTTATTTTCATATATTTTTTTGTAAGAGTCTTAGTTGTTTAGTTATTCAAGATCTTGTAAATGCTCCTTTTTATTATATTTTCGAAAAAATGTCTATATCTCCATCTATGTGGCCTATTCAAAGAAAAGAAAAAACACGGTTTCATTTTTTTTCATTAAAATTCATATTTTGCAGTTTCAGCCAAATCCGTTACTCGAAGGTCGGGTATTCTCCTTGTAAGTTTAGCTAATTTATTGTGAATTTTATTTAAAATTTTAATTTTTTTACTAAAAATCTGATAAATCAGGTCAATCTGATTTGAATTATCATAAGATTAACTTTTATATTTATATTATGAAGGATTTTAGAAATTTACATAAAAGAAAATATTTGTTTATGCCAGATAAATGAAATAAGAATTAAGCCTTTAGAAGTTAGGAGGTGATTTTAGGTGCATAATGCGAAAGAAAGATCGGTTGCAGATGGTGACCATAATAGCGTCGAATATGCGCTGTATAAATAAATATTTAAATCATATGTTATATTTTATATTATGTGTACATTATTAATTATTGAAATATAAAAAATGTACAAATGTATATAAGTATATGAATGTAAAATAATTACAAGGGATTATATACATTATGAAATCTATGTATTAAATTCAAAAGAAGGGTTGGTGAGCGAAGCGAACAGGGAGGGTATATATTATAAAAAGATCTCGCCGTTGTCGTTGCCGCTGTGTATAAGAATTCGATTTGTCCTTGGTGAGCTAGAATTTAGCTAGAATCTAGCTAAAATAAAGTTTAAAGTTAGCTGAAAATTAGCTAAAAGTTACCTAAAAATTAACTAAAAATTAGCTAAAATTTATATTTATTTTAAGCAATTTTAGGTAAATTTTGGTTTGATTTCAGCTGAATTTCAGCTGCATTTTAGATCTATTTATATTATATTCTCTCTATACTATTGAAGGTATATCGCCGCTGTCATCGCTGTTATCGTCAGAAATGTTTGGGCCTACGTTACAGCGTTTTTAAAATCTTTTTACTACTAGACTGACATTTGATAAAACTTTTATAAATCAATTACTGACTTTATTCTTTATTTAATATCATAATAAAACATATACACGTAGCCCTCATAACACACGACATTTAATTATTAATTCTGTCCTGGTATAAAGCTAGAACTTCACAGATGATTAGATTTATTAAAAGATCATTGAAGATTTACCTCAAGAAAACTTTTGAATAATTATTATTATTTAGTATTTTATAAAAAATTATTAAAAAATTGCAAATTTTCAAATATTTTTTTAAAGTTATAAAAGCAAGATGGGGGTTGGCGGGCTTGCGCGCAGGGGGCTTTCCCCCTTGTTTAATTAAAAATAAAAAATTTTTAAGTGGCGAAATCCCGTCACTTAACAAATATAAATAAAATGATTATTTCCTAACCTTTTAATTATGTATACTATTTTTGGTTATTTAATTCTAGTTTTCTTTTAGTATACGAATTAAATAAGAAATTTAATGAATACAATTAAAAATTTATTAATTTTTAATTATTCTAGGGGGCAAGCGTGCCAACCCATATCTCGCTTCTATAACTTAAAAAGAAAATATTTAAGAATTTGCAATTTTTAAAAAACTTTTATTTAGAATACTAAATAATTTAAATTATTCAAAAGTTCTTTTAAAGTAAATTTTCAATAATTTTTTAATGAAACTAATCATTTACACAAATTTCTAAAAATGTATTTGCAGAAAATATAATTATGATTTCTATACGTAGATTATTAAATAAAAAGAATACCTAAGTTGACTGTAAGATAATAAATTTAAAAATAATTCTATTCATCTGTGAATATACCTGAATATTATTATTTCTCACCTCAAAAAATATAGGTGAAATGAAAAAAATTTTCAGATTGTTTTGGAAGATTAATAAATGCAAGTCTTAAAGACTTTGAAAGATTTCATTTAAAATTAATTCTGCATAGAGTTAAAGTAGTCACTTGTAAAGAAGATCTTAGAATATATAAGCAAAAAGTTTACGATACTTTCAGAAAAGCTGGTAATTGCTATGGGATTACTAAAATGTGATGGTGAACTTTTAAAAATTTTTTATGTAGCTTGTCAATTAATGATTCCAAAACGACTAAGACAAGATTTTGCTTTGTTTTTAATTGTAGATAATAGTTTCACATTAGCATTAGATATCTGGAATAAATACAAGAAATATTTTTCCGAAAATTTTTTAAACAATCATGAAAATAGTTTTACTTGAAATCGATTGAATTTTGAATACAGAAAATTTTAAATGTTCAGTTTTTGATTTACCAAAACCTATAGCTTTAACAATAATGGAAAATAAAAAATTAATAGAGAATACACTTACACATAACCAAAAATTTCTAAATTTTTATCAATAACTAGATAACGATCAAAGAGAAATTTTCAATTATATCATCAATACAATGAAGATTCCAAGAATATTGCAGTGAAAGATTTGTGTCATCTCAGATCTTTCATTAAAACATATCAGGAATCTAGCAGAAATATTTCATAAAATATTTCGTTGGAACATTCATGCGAGATTTCCGGAATATTGGAACGAAAGATTTGAAACATTTCATGAACCTTTCCTGGAATATGCACGAAAGATTTAAGAAATCTTTCATAAAATATTCTATGAAATATTTCTAGAAGATTTAAGAAATCTATCGTAAAATATTCCGTGGAATATTTATGGAAGATTCGCAGAATATTGACACGGAAGATTTGGAATATTTCAGGAATCTTCCATTAAATATTCCTATGATATTCGTATGTCCTTGATTCTTCCTACATTGGAATATTCCATGGAATATTCTTGAGAGATTCTAAGAATATTTCAATGGAAGGTTTCGGTAATCTCTCATCTTTCATGAAATGTTCTGGAAGATTTTTGGAAGATGTGAAATATTGTGAGGGGATAGTATATATGTTATATAATAACACATTAAACTTATACATCAATACATATACCCATACATAAACATTTAGTTATAAAATCGCATTTACATATTCGCTTCGACTGTACAAATCAAAGCACCGATACCCTTTCGCTTATATTGGGAAATATGACACCATATATATAGCTAACCAAGATGGCGTTTAGCAATCGGGAAATAACATAGAGCCTTATGCAGCCTCGAAGCATTTTTACTATTTTAAATAGTATTTCACATCTTTGCTGTACAAAGCTGATGAAAATAAATAAGTATATGAATAACTAATAAATTTGATGAAAGTTTATAATTATGCAAGTTGTATTTAAATTATTATGTACTACGAAATCAAAATTGAGGTTGAGTACGATCAGCTGTCGATGTTATGTTTACACAGACCGCTCACACGAACATAGATTCTCTTTCAATGTGTTACGGTTTCTCACGCGACGATGCTATCTTAACCTCACTTTTTTCATGTTTTTCACTTCCCCATCACAAAATATAACGTGCGAAGCTTCTAAAATATTTTCATCTTTCGAAAATTTTCTTTTCTTATTTATTTTTATCAACTTTGTACAGCAAATATGTTAATTACTATTTAAAATAGTAAAAATGCTTTGAGTCTACATAAGGCTCTATGTTATTTCCCGATCACTAAACGTCATATTTGTTAGCTATATATATGGTGTCATATTTCCCAATAGTAAGTGAGGTATCTTCCAACCGCTTGGGGATAAAACTCCCATTTAACGAACAGCCCCTTATCAGCGTCACAAAAAACCTCCCGTTACGTTTCGCGCAATCTTCCACCGACAACTTCATGGAATCATTCTAGAATCTTTCATGCAATATTCCACTGGAAGATTACTTAAATCTTTCTGTGAAATATTTCGTGGAATATTTCTGGAAGATTTATGTAATATTCCGCTGTATGATTTTAAAGTTTATCGGAATCTTTCAGCAAAATGTTTATGCAATCTTCCTGAAATCTTTCATGAAATATTTCACCGAAAGATTACTGTAATCTTTTCGTGAAATATTACGTGGAATATTTATGGAAAATTTATGTAATATTCCGCTGTACGATTTAAAAGTTTTTTGGAATTTTCCAGCAAAATGTTTATGAAATCTTCCTGGAATCTTCCATCAAATATCCCACTGGAAGATTACTTAAATCTCTCCGTGGAATATTTCTGGAAGATTTATGTAATATTCCGCTGTACGATTTTAAAGTTTTTCGAAATTTTCCAATGAAATGTTTATGGAATCTTTCTGAAATCTTTCATGAAATATTTCACCGGAAGATTACTGTAATCTTCGCGTGAAATATTTCGTGGAAGATTTATGTAATATTTCACTGTACGATTTGAAAGTTTTTTGGAATCTTTCAGCGAAATGTTTATGAAATCTTCTTGGAATCTTCCATGAAGTATTTCACTGTATTATTTTATAAACATTACATAGAATATTATATGAAATATTTCAAAAATTTTCCGTGAATATTTCGGTATATTTCGAAAAAGTTTTTGAACATTCCTCTGAAATATTCCTGAAATATTCCTGGAAGCTTTCAATGGAAGATTCTAGTAGAATATTTTGAAATATTCCGTGGAGACTTCCAATAATCTATATGAAAGGTTCCATTGAAATATTCCAGTGGAATGATTCGAAATATTTCAGTAAAATCTCCCATGCTATGTGGGCAGGAGGTACAGGAAAAACTTTATTATATGATGTTTTAATTCATTATTTTTTAAGTAAAGGAAAAAAAGTTTTAGTTATGACTTAGACAGGTATAGCATCAATTTTGTTACCTTTTGGTTGTAGAAGTCATAAAATTTTTAAATTACCTTTCGACTTAAAGAATGCGGAAAATTCGGTAATTAAATCAGGTTCGAATAAAAAAGAATAGAGAATGCGATATGTTTGATGAAATAAATCATCAATGATACCTAAGAAAGCTTTAGAGTTCGTCGACAAACTCATAAGAAACATTTATTTAAGAGCAGGCCAAATTTGGTGTCCTTGTCTAATTAAAATTTTTGTTATTTACTCAAGTATTAATCGGTGTATCTTCAAATTAAAGGTTAAGGGGATGTAAAATGGATACTACACCTGTACTCATAAATATTCACTATCTTCACATTTTATTGCAAAATTTTCAATAAAAAAATGCATTAGCTTCTAGTATGTACCATGAAGATGATTCTGTTGAATTTTTAAATAAATTCATTCATTAGTTATTGAGAATTTTGGGTTCCAAAATTATTTATTAACATTTTTCAATTTTGTACAGGAATCCAAATATCTTAAAAACTAATGAATGAATTAATTTGAAAATTTTTTAAAATAATCATCATGGTACATACTACAAGCTAATGCATTTCTTTTCTGGAAATTCAGCAATAAAATGGAAAGGTAGTTAATATCTATAAGTACAGGTGTGGTGTCCGTTTTACATCTCCTTAAGCGCAATAGATATTATTATTACAAATATGTATGCACAAGAAAAAAAAATCTACCTCTTTGTTTTTAAGAAAAGGAACGCGAAAATATTATAAACATAAACTTTTACTTCAGCGTCTCTTACTTTTCTTAAAAACAAAGCGGTAGAATTTTTTTTTCTTGTGCATAGATGTTTATAATAATATCTATCGCGCTCAACCTTTTATTTAAAAATACACCGTTTAATACTTTAGTAAATAACAAAAAACTTAATTGTTACTCGGTCGGTATCAGATTCTACTCCAGCCTGGTCTTAATAGAAAAAATATTTTTCGCGAAGAATCGCTTACATTTGGAGGTTATTTCATGTAAACTTTACCCGTATTTTAACATGGTACAAAAACAATTATAAACAATGGAACTTCAAAATTTTCTGATTATTGGCCAAAATTGAACAGTGTTCAAAAATAATATCACTGTATAGATTATACTAAACATACAGGTTTCGATCAAATTGAAACAAATATTGAATTAAAACTTCCAACTCACTAGGAGAGTGTCACACCTCCGGATCACGGATTTTGCTCAAACTTCGGGATAAGTTTTCAGATGATAAAATATGAAAAAAGCTAAAGTTATAGTCATAAACACTCAATATTTCCCTAGTTACAGGCAATTGAAAAAAATCACTAAAAAAGTTACTAGATTTTTAAACGCGTATAGTTCTTTAGCATTGATAGCTAGAAGCTTAAAACTTTTTTTGAATGAAAGCTGAGCTCAAATCCTTTCGAAATAGTAGTTATAGCATGTCAAAATATTATTTTTTCTCAAAGTTATAGCGTGATAAACATTGGACCTGATTTTTCTTATTAAAACATTAATTAATAACAAAAGCTGAAATCAGGTCCAATGTTTATCACGCTATAACTTTGGGAAAAAATAATATTTTTACATGCTATAACTATTATTTCGAAAGGATTTGAGCTCAGCTTTAATTTAAAAAAAGTTTTAAGCTTCTAGCTATCAATGCTAAAGAACTATACGCGTTTAAAAATCTAGTAACTTTTTTAGTGATTTTTTTCAATTGCCTGTAACTAGGGAAATATTGAGTGTTTATGACTATAACTTTAGCTTTTTTTATATTTTATCATCTGAAAACTTATCCCGAAGTTTGAGCAAAATTCGTGATCCGGAGGTGTGACGCTCTCCTAGTCAGTATTTCAATTCTCTAAAATTTCCAAGTTTTTCATCACATAAATTATGACTCAAAAAATTTTTTATTATTCTGCTAATTATTATTTTCACATAGTCAGTTATTTGTAGCTATTTTTACATAAAAAAATTTAAATAAAATTTTTATTTAAAATGAACAAGATGATAAAGATGAAATTAAAAATACTTTTTGGGGCAAAATTTTATAATTTTTTTAATGAAATTTAAAAAAATTTTACAGTTTCATTTTATTACAATAATTATACTTTTATTTTTCAGATATAAAAAATATTGTTGCCAAAATTGCAATGCTCGATTAAGGTATTTTCAATCTCTCAATAAACGTATTAAGAGCAGGCCGAACTATCTGTCCTTGTCTAATAGAGTTTTTTATCATTCATATAAACACTATTAGCTGTAACACTAAAAATGTTAGCCCCCGCTAGATACTAGTATAATACACTGTTTAAAAAAACATGAAATTTAATGTAGCTTTTAACGAATTTCGCACATAAAAATTAATGTGCTACGAACATTAAAGTGATTTTGAGGTGTATTGACATAGGAATCAATGCACTCTACCATGGACATTAATACATTTAACGGTAAAATTTATGTATACGTACTTTATAATTTAGTTACGTTTACATTAAATTATAAGTACACGCATTATTTGTACACTAATGTATGTATACTTGATTTTCAAAGCATAACTGAAGTAAAATTGATTTGTATTCACATGAATTTTCAAGTTTAGTTATAATGTAAACTACATTGAAATTAAAGCATCGCTGTGAATGTTAATGCATTTTAACCGTATAATATATGTATGTGTACTAGAAAATTATCGTAAGTCTACATTAAATTTTATGCATACCCATTACTCACACACTAATGTATATATGCCTGATTTTTAAATTATAAATCCTGTGAATTTTATATGCATTTATATGAATTTCAAAGTTTGATTGTAATGTAAACTAACTTAAAATTTAAATATAATTGTTAAAAATATTAGATTGTTTCAGTCTCAAAGCAAACTTAATGTAATTACATAAATTATTATGTTGCATACATTAAATTTTAAGTACAAGAGTAGAAAGTTTTATGCTCTTAAGATTCCATTTTAATTTTATGTACACTTAGCGGAAAGGATATTTTTCCGAATGTTAACCTCAAATGGCAACATTGCATATTTTACCACAGACATAAGACAATTCTAAATTATGGAACAAATTATGCATTATCCTTACTTATTACTTAATGACATAACTGTAGTAAACAAACAATATTACTTTCTTTTTCATGATCTGAATTATAATTTTATGAAATAAATTTTTGATTTCTCAGTTCAATAATCATATAGAATCTAATATTCTTAATTTGAATTATCTTTGTAATAAAATTTTAGTTGTTATCATTTGAATTTTGTATAAATAACCTGTATGAAAAAACCAAATAATGATGATGCGAAACTCAATGCATGATTTGAAGTTTTCTTACGTCTGTGGTAAAATATGCAGCGCTGCCATTTGAGGTACACATTCGGAAAATTGTCCTTTCCGCCAAGTGTACTTATACAAATTTAATATGTTCCGAACATTAAAGCGATTTTAAGGTGTATTGACATAAGAATCAATGCACTTTACCATAAGCATTAAAGCATTTAACGGTAAAATTTATGTATACGTACTTTATAATTTAGTTACGTTTACATTAAATTCTAAGTACACGCCCCACATAGTACCGAAGCTTCCGGGAAGTTTCATGAAAGCGTTAAATGTCCCGCGCACTTTTCTATCAGAAATATTCAATGGCAGCTTCCTGGAAGCTTCTGTGGAAGAAATCAGTAAGCTTCCATGGAAGCTAGCACTAAGGTCTTTTTGAATCTTACAAGAATCTTCCAGGGAAGATTGCCGTAAGGTTCTAAAAGTACTTCATGGAAGGTTCCACGGAATAATGCAAGAAGCTTACATGCAAGCTTTCGTGAAAGCTTCAATTAAAGCTTCTTGGAAGCGTAAAATGTCCCGTGCACTTTTCTTTCAGAAAGATTCAATGGAAGATTCCAGGAAGTTTCCGTGGAAGGAATCAGTAAGCTTCCATGGAAGCGAGCATAAAGGCCTTTTGAATCTTACAAGAAGCTTTCAAGGAAGATTGCCGTAAGGTTCCAAAAATACTTCATGGAAGCTTCCATAAAAAAATGTTAGAAGCTTCCAGGAAGATTCCAGTGTAAGGTTCGCAAAGGCTTCGGGGAAGTCAACAATTCAAATATCAATTGGTTAATTTTATCGTTTCTCACCGTTCGGAAGTTATTTTGTTACGATTCTGTTCAACATTCTATTATTTATTTTATATTTTACAAATATTTGCTGTGAAAAACACATATTTACTTACAACATACTATTTTATATACTATTATATCACATTTATACGTAAATACATATTCACATATATTAGGATTTACGTATAATTATAAAGACGCATTTACATTTTTAAGGCAGGCGCTGTGGGTACATACTCAAAACCGCCAACGTTCGACTTATATAGTAAGTGTGGTATAATCTCACCACTTAGGGACAAAACGCCCATTAAACGCGTATCCCCCTGTAGGTGACGGACTTGTAAGATATCTGTCGTTAGTTCGATTCCCGACTGAACATAATTTTTTAAATTTAAATATTTTTTATGTATACATATAAATGTATATGTATATGTACTAACGTATTATTCACACACAAACATCTTCATGCTATATAAAGTCGAAAAATTCATTTTATATAGATTTTAAAATAAATTTATCTAAAAAAACTTAAATAAATAATACAATACTCTTTCTTAAAACTTTATTCAATTACAGACTTTTCTTTAAAAAAGCAACAAAATGTTGTGTGTGCTTATTTATTAACTTAAATTAAATCTAAAGTCATACAATTATAAAAACTTTCAATCATTTAATTTGTAATATGTTTTATTCGTATTTATATAATAATCCGAAATTAATTTTTTATATTAGAACGAATATCTTTATACATTAATTTAACAGAAAAAGACTATATTTTTAATTTATAAAATTAATGGAGATTACAAATTAAATGAATTAATTTTTATAATTATGTAACTTTGGGTAGAAATTTTTTATTGCTATTAATTTTTAGTTAGTAAAAGAACACAAAATATTATACTTCTTTAAAGAAAAATCTTTTATTTGATCATAGACTTTGTAATTAATTTATTGAATTTATAAAATTATATTAAAGTAACGACTTTCTCCTGAAAAATAACATATTTTTTGTGTTCTTTTTTATTAATTGAAATTCATAATAATAAAAATTCTTTATCGAAAGTTATACACAATTATAAAAAATTTTCAATCATATAAAATGTAATATGCTTTATTTCATATTTAAATAATCTGCCATGAATTTTGTAAATTAAAAAGAATATGAGACATTAATTAAATAGAAAAAAAGACAATATTTTTAATCTATAAAATTAAATTAATGTAAGGCAAACACTACACCTGTACTCATAAATATTGCCTGACTTTTCATTTTATTGTAAAATTTTAGAAAAAGAAATGCATTAGCTTATAGTGTGTACCATGAAGATCATTTTATTAAATTTTTTTATTAATTAATTCATCAGTTATTTAAAATGTTAAAGTCCAATGATATATATTAAAATTGTTCGATTTTGTACCAGGAATACAAAATTCTCATAAGCAAAGGAATAGATTTATTTAAAAATTCAACTTAATAATTTTCATGATATTTACTACAAGCTAATGTATTTTTTTCTGAAACTTTGCAATAACTTTCCGTGTACATTAATTTATCCTTCCTGTAATATTCTGTGAAAGGCTGCAGGAAGTTTGAATAGAATCTTCCAGAAGCAAAATGTTACTGTAAGCTTCTTGCAAGATGTAAAGTAATCTTCCAAATAACATTCGGATATAACTTTTCGGAAGCTTACTGGAAGCTATTTTGTAATGTTTAATTTAGCCCTCATGGAATATTACATGTAAGCTTCTTTGGATTTTCCGTAAAGCTTACATAAAAGATTCCAATATAATCTTCCCGAAACTTTCATTTAGCTTTCAGGAAGCTTACAGGGAATTTTTCTGACAAGTTACTGGTAACCTTCCGTGAACATTGAAATATTCTTCCTGTAACATTCCGTGGAAAGCTGCAGGAAGTTTGAATGGAATCTTCCACAAAATATTACTCGGAGCTTCCTCCAAGATATAATGCAATATTCCAAATAACGTTTCTGTAATATTGCATATAATCTTTCCGGAAGCTTACTGGAAGCTATTTTGTAATTTTCCATTTAGCCCTCATGGAATATTACATGTAAGCTTCCCTAAACCTTCCGTAAAGCTTAAATGAAAGATTGCAATGGAAGCTTCCCGAAACTTTCATTTAGCTTCTGGGAAGCTTGCTAGAAGCTTACATTGGAATCTTCCTTGAATCTTTCGATGGAAGCTTCCCGAATCTTTCGTGTTATGTGGGGCATTACTTGTACAATATAGTAAAATTTATTTGTATTTACATGAATTTCAAAGTTTGATTATGATGTAAACTACATTAAAATTAAAGCATCGCTATAAACATTAATGCATTTCAACCGTGAAATATATATAAAAAAATATTTATTTGCACTTAAAATTAATTTTTTCTATTAATTATTTATTATTAATTAATTATTTCATCTTTTACAAATGTCAAAATTAATATAAATAAAAAAATTATCGTAGTAAACTATAAATATATAAAATTATTACCCTACGTGTCAAGTGTAACAGATAACGTTTATGCCTCGTAACCCAAAGGTTGTGGGTTCGAGCCCTGTTTAGGTCAATAATTTTTTTATGCGTTTTCTGCATTATAATGTTAATTGTGACAATATAAAAAATTGTACCAAAAATAACAATTAACGTATTATAAATGATATAGTTGTACTATGGTGAAGTAACATACATCGTTGAACTACTCCCCTAAGTCATAAAAATTAATTTTTTGCACTCGGAATATGCAATATTAAAATTAAGAAGCCATTTTTATTATTAGAGAAATGATTAATTATAATAACTTATTTTATATTTAATACTTTAGATAATTTCATATTTTATATATTTCTATATTTTACATTTGATATTATAAATAATTATTTAATGATTTAATCAATTATCATATAATAATTAATAAAACAGAATTTAAAAGAATCTTTAGCAAAAGTAGAGTACATAAGTTCCAGCGTTAAATTTTTATTCAATCGAATCAATAAAAATTTACTAAAGTTGCATATAAATTTTATTCTTTAATAAATGAAAATTAATATATGTACATTATTTTAATTGCAAATTCGAACAGTATTAAATTCAATGCATTTCTGCTACAAATGTATTGCATTCCTGCATTAAAATTTGACCAAGTATATTAAATTTTTTCTGACCAGAATTACATTAAATCTAATTCGCTTGTACATAAAATTTTGAGTTATAATATATGGAGAGTCATGTATTCACATTCAATTGTGTTCAATGCATTCACGTGAAATTTGCTTCCAGTACATTCACATTAAATTTCATGCATATATTTTTAACAGTGTAGATAAGTTTTATAATAAGAAAAAAATAATTTCATCACGTCGTTTTTGAAAAATATGAGACCTACTGAAAATCTAAAATATAACCTATCTTTTTTGGTAGGTCTCATATTATTCAAAAACTACATAATTAAATTTTTTTCTTCTTATTATAAAATTAACCCACTATACTAGTATCTAGCGGCATATAAATGCCGTATATAAGTGCATTGATTCCATAAAATTATCGATTTCCTTTGAGCGGCTGGTAACAGTAGAAATTCCCGCAAGAATGAGACACGTTATTGCTACAAAAGTTATAAATAATGATGTAGAAGTAGACTGGGTGCCACTTCAAAATTTAGGGCCTTAAATATTATTTGGAAATTTTATTACAGAGAATAAAAATGGTAGAGCATATGCCGTATGTATAAATATAAATTATAAAAATATTGAAATTCCTACTCCAGAAATAGAAATTTTTCTATGCGAAGTTATAAACGGAGATAATGATTTTTATACCGGTGAGAAAACGAAGTTTCTGATTGCAAAAAGAATAGACGTGAAATGTCAGAGTACGTGCAACAAAATTCAGAGAAAAAAGTGTCGACGCTGAAATAAAATATGTAGACAGATGCATGGCGAATAAAAGCCGAAGTGGAATAAAAGAAAGAGTTAAAAAAGTAATAAATGTTTTAGACTTCGAAAAATGAAATTAAAAAAGAAAAATTAAATCAAGAAGAAAAGGAGCATGTTAGAAGTTTGATATCCGAGAATCCCTTTGTCTTTGGGTTGGATAATGAATTGTTACCAGCAACGAATATTTAAACACATGAAATAAAAACGACACACGGGGAACCAGTTTATGTGAAATCATACCGTTACCCAATAGCACTAAGAAACATTATGCAGCAAGAGATCGAGAAATTGCTAAAAAAAGATATTATAGAACCATCCGTGTCGAGTTATAGTAGCCCAACAAAAAACGCTAGCGTTTGGTAACAGACTTTTGCCAACTAAATGAAACCACAGTGGAAAGCTGCTATTCACTTTTATTAAGTTGTGACATTCAAGAAAATTTAGCCTCAGTGAATTACATCACCACTGTAGATCTTAAAAGTGAAAATTGATTCGAAAGACGCGCATAAAACTGCGTTTTCGGGGCCATCGGGTACATATCAGTACAAAACGCATTAAGAATGCTAATTTAACTATTGAACTGAAAAAATGTCAATTTCTAAGACGTGAGGCACAGGTTCTAGAACATATAGTAGTAAAAGGGCAAATTAAAACAGACCCTAAAAAGATAGAAGCGGTGCGTGATTATCCTATACCGAGTCGCGTCCATTAACGCGACTGGCGCCCTGTTCATATACTTAGTTTTATTGTAGTATTTTTATCATATCCAATAAATTGATTTAACTATTTAACCTTTTTATCCCTATTATTCTATAGCTTGGACTAATTTTATATATATATATATATATACAATCAGTGCGGTTACCTGATCCCCATGACCGCTACAAAATAAATTGAAAAAATAAATAACAAGTTAGTTAATAAGCATTCAACTGTACAACAAAGCGTCAAGCAGGATAAGACTGCAGATACCTTTTATTTTATTGGTTTAAATTTTCATTTGAATTTGAATTCAATTAATTATTTAAGCTCAAATATTAGTATAAATTTTAGAAATCTGCATAAAATGTGTATGATTATTAATCGAAACATTATGAAAGTTACAAAATTTGTTTGACCAAATTCTGTTTTTTAATCATTTAAGATAAGAGAGAAATTACTTATTCGTCATGTTCAGTGATCGATCTGCCCCTAGTGGATTTTCGTTAGAACAAAGAAGCAAGAAAAATACATCGGTTAAAATTCGTCAAAACAGTTCGAACTTTCCATTACATTTAACTAAAATAATTATGGTTCTGATTGTTATGAAAAAATATTAAACTGCATTTGAGAAAAAATGGTTTATTATTGTAGTGTCGAAAAAAATTTTTAACAAAAAAAATACCGACTTCAAAAAATGCACTGAAAAGTAACAAATAATTTATTATCTTTAGAAATCATACAAATAATTGGTAAAATACAATTTTAGAAGTCGGCGTCTAATTCCTCAATGAATGTAAACGTTATTTTTTAACAATAAATGTAAACTTTATTTTCGAACAATGAATGTGAACGTTATTTTTGAAAAAATGGACTAAGTCGTTCTGCTTACGCACCACAGATTTAGAATTAGACGCCGACTTCTAAAATTGTATTTTACCAATTGTTTGTATGATTTCTAAAGATAATAAATTATTTGTTACTTTTCAGTGCATTTTTTGAAGTCGTTTTTTTTTTTTTGTTAAAAACTTTTTATTTGTCATTTTTTAGTGCAATGTTTTTAAAATCTTATTTTTTGTAAAAAATTTTGTTTTTATTCGATACTTTTAAAGTCGGTTTTTATTTATTAAAAATTTTTTAAATTGTTTGTTTTTGTTAAAAAAATTTTATTTTCTATCTTCTAGTGAATCCCCTTACTAAAAACGTAAATATAGGTAGACCCACCAATTACATTAAACTTTTATTATTAATTCATAACGCATGCATTAGTACACCACCAAGCAATATATAGCAGGAAAGAAAGAAGGCTCAACAGCACAGTATCGTTATGTGTGCATGTATATATATTCAAGCTCTGGTGAGAGAGAGAGAGAGAGAGAGAGAGAGAGAGTATGTGTTCGTACTTTTGTGTACGTGTTCGTACGTGAATCTACGTTATTGTACGCGTTTGTCTGTAGTTATACGTGTTCGAACGTGTTTGTAGGTGTTTGTATGTGTTTATACGTGTGAGTACGAGTTTGTATGTGATTATACGTGATTGTACTTGTTTATACGCTCCGATTTGTATCCGTACGCATTTGTTCGTGTTTGTACATGTGTTTACGTGTTGGTAAGAGTTTGTACGTGTGTATGCGTTTTCGTACGTAAATGGACGAGATTGTACGTGTTTTACGTGTTTTACGTGTCTGTACATGTCTGTACGTATCAATACGTGTGTGTACGTGTTTATACATAATTGTGCGCGTGTGGACATGTTTGTACGTGTTTGTACGTGCTTTTGTGTGTATACGTATCGGTACATGTTTGTACGTGTGTGTGTAAGTGTGTGTACGTGTTTGTACGCGGACTTACCTAATTGTACGTGTTTGCGCGTATTTTTACGAGAGTGTACGTGTTTGTACGTGTTAATAAGTATCTGTACGTGTTTGTATATGCCTGTACATGTGCTAGTACTAATACATCTTTTTACGTTAGTGTACGATGTGTCCGAACGTGTTTTTACGTGTGTGTACATGTTTTTATGTTTTTGTTCGTGTTAGTACGTAATTATATGTTTGTACGTATCTGTACTTTTTTGTACATTTGTGTACATGTGCTAGCATCTGTACGTCTTTATACGTGTGTGTACGTCTTTGTTAGTCTTTTTGCATATTTTTACGTATTCGTACGTGTTCCTTATCTTGTGTACGTTTTTCACGTGTTTCCACGTGTGTTTGTGTTTGTACGCGTTTTTTCGTGTTCGTACGTGACCGTACGCGTTTGAACGTGACCGTACATATCCGTACGTGTGCGTACGTGTTCTTACGTGGGCGTACATGTTTGTTCGTGTATACGTGAATGTACTTGTTTGTATGTGTCCGTTGGTGTATGTACGTTCGCCTACGCGTGTGTAGGTGTGCGCACGTGTTTCACATGCGGTTATACACGATTATACTTAGTTATACACCCTTACAGATAATAGCACACGCTCGTCAATCTTATTCGCAGGCATCGATATACGCATACACGCACGCATTGTTGATGATTCCATTATTCAGAATCCAGTTGTTTCTTTTTATAATATAAGAAAGTTCTAACGATGTCGGTGACTGTTGCGTCTAGGATGATGTATTTGACGATTATATTGAATAGGGTGACTTCGTCTTTTTGTTTGAACAATTGTGATATTTATTGAATTATAGTTAATTTTTCTGTTGAACGTGCTTTTAATGTTTTGTGAAGTGTGTGTATGCTCAAGGACAACTTTTAGTTCGTCTTTTTAAGGACTCATCAGTAAGGTTTTTGAAATTATTTGAAACATACTTTGCCTTAAACGTTTATTCTAGCTTTTTATTCATTGTCATCGATTATACAATATGTTGATAAAATTCGGAAAGTTACTTTAAACGCATTAGTTTCGTGATTTTACAATCATAATTATCTGTTAAATTTACGGTTTATTTGTGTGCAGTCATATATGATATATTCCTGATTTAAAATAGATTATTCTGCTTATGTTCACTACACGTGCCTTCACGGTAATACAACAAGATTAGAATATTGTAAGTTTAATATAGGTAAACATAAATAAATTAACATGTTTAAGTTTTGATGTCAAACGTTATTTTAATTTATTTTTACAACCCCCACTTAATTTTAATTTTAAAAACATTATATTAATTTTTCTTTAACTTGAACTTACTTTCTTAAAATTTCTTTTAAACTAACTTTGATATCATCTTTTCTATTTGTTGATAAGTTATAGTTGACATTTTAAATTTTTCGTCTCAACTTCCTCCAAACTTTGTGTGCGTGATGGTTTTGACATGTTTTACTTTACGCGTAATTGCGAATGCTTATACTTGAATACAAAGATGAAATGATTAGTATTATAAGCATCTAAATGTATAATTTTTTTAAATAGGTTTAAAATCTAAGCGGCCTCTTAAAAGCTTAAGTCAATTACACGCTAAATCATGAGAAATCAATTGTACAGCGTGCATCAATTCTATACTTGCATACACTGAGGACCGAATTCATAGTCGTGTCTTGAGTGTTTAGTATGACTTGAAACTTAAGTATCGTTACTTGAGTATTAGTAGTTACTTCAATTGAGTGCTACATAAAGAGGTTGTCACAGTTAATTATAAATCAAAATGACACAGATAAGATTCTCGTCGGTAAAGATGTAACACTCAATTATAGTAACAGCTGTTACTGAAGTAACGATGTTTAAGTTTCAAACCATAGTTAATGCTCAAGACACGACTATAAATGGAATATATAATTATCCCTTATTTGTATCAACAGACAACAGCTCCAATATCTTTTTGAGATTATATGAGTATTTTTGAGATTTATATTATTCTTCAAATTTTCTATATTTTTCGATACGAAACTTACTTGAAAAGATAAAGACAGACGTTTAGACCAAACGTACACTCCACCTTACAATTCAACATTTTGGATATAAAAATTCATTAGTGAAATGTTTGAGCATCCGTAGATTGTAATCTTTAAAGTTGAATTCTAGAAATTGATATTTACCATCATTTGACATTGCAATTTTTAATTGTATGGAGAAATTTAACCAAAAGACATTAGGAGCAAGGTATTGTACACTAGTATTATATAATTAGGTATAAATTAGTCAATTTTAAGATAAAAGGAATTGCATCAACTTATAAATTTTGATATATAAGTTTCGTACTAAATTAGATTTTTATATTTTTATAAAAAAAGGATTAATTAATGTTACAATATGCATAAAAATTGTCTTAATACAAATCATATCATGATAAATTAAGAATTTATTTTACTGAATTGCATTTAAATCAATTAAAAAATATGATAGAAGTTCATTCTTTTCAATCACGTGTTCCAATCACAAACCATGAAATAATCAGAATCAGTATTTGAAGTTTATTAGAACTAATAAATGCACGAAGTAAGGAAAGTACTGTCAAAATAGGTATTAATTCTGATATAGCTCATTTATGTACTTAAGTATTTAAAAAAAAGTAACGATATAATTTTAATTAGTGCTATAGCTTCAATTTTAGGGACTAATGTTGATACTATTATATTATAAAGCCAGAACATAAATTTTCGATGCTTACTGTCTTTTTTTTCGGTACTAAGACTGACAGTTTACCTACTCGATTCAAGGACAACACTTCGCAGAAAATGTGATTGTTAATCTCTTTTGATGCGGCTTTTTCTGTTACTGAAATTAAAAATTGATAAATATAGAATTATTTATATAATATATAACACTTTTAAATTACTCATAATTAATTTTGTGATTCGTGATATTTAAGGAATAAAACAATAGAGGTTTATCTGCCATACTTCGTTTTAAAATAGTTAGCTTTTGAGTTTAAACTAAATTTTTAGTAATTTAAAATCGTTATATATTATATAATTTACATTAAATTTATCAACTGTTTAAAATTGTTTTACAATTAATTGGTTTTTACGTTATTAATTTCTTATATAATATATAACACTTTTAAATTACTCATAATTGATTTTCTAATTCGTGATATTTAAGGAATAAAACAATAGATGTTTATCTGCTATTCTTCGTTTTAAAATAGTTAGTTTTTGAGTTTAAAATAAATTATTAGTAATTTAATATCGTTATATATTATATGATTTACATTAAATTTATCAACTGTTTAAAATTGTTTTACAATTGAATGGTTTTTACGTTATTAGGTATTAATTATATTAAAGTTTCATACTTGACAGCGCTGTAGTGCTTATTATATAGGTAATATATTTGTATAAGATAATTTAGTTCCAGTACGGAAAAATTCGGTACACTACCAAATAAGTTTTGGTATAAGAGGCGTTAAAAGATAAACTAATATAAGCTATCTTAATTTATGTACTAACAAGGAGAGTGCATTGCATTTGGGTCTCGGATTTTCATGTAACTTTACATAAAATTATGAAAAAAACCGCGGCCATTCGGTCCAACGCTCAATTTATTCCGAGTTATGAGCAGTTTTATCTAAATTATAAGAAAATGTGTATCTGCTTTATAGCTACACATTTTTTAACTACTTATCC
Organism: Anastatus disparis; assembly: GCA_017163975.1. NCBI lineage: Eukaryota > Metazoa > Arthropoda > Insecta > Hymenoptera > Eupelmidae > Anastatus > Anastatus disparis. The sequence goes on from JAFFSR010000233.1 coordinate 309,776, forward strand.
TACAAGGGTTTTACTAATTGCTCATTAAAGTTGAGATTAAAATCTTTTGATTAAAAAAAAAGACGCGTTCAAAAAGCTCAAGTTGTTCGAAAGTTATGAATGAATACAAATACCGCAAATATTTAGCATAAAAATATGCATGGAAAATAAATGCTGCATTTAAGTCCAAATTCCATCTTAATATTCATTCCTTTATAACTTTAAAATAACTTGAGCTTTTTGAACGCGTCGTTTTTTAATCAAAAGGTTTTAATCTTAACTTTAATATGCAATAAGTAAAAACCTTTTAGAATAAGTAGTTGGAAAAAATTTACAGCTATAAAGTAGATACACATTATTTTAGAATTTAGACATAACTGCTCATAACTCGGAAAAAATCGAGCGTTGGATCGAATGGTTGCGGCTTTTTTCATGATTTTATGTTAGAAAAATATCCCAAAGTTAGAAGAAAATCCAAGACCCAAATGCAATGCACTCTCCTAGTAAGTATCAATTAAAAAAAAACTGGTAATGTTTTTTTTACTACTGTTTGACTCAAATTGGTACATTTTTTTTAGGTATTTTTCTTTCTCTGTGTACACGAGTGCAAATTCAAGATTAAGGTTGGAGCTTGATAATCTTCAGTATTCACAAGATTAAGATTCATCTATAAGGTTTGAATTCATGAACGTGATTTTAGTATTGAGTATAAGTCGGAACTTGAGTATCTTTATTTGGGTATCAGCGGTTATTTTTGTTGGGTGGGATGTAGAGTTGAAAAAATGTGGAAAATGGGTGTAAATGAGTAAAAAATGAGTGTTATTAAATAAAAGCGTGGAAAATAAGAGTTCTATGGGTAAGATATAGGGGTCCGACGACTAAATTTTTTCAAAAACCATATTATATAGAAAAATCTATATCTATTTGTATTATAAAAAGTTTTTGCCACCGTTATTGACGCTGCCGCCGTGTATAAGAATTAATCGTGGCCTGTAACGTGCATAACTGCATCTCTTAATAAATAATATAAAATAAGTAAAGAAGGAAAAATCTACTAAATAATAAATTCATTATTTATAATTATAAATTATGCATTAAAAAGATTGATTAATATTCCATTAATTAATTATTAATGAAATATTAATTAACTTAACAAATCCTTTCAAGAAAATTAAATCAAAGAGAAGAAAGAAGAAATAAAAAATCTAACTAATCTTGAAGAGATGCAGTGCACTGTCACACGTACACACATACACACAAAGCACAACATCCCCACTAAAGTCAATTAACAGAAGATGAATATAAATTAGCACATCACACATACATACACGCAACCCCACATTCTCCGAAACTGGGTATTGAAGATTCCCTCTCTCAACAGGATCAATTGAACCAGAGGGAGATAAAAAGAAAAGAGGAGGAAGATAGAATGAAAAAAGAAGAAGTGAAAGAAAACTATAAAAGGAACTAATGCATGTGTGGAAATTGTGTGCGACGGTTAATTACGGTGGGAGTCACTTTCTCAAGGGAGCTGGGAGCGTGCAGATTTAAGCGAGTTCAGTACGGTCTGTGGATTGATTGGTACCAGACCTCACGCTCTCTCGCTCTTAAGAGTAAGTGCTAGCACGCACAACCGAAGCAGAGCAACTAACTAGGAGAGTGTCACACCTCCGGATCACGGATTTTGCTCAAACTTCGGGATAAGTTTTCAGATGATAAAATATGAAAAAAGCTAAAGTTATAGTCATAAATACTCAATATTTCCCTAGTTACAGGCAATTAAAGAAAATCACTAAAAAAGTTACTAAATTTTTAAACGCATATAGTTCTTTAGTGTCGATAGCTACAAGCTTGAAACTTTTTTTAAATTAAAGCTGAGCTCAAATCCTTTCGAAATAGTAGTTACAGCATATCAAAATATTATTTTTTTCCAAAGTTAGAGCGTAATAAGGATTGGACCTAATTTCAGCTTTTATTATTAATTAATGTTTTTAAAAGAAAAATCAGGTCCAATGTTTATCACGCTCTAACTTTGGGAAAAAATAATATTTTGACATGCTATAACTACTATTTCGAAAGGATTTGAGCTCAGCTTTCATTTAAAAAAAGTTTCAAGCTTGTAGCTATCAATGCTAAAGAACTCAATGCTAAAGAACTATATGCGTTTAAAAATCTAGTAACTTTTTTAGTGATTTTTTTTAATTGTCTGTAACTAGGGAAATATTGAGTATTTATGACTATTCGGATGTCCAAGTCCCGTTTGGCGGCGCCACAACTGTGATTGAAACGTATAATAAGGTCAGGTGATATGTGGTGGCAAGATCAAACTTACCTATTTTAATTGAAAAATGTTGAATAAAAGTTAACAAAAACCAAAATGGCTTTAATTACAGTAAACTTTCAATAATATTTCTTATTCTAATTAAGTTTTTTTAGGGTAACTAAAATATTAACCTTTTGTTTACTTGTCTACGTCTGCCGAGTGCTGTCTGCTTATTATACGTTTCACAGCTTTGCTAAGCTATCGCTAGGGGTGCCACTTTTGCTTGGACATCCGAATAACTTTAGCCTTTTCCATATTTTATCATCTGAAAACTTATCCCGAAGTTCGACCAAAGCCGTGATCCGGAGGTGTGACACTCTCCTAGTAAGTTGACCATGGTTGTGTAGACTTATTCATTACTAAACATTGTCAACTTAATTAATGACTTTTCTTACAGAATATAGAGCATTATTTTTTACCATAAAAAACCTGTTTAATTATTAGCTAACCTTTTCCTATAATTATTATTATTGGCATTCTGCCTTCATTACTTAAAATTAATAAATAGGAACAGAGCGAAGAACCTTCACAGGCCCCAGTTAACCATAATGTAGCTGAAATTCAGTAAAAATAGAAGCTACAAAATAGCTCAAAGTTCGCTAAAAAATAGCTGAAAGTTGAATAAAAATTAGCTGGAAGTTAGTTAAAACTAAGCAGATGTAGTATAAATTTATCTGAAAATTAGCTAAATAAATGATAGGATAAATTTATCTGAAAATTAGATGAATTTATTTTCGGAGTCAGTTCAATTTTACAAAATTCAGATAAAAATTTACAAAATGTCAGTCAAAAATTAGAGTCAAATTGAGCTGCATTTCAAGCGAGTCAAGTGTAGACTCTAATATTACATCATAATTAAATTCCATACTTTAAAGGAAAGAGAAAATTGAGACGGGTAGCTAAAGATGGAGGAGGTGAAAGAGAAATGAAGGAAGAAAGAATAGAGAGTAAAAAAAGATAATAAAGTGAAATATAGTGAAACATAGATGAAAAGAGAAATACATATACTAAAGCCCAAATAAGTCCCAAAAATGAGGCCTGAAAGAAGTGCTTGTATATGAAACTACTTATTATATAGGATTTAATAAAAATTGCTCTTCTTATTACGAAAAAATGTGCAGATCCATAGGAGCCAAGAACTGTAGAAAAAGGTAGTTTCACTCTAATATATAATAACTACTTATTATATAGGAACCAATAGAAAAGGCAAATCTTATTACGAGAAAAATTTCACTTAACCAGAGCATGTATACTATGAAGGAAGCATGCGGTATTAAAAAGTGGTGGCAACTTTAGGTAGAGAGAAAGAAAATATTAACTTACATCCTATCTCTCTCGCATAATACGTCCGTAAGCGCTGCACCAGAGAGATAGTATGTAAGTAGTTATTTTATTCCTCTCTCACATCGTCGTTAAAATAGCCATCACTTTTCCATATAACATGCTACCTCCACGTATATATGCTCGAAACACATATCTAGAAAATGCACGAATCCAAAGAACCGGAGATTCGTAGAAAAAGGTGGTAAATATTTTAATTGCAATAATATTTAAAATTTACTTAAGAGTAAATTAACTTTTGAAAATTGAATTTAAATATACGTTATTGTACATGAAAATAAATATTAAAGAAAAGCTTAAGTTTACTATTGATACATTATAAGACTAAGTTTATATATGTCATATATGAAATGTGATATAGTTCTGTTCGATTACACATATATAATAAACTTCACCGATTTCCAATAAAGAGCAAATATATGTAGTTGAATATTTGAAATCAAAGTAGCAAAAAATAAAACAAAAAATAAATTTCAAACATAGATTTACTTTACACTAAAAATCAGTGAAACTAAATAATATAAAGTTATGGAATAGAACCAGGAACATTAAAAAAAAATAGAAAACTTAAGCTTCCATTCCAAGAATATTTCACTTTAAATAGTATATTTTTCACCTCGTAAAAAGAAGTAAAGAATGTCTTGAATCGTGTGTAAATTGTAAAGCATAATTCACAAAAGTCGAAAAGTAAGCTCGACTTCATAGATGACCGTGAGTATCACGTATAATTTTGAACTCAAGTATTGTTTGGATATTGAACTCAGTAGACATCGGAAAACAAAATTTTAAAACGTGTAATATCATTGAAGGCCGGTTTTTATGTTTAGATTCTTGACCTTAGTATATAACTATGAATTTGAACAATAAAATTAAAAATAAGCTTCCTACTTGAAACATGCTTAAAAACCAATTTCGTATTTATTTTTAATTGTAATTTCTTCACATATGTATTTTATACATTCAAAATACTTAATTTGAATACGAAATTATGAGATTAAAATAAAATAGTTTGGTTATTTTAAAATTCGAATATTTCAAAATAATAAATCGACTATTTGCAATTACCCAACAATTCTTTTAGCATCAGATGTAAATTCATGAAATATAAATATTACGATGTGTATATATCACAAGTGAAGTTATATTATATTTACTTTCATATTTTTTTTTCATATCCATATCATTGATATTATAATTTATGAATGAATTCTTAATATCAATAAAGAATTATTATCTAAACAATTCAAATATTCTTCTAATGAGTAACATAGTTATATTTGTATTATAACGCAACTAAAAACGTCAATCGAATAACATTTTCATCAAAATAAAGTTCAAGGCTATGATGATTAGAATAAACATTGCTATTTAACTATCATAGACATAGACACATACACATACACACATATCCATACACATACACATATCCGCACATATAAACATATCCGCACTCATAAACTTACTCATATACACATACAGACATACACAATGTCCGTCACTCCGTCTCCGTCTCTCCATCTCCGTCTCTCCGTCTCCGTCTGTCTGTTTCCGTCTCTCCGTCTCCGTTTCTCCGTCTCTGTTTCTCCGCCTTCATCTCCGTCTCTCCGTAATTACAATTATATTAAAGTGGAGAATTAAAACTTTTTTTTTTCGAGGATATCTTTGGTATAATTGTCACATATATATATACATACGCACGTGAACCTACACATATACACATACAGATACGCACATTCACATGCACGCAATACACTTACACACGTACACATACACACATACTCACACACACACACACATGTATATACATATTAGACAGGTCGTTATTTCCCGGAACTTACTGAGCATCGCTCCCAACCTTTGGATCGATGTGTTTATACTAAAAATTGAAAAAGCAGCTGAAATACCTTGTTGGAATAGAGATTTAACCTTGCCGAATCGCAAAAAACCGTATTTTTTTATTGTTTTTTCTTATTTTTCTTTTTTCTACATACAGCTATGACTGAAAAAAATTTTTTAAGACCCTTTTTCACACTTTTTCTATTGCCGTAAGTTAAAATAATATCTTATGGGGTGATTTTAGAGCAAAGAAAATTTTTTTTTCCGAATTGTTACTCTTGAAATATTAAAAAATTCTACTTAAACGGGTTTATTCTCGTGTATTTTGAGGTTAAAAGTACTTTATAATTTTTTTCATTCACACAACCAACATAACTTTGAAGTAGGCTTAACGGTAGGCCGGAGTAGAACCTGATACCGACCGAGTAACAATTGAGTTGATTGTTATTTACTCAAGTTTTAATCAGTGTATCTTCAAATTAAAGGTCGAGCGCAATAGATATTATTATTATGAATATCTATGCACAAGAAAAAAAATATCTACCGGTTTGTTTTTGAGAAAAGTAAGGAACGCCAAAGTAAAAGTTTATGTTTATAATATTTTCGCGTTCCTTACTTTCTTCAAAAACAAAGCGGTAGAATTTTTTTTTCTTGTGCATAGATGTTCATAATAATAATATCTATTGCGCTCGACCTTTAATTTGAAGATACACTGATTAAAACTTGAGTAAATAACAAAAATGCCAATTAGACAAGGACAGCAAATCCGGCCTGCTCAAGATCTTTAATTTCCTTTTTTTATAAAAGTTTCTAGGTGCTTCTGATACTGAGATATGGCCATTTGAATTTGATAGGAAATTCGTAGAATAAAATCTGTAAACATCGTGAGCATGCAATTGACTACTTTCAACTTCCTCTGATCACAAATTCAGTTTTAAAGCACATAGAAATGGTCTAAGTAAAGCAAAATGAAGGTCTTAATTTCAACAAAAAAGTGGCTCTAGGTGTCTTTCGCACAGTCAGAGTTATGAAATTAGTAAATACCCATATAGAAATAATTTTCGTAAATATCTGTAAATATCTGTGAATATCTCTAAATAACTGTAAATAATTAATAAAAAGTATTGAGACTGAAACATTAATAAAAGTTATTTACACTTATTTATTATTATTTACAATTATTTATAGTTATTTAGTTATTTACGATTACTAACTGATTTTAAAAGTTATTTACTATTGTTTACAAACATTTACAGTTACTTACTGTTAATTACTATTATTTACAATTTTCAAAATATTTAGGTAAATAAATAGTTTATTGTTATTTATAATTATTTACGATGATTTACAGTTATTTACAGTTATTTACTTTCGTTGTCTTAGATAATTTTTCGGAACGCATGTACGCTTACCGTAAAATGATTTTTTCCGAAGGTGTACCTAAAATGTCAACGTTGCATATTAAGTCTATGGCGTAAGAGAACTATGAATTATACATCGAGTTTCGAATCATCAATCTTTGCAACTTCGTCAATTGCACTCTGTTGGCAAAACAACATCAAAATTTTTTAATTATCCTGCCAAATTTATAATTATATAAAAAATATGAATTAAAACTAAATTTTAATTTGAATTATGCTGTGAAATATATAATTGAATAAAAAAATTAATTGAAAATAAATTTTAATAATTATAAATAATTATAAAATTAAAAAATAAAGCAAAATTTGTTCTTTATTCAGAACTTCAAATAATATAACATCAAACTTTTATAATTTTTTATTATTAAAACTTTTGAGAAAATTTATGATTTTTTTAAAAATAATTAACTACAAAATTCAGTACAATTTAAATTTATAATTGTAATACATAAGCTATGTTTTAATACAACTTTTTATTTATTAAATATATAAATATGCATATATCTGAAAGAAACATGATCTACAAATTTCATGCTTGAATAAACTTCTAATTTTTCTATTATGAATTATTATACTAATTTTAGTAACGTTAGTATGACATAATGAGTGCCTTCTAAATATAATAGTTGACAGAACCATTGCTTTTAACATTTACATGATTTTCTTCAATTATTTTTAATAAAATTTTACATAAATTCGTAAAATTATTGTTGAAATTAATCAATTATAAATCAGAGTTATGTATACGGGCTCCATTAAGAAGAGGCCGAACTATCTGTCTCTGTGTAATAGCGTTTTTCATTATTTATATAAACACTATCTTTTATAACAAGAAAAAAAAAGCAGCCCCCGCTAGATATTAGTATAATTAGTAAATTTTGTAATAACAATCGAATTTTTTACCGCATAGTTTTTGACTAATTAGAGACCTACTAGCAATCTAGAATATGACCTATCTTTTTTTTGGTAGGTCTCTAATTATTCAAAAACTACGCAGTAAAAAAATTTGGTTGTTATTACAAAATTTACTTATTATACTAATAGCGGGGGCTGCTATTTTTTTCTTGTTATACCGGATAGTGTTTACATAAATGATGAAAAACGCTATTAGACAAAGACAGATAGTTCGGCCCCTTCTTAATAGTTATTTTAACAGCAGCATCAAACCCCATATCAACTTCAGTATCTGCAACTTATCGAGGAGTTGATAAACTGAGAAACAAGAAAACTGTAAGATCTTCGCTTGCAAACAGTTGAAGCAAGACATGCATCTCATTTCTTTCTATACGAATACTTATTAATTAACTACTCACTAGGAGAGTGTCACACCTCCGGATCACGGATTTTGCTCAAACTTAGGGATAAGTTTTCAGATGATAAAATATGAAAAAAGCTAAAGTTATAGTCATAACTACTCAATATTTTCCTAGTTACAGGCAATTAAAGAAAACCACTAAAAAAGTTACTAGATATTTAAACGCATATAGTTCTTTAGCGTCGATAGCTACAAGCTTGAAACTTTTTTTAAATGAAAGCTGAGCTCAAATCCTTTCGAATTAGTAGTTATAGCATGTACAAATATTATTTTTTCCCAAAGTTAGAGCGTGATAAACATTGGACCTGATTTTTCTTTTAAAAACATTAATTAATAATAAAAGCTGAAATTAGGTCCAATCCTTATTACGCTCTAACTTTGGAAAAAAATAATATTTTGATATGCTGTAACTACTATTTCGAAAGGATTTGAGCTCAGCTTTAATTTAATAAAAGTTTCAAGCTTGTAGCTATCGACACTAAAGAACTATATGCGTTTAAAAATCTAGTAACTTTTTTAGTGATTTTCTTTAATTGCCTGTAACTAGGGAAATATTGAGTATTTATGACTATAACTTTAGCTTTTTCCATATTTCATCATCTGAGAACTTATCCCAAAGTTTGAGCAAAATCCGTGATCCGGAGGTGTGACACTCTCCTAGTCAGTAAATAAATGGACTTGTTCCAGTATGCTTCTGTTTAAATATCCTATCTTGTATCCGCAAGGATATAAATTTTTACTGGATATAAATTTGACCCCTGAATTATAAATTTTAAATTTCTTGACAAGTGCTTGTTATTCCAATATTCCAATATTTACATCTCCTCGATATAACCAATACAACATCCATGGTTCTGTTAATGGCAAATAAAGGAATTTTACTCTATTTTACTCTGTTGGTAGCTTGCACCTGCTATCTAATCTTAGCGGCTTCAACATTATTTATGATTCCAAAACATAATTTATTTTTGAATATTAATTTTTTAATTATTACAAATATTATACTTTTAGACATGATTTAATTAAAAGGAGACATGATCCACAAGTCTTATGCTTTATAACACTTGAGAATGTTTGATTAAATTTGTAATATTTGTGAATAATAATTGTATTAGATGACATAATGTTTGTTTTTTATGAATACTTGTTTACGTAATCAAGGCTTTTCATGATTTCATAATTTTATTAACCCATCGTCTCCAATCAAATTTGAAATTAATCTCTTACTTATTGAATTTTTATTTTTATTTATTGTGATTCCATAAAAGCTATTGGTATGAAATTCCATACTTACAATTATAAATTAGTCGAGGAGTTGATGAACTGTGAAACAAGGAAACTGCAGCTTCTTCGCTTGCAAACAGTTGAAGCAAGACATGCACCTCATTTCTTTCTACAGGAGTGCTTATTAATTAACTACTGAGTTAATGAATAGACTCGTTCTAGTATGCTTTTGTTTAAATATCCTATCTTGCATCCAGAAGAATATAAATTTTTACTGGATACAAATTTGACTGAACAAGGAAGAAATTTAAACTTTAAATTTCTTGATGAGTGTTTGTTATTTAAAAATTGAACATTTCTTCAATACAACTAATACTGCAAACTTAAAATGTATTGAAAAATATTTTTTTAACATTATATATTTTAGGCACTTCATTTATATTTGATATAACTATAAATACTTTGAAAACTTTATAGTAACAAATTTTTAAATTATTCTTTGAAATATATAATTATATAAATATGTTAACTTGGAACTGCGTTTTAAGAGCAGGTCGTATATCTCTGTCCTTTTCTAATTAAAGAATTAATTTTTTTGCAATGACTAATAATTGTAGCAAAAAATAAGGAGATAGCTCCATCTCGTATAATAAAAAGCAAGATTTTCTTTGATGCGGAAAAATTATTTTTCCTCATCATTTATTTTGAAGAAAACCTTGAAAAACTCAAAAAATAGAGGTTAGGATGGACAATTCAGTTTTCCAAGGTTTTCTTGAAAACGAAGCGATAAAAATAATTTTTCCTCATTAAAGAGAATCTTGCTTTTTATTATACGAGATGGGGCTTTCTTCTTATTTTTTGCTACAATTATTAATTTTTGTGAAAAAATCAATTCTTTGATTAGAAAAGGACAGATATACTCGACCTCCTCTTAATGATTATAAATGACTTTGAAATTAAAAAATAAAGCAAAATTTCTTATATCATATCTTTATTCAAAACCTTAAATAATAATACATAAAACTTTTATAATTTTAAATCTTATGAACTACTTTTATGAAATCACAACAGGTGTATTTTGTGCGCTGCTTGCGCAAGTGCAGTGCGCAAACGAACTTTGAACGAAACTTTTAATTTAAAATTTTTACATATCTTATAAGAACTAATTAATAACATTAAAACTTTTATCATTTTAAATCTTATGAACTACTTTTATGAGATTACAACAGGTGTATTTTGTGCGCTGCTTGCACATTTGCAGCGTGCAAACAAAGCTTGAAAAAAATTCAAAATCAAAATTTAATAGATTTCTTAATCATCTCTAAAATAAAGTCATCAGAAATAAATAATCAATAAATCTACCTTTATTATCTATCACTTTCTGCAATCTTCGTGGGACAGAATCGCATAAATTATAAAAATACTCTGGATTATCAAATAAGGCAGTCCATGCTTCTTGAACGAGTTCCACGAGCTGCTCACGATTTCGTGCCATTCCAGGTCTCCATCCTTTCACCATATATGACCAGACATTTTCGATGATGTTGAAATCTGGTGAATGTGGTGGTTAGTCAAATCTCTGAAGCTGGGGATGCGCTGCGTACCAATCACGCACTATATGTGCGGTATGTATAGGACTATTATCCTCCACAATATCAATTGGCACCTCGTCGTTTGCGTATCGTTCTCGTAGACTTAGCAGAAGCTCATTTTCAAGAATGTTTACGTATGCTTGTGCATTGAGTCTTCTGTCAATACAAAAAATACGACCGGGACCATCACCGTTTACCCACGCTCCGAAAAATTATCTAAAACAACGAAAGTAAATAACTATAAATAACTGTAAATCATCATAAATAATTATAAATAACAATATACTATTTACTTACCTAAAAATTTTGAAAATTGTAAATAATAGTAATTAACAGTAAGTAACTGTAAGTATTTGTAAATAATAGTAAATAACTTTTAAAATCAGTTAGTAATCGTAAATAACTAAATAACTATAAATAATTGTAAATAATAATAAATAAGTGTAAATAACTCTTATTAATGTTCCAGTCTCAATACTTTTTATTAATTATTTACAGTTATTTAGAGATCTTTACAGATGTATACAGATTTTTACGAAAATTATTCCTATATGGGTATTTACTAATTTCATAACTCTGACTGTGCGCAAGACACCTAGCGCCACTTTTTTGTTGAAATTAAGACCTTTATTTTGCTTTACTTAGACCGTTTCTATGTGCTTTGAAACTGAATTTGTGATCAGAGGGAGTTGATAGTCAATTGCATGCTCACGATGTTTACAGATTTTATTCTACGAATTTCCTATCAAATTCAAATGGCCATATCTCAGTATCAGAAGTACCTAGAAACTTTTATAAAAAAAGAAATTAAAGATCTTTAAGCCTACTTTAAAGTTATGTTGGTTGTTTGAATGAAAAAAATTATAAAGTACTTTTAACCTCAAAATACACGAGAATAAACTTGTTCGAGTAAAATTTTTTAATATCTCAAGAGCAACAATTCGGAAAAAAAATTTTTCTTGACTCTAAAATCACCCCATAAGATATTATTTTAACTTACGGCAATAGAAAAAGTGTGATAAAGGGTCTCAAAAAAATTTTTTCAGTCATAGCTGTATGTAAAAAAAAGAAAATAAAGAAAAAACAATAAAAATACGGTTTTTTGCGATTCGGCAAGGTTAAATCTCTATTCCAACAAGGTATTTCAGCTGCTTTTTTAAATTTTAGTATAAACACATCGATCAATATATATATATATATATATATATATATATATATATATATATATATATATATATATATATATATATATTGATCATGTTTATGTCACATATACACGTATACATACACTCATACACATACACACATACGCATACGCTCATGCACATAAACACATACACACATACACATATGCACATGCGCACATTCACATATAGTCCACGCGCCCAGAGGGTTTCGTATGAAGTTAGAGGTCCCACCAAGCAAGTAGGTGATTTATAGGTATTTTGAGCTGCTAAATCCAAATTTGTAACTTGCTTTTCGCGCAAGTGGTCAAGTAATTTGTTATAAACAAATTGATTGTTTAAATGGCTATAGTTTATGAACTACAATAGATGCAGTGATTTCCTCTGCAAAAACTTGTTCTTTAATAAAAAAAACAAAAAAAATCGTTTTTTTTGCATGTCAATTCGATGATTAGAACCAGAGATATGGCAAATATATTGCAAAGAAACATAGAGACGTAGCGCTAGCGCGGAACGCCCTGGTAAAAAACCTTATAACTCGACTACTAATTGATATTTTTTGAAGTGCAACATGTGTTTGAAAAATGTCAGAGTTTCAGCTTTAATAATAAATTGTTATATATTACTTTGAAATGTTGATAAATAAGCTAGAATGATTTGAAGCAGAAAACATTTTCAATTTTTCAGAATTGTGTTTGTTTATAACGAAATAATATAGGTTAGCGAACAAAATATTTTTATATTTTTGACATAGAATGATGGAAATTTGATCTCATTTTAGAATCTGTCCGGTTTTTCAAATTTAAGTAAGTAGAACCTGAGATATCGCAAATTTAAGCTGTAGCGCCAACTCCTTGCAATACGACATATGTGTGCAATATGGCGATCGCTTTCCTCATTAAAAATTCTTTTATTATAAGGTAAGTAATTTCATTTTTTTGTAATACAATTAATTTTAACTCTGTATTAGGAAATTGAATAAAAATTTAATAAAAAAGGATGCAGCTAAAAATAGATGACTCTAATAAATCGGAAGGTTAAAACAAATTTTTTGAATAAAATAGATTGTTGTTCTTTTTGCAATTGCAAAAAAATAAACAAATGTAAAAGTACTCCATAAATTGAGTAAATTGTTTACTATTATAGTAGAAAAATCAATGATTATTTAAAACCCTAAATCTACTTCATTTAAATGTATTATAACATATACTTCGAACATATACTACTGGAGGAAGCCTCCAAATGGCAGAAAGCGTTACAAGGCGAAGAGAGAGAAAGCCTCTATTTTGGTACGTGCTGTCTCTCTCTCTCGCCTGATTTGATTGGCTGCTTCTGTTTCCCACTAAGAAAGTGAGAGAGAGAGAGATAGCACGTACCAAAATAGAGGCTTTTTCTCTCTTCACCTTGTCACGTAGTTAATAGTTGGGAGGCTTCCTCCAGTAGTATATGCTTGAAGATTATACCTCCTTAAGAGTCCGCTGTATCTCTGTCCTTTTCTAATTAAAAAATTGACTTTTTTCCCAAAATTAGCAACAAGAGGCAAAAATAAAGAGATGATTTCGATGTGTTTAATAAAATGTAATATTTTCTTTGATAAGTATGAATTAATTTTATTGCTTCGTTTTTAAGAAAAGTTGGAATAACTTAAAAAATTAGAAATTAGTGTCAAATAATGGGATTTTCAAGTTATTCCAACTTTTCTTGAAAATAAAGCGGTGGAATTAAATTATTCTTATTAGAGAAAATATTGCTTTCTATTACACGAATCGAAACCATCTCTTTATTTCTGCCTGAAGCTATTAGTTTTTATAAAAAATAAATTTTAAATAGATTCGGTAAAACAGGTAACTGTGTCGGTATACAGCTGACTCTTAATATTATGACAAAGTATATAAAATAGAGTCAAGTCAAGTGATTTTATTAGAAAAGGATGAGATAACTTACCTTATAATAAAAGAATTTTTAATGAGGAAAGCGATCGCCATATTGCACACATATGTCGTATTGCAAGGAGTTGGCGCTACAGCTTAAATTTGCGATATCTCAGGTTCTACTTACTTAAATTTGAAAAACCGGACAGATTCTAAAATGAGATCAAATTTCCTATCATTCTATGTCAAAAATATAAAAATATTTTGTTCGCTAACCTATATTATTTCGTTATAAACAAACACAATTCTGAAAAATTGAAAATGTTTTCTGCTTCAAATCATTCTAGCTTATTTATCAACATTTTAAAGTAATATATAACAATTTATTATTAAAGCTGAGACTCTGACATTTTTCAATCACATGTTGCACTTCAAAAAATATCAATTAGTAGTCGAGTTATAAGGTTTTTTACCAGGGCGTTCCGCGCTAGCGCTACGTCTCTATGTTTTTTTGCAATATATTTGCCATATCTCTGGTTCTAATTATCGAATCGAAACGCAACAAAAACGATTTTTATTGTTTTTTTTATTAAAGAACAAGTTTTTGCAGAGAAAATTACTGCATCTATTGTAGTTCATAAACTATAGTCATTTAAATAATTAATTTGTTTGTAACAAATTACTCGACTACTTGCGCGAAAAGCAAGTTGCAAATTCGGATTCAGCGGCTTAAAATATATACAAATCACTTGCTTGCTTGGTGGGACCTCTAACTTCATACGAAACCTTCTGGGCGCCTAGACTAATACATAACATTTGCCTCTTTATCTCTGTCACTTTGTCTCCATCTCTCCGTCTCTCCATGTCCGTCACTCCGTCTCTGTTTCTTTGTCTCCGTCTCTCCGTCTCCATTTCTCTATCTCCGTTTTTTCATCTCCATCTCTCCGTCTCTTTATCTCCGTCCCTATGTCTATGTCTCTCCGTCTCTGCCTCTCCGTCTCCATTCCTAAGAATCCGTTTTTTCGTCTTTGTCTCTCTGTCTCGTTCTCTCCGTTTTCGCCTTTCCGTTTATGTCTCTCTGTTTCCGTCTCTTTGTCGTTTTTTCTCCGTCTCTCCATCTCCGTCCCTGTATCTTTGTCTCTCCGACTCCGTTCTTACGTCCTCGTTTCCTCATCTCCGTCCCTCTGTCTGAAACACATGATTAAGAAGAATGAATTCCTATCATATTTTTTTATTAATTTAAATGGAATTCAGTAAAACAAATTTTTAATTTATCATAATGATATGATTTGTATTTTAACAATTTTTATGCATATTGGAACTTTAATTAATTCTTTTTTTTTAAATATATAAAAACTATATTTTAAACAGAACTGCAATATAAAAATTTATAAATTGAGGCATTTTTTTTGACTTTAAAATTGGCTAATTTGTACACATTAATATAATATATGAAAATTTAACCGAGTGATGTTAGGAGTGAGGTAAATTAAGCTCGTATTATATTTAAGTTAAAACACTTTTTTCCGTTCCCATAGTTCTCCGGTTCTCCACATTTCTAAATGTATCTAATCTTTTGGTTAAAAGAGTAGCAATTTTCTATTGGATCCTATATAATTAGTACTCATTAGTCAAAAACTTTTTTTTGGTCCATATTTTTTTATACCCATTATTTCAGGACCCTTTTTTTATTCTTATATTTTCTTGGCTTTATAATTTTCTGAGCTTTTTTTTGGGCCCAATAATTTTTTCGTGTATATTTTTTTGGGTTTTATGTGTTTTTGGGACCTACATTTTTCTGGATCTTATTTTTTCGGCGTATTTTTTTTTGGGACCAATATTCTTTCGATTCTCATATTTCCTTGGGCTCTTTATTTTTCTGGGTCTAATTTTTTTGAGCCTCATTTTTTCGGGCCTTATTTTTTTAGGCCTTAAATTTCTTTAGGTCATATATTTTTTTGGGCCTAAAATTTTTCTGTGCCTTATATTTTTCGGGCCCTACATTTTTCTGAGTATTTTTTTACTTCTTTTATATCTATTTGGTTGATTTCTTTATTTTAATCTAAGCTTCTTTTTTTCATAAGGTCTTATTTGGACGTATTTGTTCGAATTCATCGGTACTTTTTTTCTCGAGTTTCATATTTTTTATCTAAGTGATTTCTTATTTCTCTCTATATTTATTTGGTTGTTCTTTTTTCATTTTCATATAAGCTTCTTTCTTATGTAAAGTCTCATTCTCACGTATTCGTTCTAATTTATCAGTATTTTCTTTCAATTTCGTTTATATTATTTCATTGATATTTAATATTTTTTCATATTTATATGGTCGATCTTCTTTTATTTTCATATAATTTTCTTTTTACGTAGACATTACGAACACGTGTTAGTTCTAATTTATCATCACCTTTTTTCTGCATTTTCATAGTCATGTCTTTTTCTAAATTTTCTTGATATGAATTCGATAGTTCCGTTACTATTTTCATATTAAATCCTGTTATACATAAAGCTCCTTTGTCGTCTTAATTTTGATATCGTTATAATTAATATGGATATCATCGAAATCCTTTAAATCAGCATTTTGTTTAGCAAATATTGTATCTGAAATGTCATTGTCAATTTTCATCTAGATTATTTTAAGATTTGGATTCTTCTGTTCACGGTACATTTCCATAATAATTTTACGTCACTTCCAAATTTCTTTTGAGAATGATTTCTAGGCTCATTATGAACATTTAGGCATTATTTTTAAAATCGGTTTACATGGCTGATTTGGAGAAAAATAGATGAAAATGAAAAAAATAATTCTGATAATTAATAAACCCGGGTTCTTTCATTTCGTCTAATGAACCCCGAGACTATAAGTTTAATACTATGATTTAAGCTCTATTGCATCAGAAAGTCTCGCCTAGCTTAAAAGTTGTGGCTCACACAGTATGGAGGATTTCACTAAAATATTTCGAAATCTTCCACTGGACAATTTCAATGGAACCTTTCACGCAGATTCTATAAAGCCTTTACGAAATTTTTCGAAATATTCTACTGTAATCTTCCATTCAAAGCTGTCAGGAATATTTATGAAAGAATGTTTAGCAAACGTTCCAGTGGAATATTTCGTGGAAGATTCCGGGAAGGTTCCATAAAAGTTTCACTGAAAGATTCCGAAAAACTTCAAAATCGTACAGCGGAATATTACATGAATCTCCCAGAAATATTTCCTGAATATTTTACAGAAAGATTAAAGTAATCCTCCAGTGGAATATTTCATGAAAGATTTCAAGAAGATTCTATAAAGGTTTCGCTGGAAAATTTCAGAAAATCTTTGAACTCGTGCAGCGGAATATTACATGAATCTTCCAGTAATATTCCATGAAATATTCCATAGAAAGATTTAAGTAGCCTTCCAGTGGAATATTGTATAAAAGATTCTAGAGGGGTTTCATGAAGTTTTCGTTGGAAGGTAGCGCGAAATGTTACGTAAGATTTCCAGTGACACCGATAGGGGGGTATTCTATAAATTAGAGTTTTATCCCCAAGTAGTCCATTAGAATTAGTCGAAATGCATTATGTGGTTGGTAACAGGTGCACACCACAAAAAATGGCTTTGTTGGATGATTAGAAATGAAATTCTTGAGAAACCCTAAAAATTTGAGCCGTCAGGAATTCGTAAACAATAATTTAAGGTGCAAAATTCGTAAAAATCACAGTTTTTTTGAGGTAGCCTGAAATCGTTTGCGATTTAGTATATGAAAATTGTATGATTTTTAGGTGTTTTAAAGACGATTAATTTGAGACGTCATTGATCAAAATCGGTTAATAACTTTTATAAATAATAATAAACAATAATCGAAAATCGCGAAATTTTCAAATGTTTGTCATTTGATAAAAAAAGATGTACATGTTTGTCATTTAACAGAAATGTGGCTCTTATTATCCTTGAATTACCATAAAAATTTCATAAAAAAATATTAATTATTTTATGAGATATTCTATTTGTTTATTAAAAAGAGGTCAGATCTACGTTAAAAATTTCACCCAGAAACGTCACGGTAGAGACTTTATGATAATCATATCATATTTAGATATTAAGAGGAGGTCACGTATCTCTGTCCTTTTCTAATCAAAGAAATGATTTTTTTACAAAAACTAATAACTTTAGCAAAAAATGAAGAGAAAGCCGCATCTTGTATCAAAAAAGAAATACTTTTTTTGATAAGAAAAAATTAATTTTATTGCTTCGTTCTCAAGAAAATCTTGAAAAACCAAATTGTCCACCCTAACCTCTATGATTTAAGTTTTTCAAGGTTTTCTTGAGAATGAAGCAATAAAATTAATTCTTTCTCATCAAAGAAAATATTGCTTTTTTTGATACGAGATGCGGCTTTCTCTTCATTTTTTGCTAAAGTTATTAGTTTCTGTAAAAAACTCAATTCTTTGATTAGAAAAGGACAGAAATACGTGACCTCCTCTTAACGAGGATTTTATGAATTTGATGTGAAATCGTGTCCATTTCATTATTTTCAACCTAAATATGGCAAAAATGAAAAAAAAAAAATTTTTTTTTTATGGTTTTTTTAATAGTTTTGCAACTAATAAAAATATCAATATAGGGCTTTGATATTCTTATTACTGGCAATTTTACGCAAATATTAAAAAGAAAAAAAGCTCTAGCTCAACTAGAAGCTGAGATAATTTTTTTAAATAAAAATTCGCCAATTGTTTATTCATAACAATTAAGGATGGGTATTTTTATCACAGCTAGTATAATACTTGAAGTTTATGATTCCATTATATCAGAGATGAAAAAAAAATTTTACAATGTTAAAAATTAATATAAAAGTAATCAAGATTGTTACTATAGTAACTATAGTTAAACAGAGTCACCTTTCCTGCCTTGCGAGAAAATTGATCTGGCGAGTTATAATTCATGTTCCGATTAAAAATTCATCGTATCTCGGTTAATTATTGTCCGATTTCGACGTTTTTTTTTTTAATCGGGGCAGTGCGTAAAAATAATAACAACTGTTGTATTTTTTTTTAAATTTTTCATTTAACAATAATTATTGCAAAAAAATTTATTTTCCACATATTTTCAAAATTATTCAGTTTAGCACAAAGCTTTAAGAAGGAAGTTTGTTCATCTTAAAAAAATAAACAATATTTCATGTTACTGTTTTTATTATAAAATCAATATTTAGCCTGTTAAGTAAAAAATATTTAAAATATAGTCTTTATCGTTTGTTATTATATAAGACAATGATTATATTGAATTTAAATAGTATGTGTCTAGTTATATAATTAAAAAATAATATTTTATTTATCTTACTAGGAGAATATCAGACCTCCGGATTACGGATTTTGCTCAAACTTTGGGATAACTTTTCAGATGTCAAAATATTAAAGGAAATAGAATTTTAAACTCCAAAGCTCAATATTTCCCTAGTTACAGACAATTAAAGAATATCACTAAAAAAGTTACTAGATTTTCAAACGCTTACAATTCCTTAGCATTGATACTTAGGAGCTTGAAACTTTTTTTAAATGAAAGCTGAGCTTGAATCCTTTCGAAATAGTAGTTATGGCATGTCAAAATATTATTTTTTCCCAAAGTTATAGTGTGATAAACATTACACCCGATTTCAGATTTTGTTATTAATTAATGTTTTAAAAAGAAAAATCAAGTCCAATGTTTATCACGCTATAACTTTGGAAAAAAATAATATTTTGACATGCCATAACTACTATTTCGAAAGGATTTGAGCTCAGCTTTCATTTAAAAAAAGTTTCAAGCTCCTAAGTATCAATGCTAAGGAACTATATGCGTTTGAAAATCTAGTAATTTTTTTAGTGATTTTCTTTAATTACCGGTAACTGGGGAAATATTGAGCGTTGGGATCTGAAATTTTGTTTTCTTTTATATCCTGACATCTGAAAACTTATCCCAACGTTTGAGCAAAATCCGTGATCCGGAGGTCTGATACTCTCCTAGTTAGTATTCATAAAAATATTTTAGAAAAATTTGATTTTTTACTCATCAGGCTAAATATTGATTTTATGATAAAAACAATGAAATAAAAAATTGTCTAATTGTTAGGACAAACAAACTTTTTTTTTGAAGTTTTTTGCTAGAATAAAAAATTGTTTAAATATGTTAAAAATAATATTTTTTGCAATAACAATTGTTTCATTGTAATTTTTAACCTTTAGAGGACCGGTATTTGAGATTTGTGATCGCTCTAAGAAAGTGGTCTAAAAAGGTATCTGATATCACTAATTGACTTTGGGGTAAAGGTCGATCAGGGGTTACGCCACTATAGTGGTTTTCCGGTCCTCTTAAGGTTAAGAAAACCAATTCGATCGTTGTTATTTTGTTCACAAACTACCCGAATTCAAAAAAAAAAAATGTCGAAATTGGTCCGTAATTAACGGAGGTACAATGAATTTTTCATGAGAACGTATTACATGTGTTAAAATTCCAAACCAAAAATATTTTCCAATTTGTTTTCAAAATTAACAGGTTTAATATTGATTTCATCATGAAAACAGTGAAATGAAATATTGTTTATTTTTTTAAGACGAACAAACTTCATTTTTAAAGCTTTTTGCTAAACTGAATAATTTTAAAAATATGTTAAAAATAAATTTTTTTTCCAATAATTATTGTTAAATAAAAAATTTTTAAACAAAAACAAATACAACAGTTGTTATTATTTTCACGCGCTACCCCGATTTCAAAAAAAAATTTGTATGAAACTTATTTTCGACTGTCAAGAGAAGAAAAACTTTTGGAAACTGATTTTCTTAACGCACTTTCAATTTAAAAGCATTTTAAAAATTTTTTTTTTAATTTTAATTTTTAATTTTTTTTCTATTTTACGAAAACCATTTAATAGATTAGCTCCAAAATTTGTATGCAAGTTATTCGCTACTGTCTGAAGAAAACAAGCTTTAGAAAACTAATTTTCTCAGTGCAGTTTTAATTTTAGATCATTTTGAAAATTTTCAAGAAAATTTTTATTTTTCATTTATTTTCTATTTTGCGTAAACCATACTATAAATTTTCTTCAAAATTTTTGTACAATCAACTTGCTATTGTCTGAAAAGATAAGCTTATAAAAGCTAATTTTCTTAAAGTGGTTACGATTTTAGAGAATTTTAAAGATTTTAAAAGAAATTTCGATTCTTTATTTCTTATTTTTTTTATTTTACGTAAAGTACTCAAAAGATTTGTTCTGAAATTTGCAGGGAAATTATTTGCAACTGCCAAAAGAAGGGAAATTTTCCAAAATTGATTTCCATAGGGTGGTTTTAATTTTAGAGTATTTTTAAAATTTTGAAAAGAAAATGTTAGGGGTCGTACCCAAATGCCGTTGACAGTTTTTTGGGGAGGAGGGGTCGATCAAAATCTACGAAAAGTAACGCTATGGGAGGGGGGGTTAGTTATTTACTCCTACGTTGGCTATTTTTTTTATCAAAAAGATCATTGCATAATATTAGCAATTTGGAGCAGATTTTTCATCCGAAAACTGCAAAGTCAAGCAGTTCCGCAGTCTGTCCACTAAAACACAGTATATTACTTTCTTTTACATGTACGCGGGCGCCGCCATACGGTGCAAAGCTTAAGACGTTTCTTTTAGCGAGTAAGCTGTCAAAACAAACGAAAAATTTTCAAGCCGATTGCAGCATTTATATTTGTGCCTGTTGAATCGTGTTCTATTTTTATAACGTATTTTAAAAGGTTCATATTTATGATCTTTTTCGATAAAATTGAAGTGAAAAAGTTTATCGACGATTAATATATTTAATATCTTATAAATATTTATTATATACAATGTTTATAATTCTGTTGTTTTGTGAAAATGCTATTTTAATAAAATAAAAAACATAAAAATATGTTCAATACTTAAAAAGTAATTAATATAATTAAAATTTTTTTTAAAAGTTTAATAAAAAATAAAAAAGTTAGTTTAAGTTACAGGGGGGGGGGGGGAGGGTACTTTGATAGTTTACACATGTCACGGAAAGGGGACCGGGGGGTCGAAATATCGAAAATTTTGTCAACGGCATTTGGGTACGACCCCTTATTTATTTAGCCAATTAGATCTCGAAAATTACTCGTTGGATTTGCTTCAAATTTGGCATAATATCTATGTTTTTGTATAAGTAGACAGGAAGCTATTGAAAATAGTATAGTCAATTCGCTATTATCTGAAGAAAATAAGCTTTTGAAAACTAATTTTCTCAAAGTGGTTACGATTTCAGAGAATTTTGAAGATTTAAAAAAAATATCGATTCTTCTTTTCTTATATCTTTTTATGTTACATAAAGTACTCGATAAATTTGTTCTAAAATTTACAGGGAAATTATTTGCGACTGCCAAAAGAAGGGAATTTTTCAAAAATTAATTTCCTTAGCGTAGTTTTAGTTTTAGAACATTTTAAAAATTTTGAATGAGAAATTTTAAAAAAAGGTATTATTTATTTAGAAAATTAGATCTAGAAAATTAATTGATGGATTTGCTTCAAATTTTGCATACTATCTATCATTTTGTATTAGTAGGCGGGAAGCTATTGAAAATTGGTTTAAATAGTGTAGTTTATTTTATAGAGCCATTTTAAAAATTCTAAAAAAAATTTCGATTTTCCATTTATTTTGTATTTTACGTAAATTACTTGATGAATTTGCTTTGAAATTTGCATGGGAATTATTTGCAACTGCCAAAAAAGTATGACTTTTAAAAACCGATTTCCTTTTTTTTTCTTCAATTTTTATTTTTCATTTTTTTCCATTTTACGTAAACTACTCGATAGATTTGCTCTTAAATTTGTATACAAATTATTTGCTGCTGTCTTTATAAAACAAGCTTTAAAAAAATAATTTTCTTGGCGTAGCTCTTTGATTTTTTTTTGGTTTCTGATCTAACGCTTTCATTAACTCTTTTCTTACTTCCTCACTTCTTCTTTGTCCTTTTTTCTCAGATTGATCCTCATTTTTACCCTATAAGCATCCATCCTTGTCTCTCTCTTCCTATTTACGAATCACTGTCTCACATTCACTAATTTTTCTTAAATAGAAATTGTATTTTATATTGAAATCACGTTTAAAAAAATAAAATCAAATCACTTTAACTCAATGAGCTCTATGAGAAAGCATTGCGCCAAAGCACTTGGCAGCGTTTTTTTAACATTGTAAAATGTTTTTTTCATCTCTGATACAATGGAATCATAAACTTCAAGTATTATACTAGCTGTGATAAAAATATCCATCCTTAATCTTTATAAATAAACAGTTGGCGAATTTTCTTTTAAAAAAATCATCTCAGCTTCTAATTAAGCTAGAGCATTCTTTTTTTTTAAATTAGCGTAATATTGCCAGTAATAAGAATATCTAATCCCTGTATTGATATTTTTATTAGTTGCAAAATTATTTAAAAACCATTAACGGCATGTCGGAGCTGCAGCAATCGAGTTTTGCTTTTTTATTTTATCAATATCTTTTTAAATTCTTAAATTAAACAAATATAATGACTTGTCCGCACTAAAGCTATATTTATACAATAATTTTTGTTAAAATAAAAAATCATTTGGACTTGTTATTTTTTTATGAGCTTGGATTGGAAATTAGATATCAAACTCGACAAACCTAACCTTAAAATACGACATATTGAAAGTTTGTATTATAACTTTGTATGTATAATATTTTGGTGAATTTCTTGAGTTGTCCGCACTAGAGTTTAATCTTACAAATTTTTTGGGATGACCCACTATGACACCGTTATATATATATATATATATATATATATATATATATATATATATATATATATATATAATATATATAATATATATATATTATTATGATGTCATGTGCGGAAGGGTCGGAGGAGTTTGTTATGACACTCCATAGTGGTACCCTGATTTTAAAACACACACACACACACACACACACACACACACACACACACACACACACACACACACATATTTTAAAAATTTATAAATTAAAAAAAAAAAGGTACTTACCATTTTTTTTTTTCATCAGCATCAACAGTTTTTTGGACGCCTTGCACTTCCATGAGTTTTTGCACTCTATTAGTTTTTTAAAACACTTTTTTATTTTTAACCACTGTTTTTTTTTTTTTTTTGAGTTTCACTGTTTTTCACTTTACACAACACAGTTTTTTACACTGACACACAAATTTAATATTCAAACCGTCGACGGCGAAGTCGCACGGCCACTTCATACCGACAACAAAACATCCTCGCCCAGTGTGTTGCTGTCAAGAATATTTCTTGATACACCGGATCCGAGGTAACGGCGGTGTTTAGCGCGACGTTAATAAATGGCCGTGGACGCCACTCCAGTGAGCTTGGCTCACGGCTTCGCCGCCGACAAAAATCGTCCAACACCACCGGGTGTTCATAGGAATAAAAACGCCAGTGGTCCGCCCATAATAGGAGGACCACCAGCGTATTATCGCCGAAACCGGAGAAGTCAAAATTGCGGAATTGCGGGTACATCCGCATCCGTCGGATCATCACAAGATGTATGTACCCGATCGGTTCCCGCGGTACAGTTGCCGGCTCTAGCGCAGGGAGAGGATTAGGGTCCTCTCCATCAACCTCGCGAGGCTCTTTATCGTCCGGCAACATCTTGAACACTAAAATCATTGTCTTAATCTTAGTGTCATCCTCCTATCTCAATCATATACCGATGATCTAATAACATCAAAATTTGACGTGTGAAAGAAAGTTTCTTTCACACGTGTAGTTTTCTGCTAAAAGTCAAAACAAAAATACACAGCTGCCGTCATGATTCTATAAAACATCTACATCAGCACTTTTAAGACAATATTGTTACAATTCAGCTGTGGTTAGTCTATGGGAAATTAAAAAAATACATTTAAAATTCTCGTAAAAATTGCAGAGTTGAAATCCGCATGTGGATAAAAGATAAGTCTGCATTTTGGTATCATCTTCAAGGATAGGAATATATATCAAAAATCACCTTGATATTTTTATTAGATCAATAGATAATCGATCATGTATCGATTCTTGATCTATTGATTCTAGAAAGCTGATTTTTTTGAACATATAATAATCTGAACATAAGAAATCAAATGGCATCCTAATAAATCAATTATATTAAAAATTGATTGATTTTAAAAATTGTAATTACGGTATAAGTCATAATACATGCTACTGAAAGCACACGAACATCCTTATCTTATCTGATGATTCATACACAAATTACAAATTTTAAAATTCACGAATTTTGGAAAATTAAAAAATTTTATGATGCCATTCGATTTTTTGCTGTTCAAATAACATATGTACCAAAAATCATCTTGATATCTTTATTAGATCAATAGATAATCGATCATGTATCGATTCTTGATCTATTGATCCTTGAAAACTGATTTTTTGAACATATACTAATCTGAACATAATAAATCAAATGGCATCATAAGAAACCATTTATATTAAAAATTGATCGATTTTAAAAATTGTAATTACGGTATTAGTCATCATACACTGTACTAAAAGCACACGAACATCCTTATCTTATCTGATGATTCATACACAAATTACAAATTTTAAAATTCACGAATTTTGGAAAAATAAAAAATTTTATGACGCCATTCGATTTTTTGCTATTCAAATAACATATGTACCAAAAATCATCTTGATATCTTTATTAGATCAATAGATAATCGATCATGTATCGATTCTTGATCTATTGATCCTAGAAAGCTGATTTTTTGAACATATACTAATCTGAACATAATAAATCAAATGGCATCATAAGAAATCATTTATATTAAAAATTGATCGATTTTAAAAATTGTAATTACGGTATTAGTCATCATACACTGTACTAAAAGCATACGATCATCCTTATCTTATCTGATGATTCATACACAAATTACAAATTTTAAAATTCACGAATTTTGGAAAATTAAAAAATTTTATGATACCATTCGATTTTTTGCTGTTCAAATAACATATCTACCAAAAACCACCTTGATATCTTTATTAGATCAATAGATAATCGATCATGTATCGATTCTTGATCTATTGATCCTAGAAAGCTGATTTTTAGAAATTATACTAATTTTAATATAAGAAATGCAATTGCATCATTAAAATTGTAATTACAGGTTAGTTATATTACCCGCATCATTTACTCTTAAAGATTTTATTTTTTATTTTAATACTGCTTAATTAGAAAATGATTTAAATGAAAGTACCATGTGTAGCTTGCAATTTTCAGAATTCTTACTATTGATATTTTATAGTTTCTTGGTATAAAACGTGTGCTTGCAATTCTCAGAATGCTTACAATTATTCTTTCATTGTTTCTTAGTATAACACGTGTTCATCACATATCATCATCACACGTGTGCTTGCATTTCTCAGAATGCTTACTATTGCTATTTTATTATTTCTTGGTATAACACGTGTTCATCATCACACGTGTGGCTATATTTTTTAGAATGCTTACTATTGGTATTTTATAGTTTCTTAGTATAACTCGTGTTCGCTACATATCATCATCACACGTGTGCTTGCAATTTTTAGAATGCTCACTATTGGTATCTCATTGTTTCTTGGTATATAAAATTGTATTGTCTCTTTATTTGCGCCACAGCTGCTCCTCATTTATTTTATTCTGACAGCTATAAAATGCGCTCGAAACAGTGCTTGCTCCATAGTTGTACTTGAAGGCTTGATAGATAATCATGGAAAACGTATCTAGATTTCACACTTTTAGTGTGCTCAATTGTGTGCTACGTTTCGCTATTGCACACGAACCGATGATACGCACAATTTGTCAAAATATACATCGTGGCAATTTAAGAAATTTACCGACAGAAGCGTTATTAAGTAGATTACGTTTTATTCTATTACATTGTACCGTACGAACAATAATTTATTTACAACGACGAGGATTATTTTCCAATAGATTTATACTTGATATGGTGGACAGTGTCATACGACAAAGAAATCTTTCAGACCCAGATTCGAACGAGGTGCTGCGACAAAATGGTAATTAATTAATTTAAATGCTTTAATCTATATCTACACATAATTAATATATTAATCATTTTAGCACTAAGACGGATGGCAGACGATATTGAAGGTGACGAGGTTATCGCTGGTTGTGAATACGTGTTTGGTAAGTGAGAGAGATTTTTAAAAGCTAGAAGTTTTTTACAGAAGAATATTTTTTAACTTTTTATAATTTATTTTTCTCGTATTTCTAGAACCTACAAGTGCAAGTGTTGTGGAAGAAGAAGATGATGATAACCCCGTCATTCCATCATCATCATCAAGAAGAGTGTCATCCAGAAGGTTATCATCATCATCGTCATCGTCATCATCTTCATCTTCATCGTCATCATCATCTACTGATAACTCTTTATCGTCTTCCAATGATGTTGAAATGGAGCGTAAGTATAATCGATATATATTATTACTTCTATGTTTTTAGTAATACATATAGATATATATTAAGATTAAAAGAAAAATATAGTTGATCTGTTACAGAGCGGTGAAGGTATGGAGCGAGAAGTGGAGGAACCACAAGAAAGACCAATATTCTTAATTGAAAACCAAACTTCCCAATTTTACCAAAGGTTTAATGCAGAAGGTGTAGAGATTTCGGGAAGAATATCATCACCACTAGCAGGAGCAAACATTTTTGAGTGGTTAAATGGATCTTTAGATGATCTGCGTAATCAATTAGTGAATGGGCGTAGTCCTTCCGATTTTATAGGTGTAACGATACTATCTGATCATTTTGTTCATGGACCATTATGGCTATCTTTCAGACCTATTAGAAATTTCACTACTCAAGATTTGTGGGAAATGATATTTAGTGTCGCACAGAGTTCTCAAGACTTTGACATAGATGAAAACTTTGTGATCAAGTGTGTTATAGTGCCGGACATGAGGGGAAACGGCCGTGTTCGATTAAGTGATGATCACGTGTACAAAAAATCAATTTTAACTATACGCAACGACGATAATCTTTGCTTTCCGAGATCATTAGTTACGGCACTCGCCTATGCTGTAAGAAGACAAATTCGCTCTGGTACACTACACGATTACTGGAATAGTATTAGACAGCACAATAGTAGGGAGCAAAAAAGAGCAGCTCTTGATCTCATTGACCAAGCACAGGTTACTCTACCATCAACAGGGTGTGGTTTACAAGAAATTCATCAGTTTCAAATTTTTCTTGCCACAAAAAGCACAGCTATTGTGGTTTACTCTTTCCGGAATTTTGGGCGTGGGGATATACCTCTTTATGATGGTACAAAAGTTGTAATTGATGCCTACCAAAACGTATCTTATACACTACGTATAATGTATTATGAAAACCAAGGACATTATCAACCTATTCTAAACTTGACTGGTGCAGCCGGTAGTAGAGGATATTGCATACCATGTAATAAAAGTTACAAGTTCGCTATGGATCATAGATGTTCTAATAGATGTTTT
The DNA here is from genome assembly GCA_017163975.1 of Anastatus disparis. Taxonomy (NCBI): domain Eukaryota; kingdom Metazoa; phylum Arthropoda; class Insecta; order Hymenoptera; family Eupelmidae; genus Anastatus; species Anastatus disparis. The sequence goes on from JAFFSR010000233.1 coordinate 338,366, forward strand.
AAGTGCATGCAATCACCAGTTTGTGACAACAGTGCGGATATAAAAAAGTGCTTAAATTGCTTTAGAGAGTTTTTTGGTAATACATGTTTCGAGAACCATTTGAAATCAGGATCGTATAAAAGAAACGTAAGTGTTTGTAAAGCGGTGAAAATTTGTCAAATTTGTTGTAAAACTATCCGTGTAAAAAACCGCGGTGAAAAACATGAATGCGGAGTTGTATTTTGTGATATTTGTAACAAACGGCTACCGACCAACCACTTTTGCTATATTCAACCTGTAGAGCAAGGTAAGGAAAGATCTAAAATATTATATTTATTTTATGATTTTGAAACACAACAAACTCTTTCTGTGTTAGGTGATGAAAATAAAAAAATACATGTACCTAACCTGTGTGTTGTACAACAAGTTTGTAGTTTTTGTCTAGAGGATACTAATATATCAAATATGTGTGAAGAGTGTGGTATTCGTGAATTTGTATTTCAAAAAGATCCAGTAAAACAATTTGTCGGGTTAGCTCTATCACGACGTGAAAAGTTTAAAAAAGTTATTTGTATAGCACACAATTCGCAAGGGTTTGATTGTCAATTTGTATTCAAGTATATCGTAGAAAACCATTGTTCACGGGAGAAACCAACGGTGATTTTAAACGGTTCCAAAATAATTCTGATGCAAATTTCAAGCGTTAAATTTATCGATAGTCTAAATTATTTTCATATGCCACTATGTAATTTACCGAAAGCTTACGGGTTGTCAGATATAGAAAAAGGAACTTTTCCACATTTATTTAACACAGAAGAAAACCAATTATATATCGGTCCTTTACCGAGCCTAGATATGTACGGTGTCGATGGTATAAACAGTAAAGAAAGAGAAAAATTAATAGAATGGTATACTCGACAGACAGATACAGGATACATATTTAATTTCCAAGAAGAAATCGTAAAATATTGTAAACAAGATGTTAAAATACTGAGAGAGGCCTGTTTAGAATTTCGAAAAAATTTCATGAAGTTTAATGTAGACCCATTCGAAGAGTGCACAACCATAGCTTCATCGTGTATGCGTGTTTACAGGAAAAAGTTTTTAAAAAAAAATCAAATAGGTGTTATGCCTGTGAGAGGGTACAGAATGGCTGATAATCAATCCATTAAAGCTATACAATGGCTTTATTGGATGGAACAAAAGGTTCTACAGTGTCGAATCGAGCATGCAGGGCATGGACGCGAGAGGAGACTTATTGAAGGTATTCTTGTTGATGGATACGCTCTACCACGGACAGATGAGAATCATAATGGTACAGTTCTTCAATTTTACGGGTGCTACTGGCATGGATGTCCACGATGTTACAGAATAAATAGAAATGAAACATTATCATCAGGCGAATCGCTTGACGACAGATATGAAAGAACATGTGCTATATCCTTAAAAATTAAAACAGGCAATTATACACTCATTGAAATATGGGGTTGCGAATTTGAGCGGGAAATTTCACGTAACCAGGAATTGAGAGAATATATAGATGCGAATATCGATATTGTTTATCGTAAACCGCTGGACCCCCGTGATGCATTTTTCGGTGGTAGAACTGGTAACACGATAAAATTATACGAGTGTGAGGGTGATGAAAAAATTAAATACGTTGATGTATGTTCATTATATCCATACATTTGTAAACGAGGTAAATATCCTGTGGGTCATCCAACGTTATATGTGGTTAATGAAACTCAAACTCTCATAGGGGTTAACAACGACATCAGTAACGTTGAAGGTCTTATTATGTGTGATGTACTCCCGCCCAGAAATTTGTATCACCCTGTTTTACCAGTTAAAATGCATGGAAAATTAATTTTTCCTCTTTGCTGTACGTGCTGTGAACAAATGATTCAAATGGATTGTATGCACGATAATACGATAGATCGGGTATTACACGGAACATGGGTGTCGGAAGAGCTTAAAAAAGCTGTAGAAATAGGATACGTGATTCAAAACGTTTACGAAATATGGCAATATGAGATGGTACAATATAATCCTGTCACGCGAACAGGTGGTATTTTTACCGAGTACATCGATGAATTCTTTAAACAAAAAACCGAGGCTTCTGGTTACCCGTCAGAGTGTATTACCGAAGATCATAAGGACCGATATATAGAGAACTTTGAACGTGAAGAGGGTATTCGTCTAAGTAAAACTGATATAAATTTTAATGCGGGTTTGAGATCGGTTGCTAAACTATGTTTAAACTCGTTATGGGGAAGCTCGCGCAACGAGAGAATATGGCTAAAACAGAGGTTGTTACAGAGCCAGCAAGATTGACAGAACTACTTACCAATGCTGAAGTGGTTGTAAACAGTATCATCCCAGTCAACGATCAGGTATTGTACGTGAACTGGCAGTATCAGGATGAAGCTCTCTTGCAGTCACGCACGACAAGTGTTGTAATTGCAGCTTTCACAACAGCACAAGCCCGGCTTAAACTTTTTGATTATTTGAACAAACTAGGATCGCGTGCACTGTACTACGACACAGACTCCGTTTTCTATGTCAGTAAGAACGACGAACACGATTTGCCGATCGGTACACTGCTTGGTGAACTTACTGATGAATTAGCGGAGAAAGGTGTTGGTACATACATATCATCTTTTGCCTCTGGTGGGCCGAAATTTTACGCGTACAAGTGTAAACTTCCAGATGGTTCTGAATAAACAGTATGTAAAATTAAAGGTATAAGACTAAATCATTCAAATAGTCAAAAAATTAATTATGAAAGTATACGCGAGTTAATATCGGGTAACACGGACGAAATTATTATATCTTCATCGGCAATAAGAAGGACAGATTTTCACGAAGTATTATCACTTACAGAGACGAAAACTTGTAAAATCGTATATGGTAAAAGAAGATTTGTCGGGTTGAAAAAAAGCTACCCGTACGGATACAGACACAGTTAACGACTGAACTCTACATCGTCTGAGCAGGTATACAATGATAAGAACGCATGCGCAGAACAATTTCCAATCCTAAACGCTCGTGAGACCGTGAGTGGTAGAGGGAGAGAGGTAATATTGCAGTGGTGGGGGGGACCAGCTCGTCTCTAACGCGCTCACGGTTGTGGGAGCCAATCGCGCATGCACTAAAAAGCTAATTGTTCTGTAGCGCTCGCAAGCGGCGTGCGTTAATATTACGACAGTGGGAGGACGAGCTCTTCTTCAACGCTCTCGCGGATACGCGAGCGACCGCGCGGGGGCCCCACCGCGATCACAAGATTGTCGTAGACTCCAGAAAAACTTTAGCTTTGTCAGCAGACAGCTCTGGTAATATGAATAAAAAAAGTGTGAGATTTGATCCCAACTCACCAAGTATTCGTATATTACACGCGTGGAATTACGCCAGTCGTGCTGCACGGCGTGGCAAGTGGGAACAAGCGGCACGAGATCGGGTACAGTTTAGATGGAGGATCGAGAGAATTGGTAAAATTATTGAAGCTGTGTTGGTGAAAAAGTACATGGATTTTACAAAGTCATAAACTATAACTATCAGTGTTTTTTGTTGGAACGTTTAGTATGCTAACAGTTTCAAAGAAGAATAGTAGTTGGTATAGCAGTAAGTCATGGATATTAGATGGAAACACCCGTGGACATCTATGCTTTGCGGGCCTACCGGTTGTGGCAAAACAGTGTTTGTAAAAAAATTTCTAAAATACATCGATCGTATGAGTGACACACGTTTTGACCGCGTGATCGTTTATTATGCTGAATGGCAGGCAGGTTACAAAGAGCTTGGAAGACATATAGAATTTCGCGAGGGGCTTCCTCAAAGTACGGACTACGCTGGTGACTCACGCCCAAAGTTATTAATATTGGATGATCTGATGCGTGAATCATCCTCAAGTAACGCCATTGTCAACTTATTCACAAAGGGGAGTCATCACAATAACCTAAGCGTCATATTTATTACACAGAATATATTTCATCAAGGAAAAGACCAACGAGACATTTCGCTCAACGCACAATACATGATCGTGTTTAGAAATTTACGCGATCGTACACAAATACAACATCTTTCGCGCCAGCTCTGTCCTGAAGATCCACGATTCTTACAAGAGGCGTACTGGGACGCCACCTCACGGCCATTTGGATACCTTTTTCTAGATTTAAAACAAAATACTCCAGATAATTGTCGTTTTCGTGCTTGCATCTTCCCCGATGACGAATATCAGTACGTTTACGTACCTCGAAAGCAGTTTAAAGGCGTTGATTTGAGTAATCACCTTCCAGTCGTATCTTTGTGATGGAGCGGAAAACTAGAGGTCCTATCGGGCAAAAGCATACAGATATTTTAAGAGCGCTTTACCATTTTAACAGGAAACAACGCGCTGCCGTGCTCCGTAAGGCCGATCCCAAATTGGTCAGATACATTTGTGAGTGTGCTCTCAACGTGTTGCGCGGTAACGTTTCTCTCAACAGAACGCACAAAACTCGATTACGTAAACACGCAGGCATTCTTAGACGGTTGGCAAGTCCTCAAAAGAATCTAGCTACGAAAAAGAAAATTATCGTACAGCACGGCGGATTCTTGCCAATATTGTTGGCACCGCTCATTGGTACAGTATTGTCAAGTCTTATATCAAAATAAAAAAAAAAAAAATGGAACACACCAAAAAAATGATTTTGTTACCACAAGAGAGTGTGGAACGCTTACAAAAAAAACTTTTCACCAACGCTGGGTTAAAGTCGGTGCAAACACCAGGAACTGCTGTTAGCAGGCTGGATGCAGAGATGAGTGATATCTTGAATTCTACGGACGATATGAGCGAGCGGGATAAATGGCAACGATATTCTCAAGCATTACAACGTTATCTACATTTTAAAGATATTAGTAACAAGAAGACAGAAACTACAAAGAAAAACGATGATATGCAAGATGCTGATATTATCAACGATGATAATAATGATGATGCTGAGGCTGAGTCAACACGAGTCGTCAAAGAATTAGAAGATCGTGTAGATGCACGAATTGCGGAAAGTGTACCTTTAAAATACCGATCCAATGCAGCGGGTCTTTTACAACATTTACGTGGCACAGGCATCGTCACTTGGGATGGTAATGGTGCAACATGTATAGATGGCATTCCTATCCGTGGCGCAAATATTATCGACTTGGTTAACGACACTATGAGGAAAAGGCGACACGTGAATCCGGCAGGTGCTCGTCAGTTTGCTCTGGCACTTCGACGTGTCGTGACGCCTCGGCTTTTTATTGGGAACGATCGTGTGTTACAGATAATCAACGAGGCTTCTCTTTTCGCTTCTCCAGAGTCTGGTAGTAGCAAATCAAAATCCGGTGGTAGTAACAAACTCAGCGAGGAAGAACAAGGGTGTAGAAAGAGAAAGAGAAGAAAGAAAGTCGCCAGATCACCGAAATCAGGGGAAACATGGAATCGTCTGGGCACGAAATTCTGAAATTAGAGAAAGACGATGAAGGGGAAAAGTCTGTTCTAGATTCTATAATTGATTTAATGCCTTTTGAGATGCACGTACCAGGATACAAATTTTGCGGACCCGGAACAAAACTGGCTGAGCGTCTTAAACGTGGTGATGTTGGAATTAACCCGCTTGATGAAGCGTGTCGTGAACATGACATAGCCTATGCCAATAAGAAGTCGACAGATCGTCGTCGAGCTGACCAAATACTAGCAGAGAAAGCTTTTTCTCGGATGCTTGGTAGTGAAACCCCACCCGATGAACGTACAGTTGCAATGATGACTGCTTGTTGTATGGTTAGTAAAATTACTTTTGAAAAATTTTTTTCGCGAATTAAGAAGGCTATAAAATGCAGAGATAACAAAATAAAGAAGACAAAAACGTGTATGATTCCGACGAAGAAGCAAGCAAAAGGAAAAAAAACAAGAATAATGCAGAAACAATTAAGTAAGCTTTATTTTGGTCCACCAAGACCAGAAGCATATGCGGGGGCTAATAAAATTATAACCTCTGTACGAAAGAAATACCCAGCTCGAAAAGTAATCGACTGGCTCGAGAGTCAGGATGTTTACAATCTGCACAGACCTGTACGACACAGGTTTCCTAGACGCAATTACAATGTTCGAAATCGTGATGACGTCTGGGAGGCAGATTTGATGGATATGAGAGCGGTCAAAACTTATAACGATAATTACACTTATATCCTCGTTGTCATCGACGTTTTGAGTAAATACGCATGGGCTTTACCACTCATGGATAAAACTTCAAAAAGTGTTGCCAAAGCATTTGAAAACATTTTGAAAAACAGTGCTAATCGAAAACCTGTGATTTTTCAAACGGACAAGGGGAAAGAATTTCTAGGAAAGGAACTGCAAGAAGTGTTGAAGAAAAATGAAATTTCATTTAGAATAGTGCGAAGTCCTGATATTAAAGCAGCTGTAGCCGAAAGGTTTATAAGAACTATAAAGGAACGGATGTGGCGATATTTTACGCATAAAAACACTCGTCGATACGTTGATATTCTAGAAAAAATATTAGAGTCTTACAATCATAGCAAACACTCATCCATCAAGATGGAGCCAGCATCTGTTACGATTTACAACGCCCACAAAGCTCGAAAAAATTTAGAATCTCGATATGGTTGCTCCAAGTACCGAAAACCTAAATACACCATCGGTGACCTAGTACGGGTCAGTCGAGCAAGAAACGTGTTTGCGAAAGGATACGAGGGTGGATGGACATTGGAACTGTTTAAAATTACACGTATTTCAGTAGCGCGCCCGCCACCGGTATACTTTCTAAAAGATTTAGCTGATGAGGATATTGAAGGGTGTTTCTACGAGCACGAGTTGAGTAGAGTAAAAAGGATTTAAATAACGCGAGTTTCGAGGTTGAAAAAATTTTAAAAAGTACTGGAAGTGGCCGGAATAAAAAATATTTTGTTAAATGGAAAGGTTACCCCGATAAATTTAATTCCTGGGTTGCAGCCAGCCAAATCGAAAAAACATCATGAAGGATCAATTTTACATTATACTACCTAGTAATAGTAGTATGCATTATTTCCCTGACAATACTACAACACGGTTCGTTACTCATCTACCACAACAAATACGACTGCAAGGATATTGGTGCGTTGCACTTTCGGAGATCCAAATTCCTATGACATTTCAACATGTTCCACCAAACGAGGACGAAAGATTTGTCTGTGTAAAAAATATACCACCATCGTCGCTGGGGACTAATAAAATTGCACCGGTCGTTTCATCCATTAATTTTATACGTCCAGGTGTTTACAAACATTTAGAAAGTCTCGTGGAGGAGGTGAACAATCTGAGCTGTGTAAAAGACCATCTACGTTTCCAGATAGAGCGTGGTGGATACATATCAATCAGACGCGTTTGTTTAACAGAGGAATGTACGCCAATTGATCACGTTTTAGAATTGTCAAGGAATTTGAGAAAAATTCTCGGGTTTGAAACTGGAAAAAATGAAGCTATCAAGGTCGATAAAGAAGAACCTACTTTAGCTAATTACCCTGCTAATCTTTCTAATGGGTTACCAACAACTCTAATGGTGTACAGTGACATCTGTGAACCTCATGTAATCGGAGATGTGCAAGGTAAATTATTAAGAGCGGTTTCCTTAAATACTGAGGATTGCAAATATGGTGGTGTAAAAATAAAAAACTTTTCACCATCTATGTACATACCGCTATTGTTTAACTCTTTTCAAACTATTGAAATAGATATAAGAGATCAACAAGGTCAGCCAATACCATTTGATTTTGGCACCTTGACAGTGACGTTGCACTTTCATCGTATTGATTAATAAGAAAAAAGATGAATTATTACGAGGCATACTTTGACATGCAGATCGGTGGTGGTGGTAAAAATGGTAGGGGTATCGGACGTATTTACGTTGGAGCCCCCTATCAAAGAGGGCATGGTGGTGTAGGAAGTTTTCTAGCTAGGTTGTTTCGTCGTGTACTACCGCTACTCACCCGTGGTGCTAAAGCTGTGGGAAAGGAGGCGTTGCGTACCGGTGTGAAAGTTTTATCTGACGTTGCAACACAGAATACCCCAATCAAAGAATCTCTACGAAATCGTATAAAAGAGTCTTCCACAAATCTTAAAAAAAAGGCTGAAGAGAAACTGGATAAATTGATGGAAGGATCTGGATATAAGAAACAGCGTTATCTGTCTGCTTTGCAGTTTGATGACGGCCGTGTCAGTGTTAAGAGCACTCGAAGAAAGATTAAACGGCGCAGCACAAAAAATAAAAGGAATAAAGTAGTAAAGAAGAAAATAAATAGAACCAGAAAAAAAAAGAAAAATTCTCGAAAAAGTAAAAAAGCACGAACGACAAGAGATATTTTCGATTAAAAATGGCGTTTTTACACACACAGTCCTGTGAGTGCATGAAATCGGAATTGCTCCTATTCGACATTCCTCCGACACAGACTACTATCGAGAGCTCTCATTGGGTCCAGTATAAGCCTATCTCCTCGTTGACTGATGACGCACCTATAGAATTTGTAATATCTGGAAATGGTGAAGATTATTTAGATTTAGTACATACTATGCTTAGCTTGCGCGTTAGCTTATACACCACAGTCGATGAGTATCCTGGAAATGTGACTGCAGAACTACTCAATAAAGTGGCACCAGTGAATAATTTTATGCACTCACTATTCAGCCAATTAGATGTACTATTTAACCAGAAACCTGTGACAGCTCCAAATAATGCTTACGCATACAGAGCATACATCGAGACACTGCTCAACTATGGCCCTGTTGCTAAAAATTCTCATTTATCAACCGTTTTGTGGTGTGACGATACAGCTGGGAAAATGGACGATGTGGGTAGTGACAACCAAGGACTTGTTAAGCGGCGTGAATATTTGGGCGCAAAAAAAACTGTAGATCTTGTCGGGCATTTACATGCCGATGTGTTTAATCAAGAAAAGTTATTACTAAACGGCGTTGAAGTAAGAGTTCGGTTAGTGCGCTCTCGAGATGGATTTTGCCTAATGGATCCTTCAGGATACTTTGCCGTACATATAGAAGAAGCTAATCTTTTAGTTAGACGGGTAAAAATTAACCCAGGTGTGCTATTAGCACACGCAAAAGCACTTTCTAAAGCTACAGCTAAATACCCTCTCACAAGAGTTGAAGTCAAAGCTGTAACAATGCATAGCGGTATACATGGTGAAACTCTGGATAATATTATTTTAGGACAGTTACCTAAAAGAATAATCATAGGGTTTGTTCAAAACAAGGCGTTTAACGGAGACCGAATGCTCAATCCGTTCAATTTTGATCATTTTAACATCAATTTTCTATGTTTGTTTGTTGATGGTGTTCAAATACCTTCAAAACCATTACAACCTGATTTCAAAGTAAAAAAGTTATACGTTGATGCATATCATACTTTATTCAGCGGTACAGGTGTCCATTTTCTCAATGAGGGAAATAAAATTACTCGTGAGTCGTATCCAAACGGTTTCTGTCTGTTTGCGTTTGATATATCACCCGATTTATCGGCAAATGAATGTACTCATTGGAATTTAATAAAACATGGAAGTGTTAGACTCGATGTCAGATTTAGCGAACCTCTGACAGACACCGTCAATTGTATAATTTATGCAGAATACGATAACATTTTAGAGATTGACGCATCACGACCAACAATTGTAGATTTTAATGGGTAAAGCTATCAATAGATGGCGCTTACAAATTTTATCGGATGAAAAGACATCACCGTTACTCCTCAGTATAGCTTTAATCGTTACATTGATCAGACAAAAAGTTAAATCATGGATGTAGTCGTGGATATTCAGTGCTTAAAAGATAGCAATAACAGAGTTGTTCCAAAAGAAGTCGCCATCGTAGCTTTGAACGATGATTTTAGCAGTCATTGGATTATCGCATCGAAAAATCGTATAAACGCTTTTAGCAGAGGCATAAGAAGAGAAAATAATTGGCTTGCAGAACATCATCATGGTCTTGACTATTTTGACGGTGATGTCACAGAGAAAGCTCTCTACCAAACGTTGCGCGATCTTACTCGGAAAGTTAGAAAAATTTACGTGAGAGGTAAACAAAAGTGGTCAATTTTATACGGTATTACAGCGCGAGAAATTATAAATTTAGAATCAAATAAAGATTGCCCGTCATTTAATCAGCTACCCTGGTTAAATAAGTATTGTCTCAATCACGCTGTAAAGACACCTCATCTAAAATATACGTGCGCTTTAAACAATGCGTACCGTTTAAAAAAATGGTTATCTTTACGAGATTTGGAGCGTGATTCTGAATTTGTGTTTCAACCACCGACACTTCTTTGCGATGAACAGCCTGGAGATAATGGAAATTTTGAAGGTTATACCGTCCCACTCTGTAGGAGTGTACCCAGCAGATCAAATTCCGAAGGTGTGGACGAAACCGACAGCAATTGTAGTGAACACTGATGGCCATACAAAACCCGGAACGCATTGGGTGTGTATGTATGTTAACCGTAGTGGTACAGCTTGGTATTTTGATAGTTATGGAATGCCGTCTTTGATACCAGATTATATTAACCGTCTACGTCGTAATTGTAATAGATTCCGTTGGAATACTGTACAATTACAGAGTGAAACATCTGATGTGTGCGGCCAATTTTGTATTATGTTCTTGGATTACATGACATCTGGATTGGGTTTCGAGAAATTTCTTAAAAATTTTTCTACTGATTTAGTAAAAAACGATGCTGTAGCCAGAAATTATGTACCGTTCAAACATGCTGATGACAACTTTTCTGGAAATGGTTGTTGTATGATAAGATGTTTTCAAAAGTGTTGTGGTAAGCTGTCGTTATTGTAACCTGATACTTTCTTGTCACAAAGTCATGTTCGTTACCAAGAATATAGTGAGATCAGTGTTCGTGGAATTTAATAATTCTATTGTTGGTTTCTTAGAAAACAATACTGCAGCTGCAAGCCACGTGTCGATCAGACATGTTGATGATAACTTTTCTAGGAATGATTGTTACTTTCTTCTCGTAAAGTAACGCTCACCAAAAGAAATAATGAGGTCAGAGTTTGAGGAATTCAATAACAATTTTTTTTGCTGATTCGGTAGAAAATAATACTGCAGCTGCAAGACACGTGTTCATTAATAATGCTGACGATAGCTTTTCTGGGAATCATTGTTACTTTCTTGCCGTAAAAGCACGTTCGTTACAAAGAAGTAGCGGAGTGTATTTTCTTAGTCATCACCTTATCCCTCCACTGTCTCTTGTGTTAAGCCTTTATATAACGAGATTATATTCATCAAGATGACAGTCATTCAGTCGACGTTCGTATCGTAGAAAGCTATTAGGAAAAAAGGAAAAAATGGCGCATCAGAAGAAGAACTTTACACAGCCCATCTTCAATTCTTTCTACGGTTTGAACAAGTCATTTACGAAAAAAATTTGAGTTGGTCTTGAATATAATAAACTACGAGATGGCGAATTTTATCCAATGGTACGTTTACTCTCACACGATTTTCAAGGAATAGCTTTCACTACAGCTACGTGGAACGAGTTTAAGCTTACGTTTGGTGATACTGAAAAATATTTTGATGGTAATGCTGATGATTTGATGGAGCAAAAAGTGTACGGAACTGGTTGGATTCTGAGGTATACTAGAAGCCATACTGATAGAGCCATTGAAATTGAAGAAAATTTCACCCCTACTTCTGGTCTGGTCAAAAGGTATCGACAAAGCATTGTTATGAAAAAGGTGACTTTCGAGTATTTACAAGGCGTTGCATCCTGCGTAGATGATAGGATTAAATATTTAACCACGCTTGTTAAAGGTGTTAGTGTGTGTGCAGGAGAGATTGTTGATCTTGTAGAAAAATTGTGCGGTGTTCGATATGGATCTCAAATAGATGAATATTGTGCGGGCTTTGTGAAACGAGCTGTACTAGAGTGTGATGATGATATAATTGCGTCGTTAATTACAAGTGTGGAAAATAAAATAAAAGAACCTGAAAATTGTATTTTTAAAACCGAAATTATTCGTGTATTTCACGAAATCACAGCGCTTCATGTTGATTTAATTGTAGCTGCGTTAAATTATCTTGTAGTTGTAAAATAATTATAAGCGTATATTCACTATATTTATAAAATAATATTTTACACTATACTTATAAAATAAGTTTTGTTCACTATACATATACTATAATTGTATCCACTACATATTTTATAAAACAATAAACGAAAAAATATAAAGTATACTCACCATCTTCTTCTTTCTTGACCAATATTACACCTCATCCTAATAAAGTCGTTTTTTTTTTAAATTTGCAAAATATTTTATTGTTCAATTAAATTAATTCTAATTTTTTCTTGATTAATTTGAATAGTTTAATAAAATTTTATTAATAAATTTTTTATAAATATTATTGAAAAAGTTTGTCATCTCTAGATTAAATTATATGTATATATATATCTACGTGACGTCATAATGAATATATATATATATATATATATATATATATATATATATTACGGTGTCATAGTGGGTCATCCCGCTCCTGATGTCGCTCGGAGGTCATTCACCTCTGCGGAGGGTCAGGAGTGGGGGTTTGTTGTGACGCGCCATAGTGGTACCTATACTACTCGCATGAACATGCTCATTGAAACCTAAAGAATTCCATTTTTTACATATTAAATAAATATTTTCATTTTAATCATATTTAAACATTTAAATTATTTCTACGAAAACAGGTAGAATATCAATATTTTCCCAACATAAAAAGAGACCTGGTTTAAATACGATTCCGTTTTTCTCAAACCATGTGATATACAATAATTATCTCGAGAATTAAAAATTGATTTGAATTTTTGAAATTCACGTAAAGAACTCAAAGATTGCGTCTTTAAAGGTCCATAAACAATGTTTTTTTTATTGAATTTTTAACCAAAAAAGTATAAACAAGAGATAATTGATTTTTTTACATAAAGATAGAGGTAAATTAACTTTATTTTTTGAGAATTTACCGTAAGAAACAAAAACTGATCAATGATTTTAAATACGGTAGCAGCTCAATATGAATTTGTTTCGAGAAAATTATATCTATAATTTCTTTCATTATTAAAAACCATTTCCAGCTTTCTGTATCTTCTGGTATAAGATCACCTATTAACAACGGTAAATACAAAATTAAAGTAAGCATTTCCGAAACGTACATATTTACACTATTGTTAATTAAATGAGCCTCTGTTATTGGACGAGGTCTGTCATTTTCGTGCGTACCGTAATTAAAATTGTGAATTCTAGAATTATTTGTTTCTAATGTAATACCTGTTACTTCTATTATATTTTTAAATAATAAAGACGTATCCTATCTGAGAACACCATTCAAAATGTCATATATAATATCTGCACTCATATTCTCAGTAACATGATAATTATCTAAAATATTGAAAATACATTCTGATGTAACGAATTCTAAATGATGTAAATACATTCTGGTGTAAAAAATTTCTTTGTGGTTTTTATTAATAAACATATATCCTCGAAATTCTAATAGAATTCTTCTTAAAGATAGAGGATTTTCTGCTAGAACCTAGATTACTACGATTTTGCAGGGTGATTATAGTTATTAAGTACAACTAGATTTCTATTTGATTCAAGAACTAAGAATCAAATAGATTTTTCCCCTTATTCCTAGATTCTATTTTTTTCAGTGTTCCATGCATATTCCCTTAAAGGTTTATGAAATGTTCCAAATCTTTCGTTTCAATATTTCGGAAATTTTACATGAATGTTTCAACAAAATATTTCATGAAATATTCCTGCAAGATTCCTGAAATGTTCCAATGAAAGATTTGAGATAACCCAAATCTTCCAATGAAATATTCTTGGAATCTTGGAACAATATTCTATGGAATATTCGAATATAAGAAGAATTAAGGACATACGTATATTACAGGAATATTCCATGGAAGGTTCCTAAAATATTTCAAATCTTCCGTGCCAATATTCCAGGAAGCTTTCATAAATATTTCATGCTGTGTGGGAAATGATCAAAATATGCTAATTAAATAGTGTGAAAATTAATCATGTGTTACATGCTAAAAATTTCAAGAAAATATGTAATAATATTTAATTTAGTATAACTTCTGAACCGCAAAAACTGTTCTAACACAATAAGGTTTAAAGTAAAGTCTTGAACTTGTACTTTTTTATCTTCCATGCACTTGTTTTGTAGGAGTTTTAGTTTTTTGGTTATTAAAATTTCGTATCAAGCAGTTCTTGTTATTATATTTTTGATGAAAATAACCTAATCATTGTCTCTGGGCTTATTGAAGAAAAAGAAACAACACGGATTCATTCTTTTCATCAAAGAATCATAATCTGCAGTGTCAGTCAGATCTGTTCCTTAGAGGTGTGGAGACCTCTCCTTTCTAGCTATGCAAGGTTCAAATTACTACTTACAGTGTATATTAACAAATGTCATTGATGTAAAGATTGACATTCTTTGCATACTATGTATCTATAAGTAAATAGCTATAGAACTATTTTTCGACATTAATTTTAATATTTGAGCTCTATAACATAAGACAGATATTCTTCAATATTATTATATTTTCACTATTATATCTACATTTCAAACAATTTTAAGCATTTTTTTTATGAATAAAATAAAATTGTTTGGTTTTGAATTTTTTTTTCATTCTTACCTAATTTTCTCCAAATCGATCATATGAAACGATTTTTAAAATGATGCCTAAATTATGTAATGGGCCTAGAAATTGTTCTTAGATGAAATTTTGAAGTTACGTTAAATTTGTATTCAAACTTCCTCGGAAGCATCGTGCGATATCTAAATTTAATATTATTTTATCGAAACATGGTTCATGACAAAAACTTCTTCTTATCATGTCCGATAGATTATCGTAATTAATATTTGTATTATTATAATAATGGAAAAGTGGAAACATTCTTATTTGTTGCGTTTCCAAAATTCCTAATGAACGTAATCGTATTTAAGGAATATCATATCAAACAACATGAACATAAATTATAAAGTATTGCAACAGCAAAAGCAATCGCAAAAAGGCCGCGATCATAATTATTTGTCTGTGATTGTACTGTTTCGAAAACTATGCTCGATTCTGATTTGTTCAGAAATAATCTGTCCATATAAATCTTTTGCTCATCTTGTAGATATTTAAGATTTGAACTGTCATATATATTAATTATTTTATTATTACAATACATACAAATCCAGTGACCTTTTTCAAAATTTCCGGAAAACAATACTTCTTCATTAGTCGGTACTGAATTAATATATTGCAGTTTTCGAATTGGTAAAGTTAATTGCATATTAAATGAGGTGCATCGATTAAAAATATTATTAAATCTTAATATATGAATATCAGTAAACATGGAAGCAATTCCATGTTTACTGATATTCATATATACAATTCTTATCCTTTAAGGGAATGTAAAATACCGACATTGTAGTTTTCTAAATTTTCGATTCTTAAACCAAAAGTTTTAAAAATATCTCTATATTACAGCCTTCCATTTTTACTAATAAAAAACCTAATATAAAGATATTTCAGAAAATTTTTGAATAAAGATTAAAAATTTGGGAAACTAAAATGTCGGTAACTATGTATAAATTCATATGCCCTATTACATCCCCTTAACAATCAATTTATCTTTTTCAGTCAAACCCATCAATGAAAATTAAAAATCTTTTCAAAATTTTTAATTATTTTAGAAGAGCTTTTACTAAAAATATTCACAATAAAATTGCTTTTATACTAACTACACTGAGAAAAAAACATAGTTGGCTTTATTACGTTCTCTAGTAACGACAACCATGTTACTTTAGTATTCAATATATAGTCAAATTAACCGTTTATATTAGTAGCATTTACTAGATTGAACGTAGTAGGAATTTCTACAGTCTTTATTAGTATTTTATTTACTTTTTTCAAGATATACTAACCGAAGTTTTAAGACTTTAAAGTTTCGTTTTGAGTCTTCTAGGCTTTTATTATAATTAAATATTCTTATTTCATCTACTTTCATTTGTAGATTATAACAATATTTAAATTAATAGTATAATTTATTATATAGATTTTGAGGTTAAGATCTATTCATCATGTGCTACTGAATGCCGACCAGAGAATCTAGTTGTATTTACTATGTTACCGTAGTAAACGAGAGAAACAGTACATTGGTTAAGCTCATCGGTCTTAACGTAGTAAAGCCAACTATGTTTTTTTCTCAGTGTAATTTAATTCAGTGTATTTTTACTTTTCAAAGCTGGAAAATATAAGAAATTATGAAAAATGTTATGGATTAATTCGAATAAGATGAAAAATTATAATTAAATTTGTAAAAATGATATAACGGTTTGAAAATGGTTATTTTCCGCAATTATATATATATATACATACACACAGCATAACAATATACAACATAAAATAATATATATGCAACTTGTAATAGGTGTTCGCATCGGCGACTTGATTCAAGCGTCGTGCGCTGTCATATCTGTAGTGAAATAGGTCCCTAGAATTACTACGCGCGGGCGTAGTAGTGGCGCGTGGGGAAAAAAAATTATGTTCATTAGAAGAGAAAAATTTTGTAAATTGTATACAGTGAAAAGTTGTTATTATAATTAGTCAAACTGTTTAATGTATGCCATTTTACTAATTTTTGAAAATTTGTAGTTTAATACATATATATATAAACTGGAAGTGTACGTTAGTTGTAAGGCCTTTTTAATTAATAATAAAACTATTGTGGGACTAATACGGTTTCCTTATTTGTAAATTAAGAAGGAGAAGAGAAAAATTTGTTAAATTGTATATAGTGAAAAGTTATTATAATTAGTTAAACCATTTAGTGTGTGCCTTCTTCAATAAGGAAATATTGGTAAGTAATAATATCAGTGATATAAAAATGAAATGATTGACTAAATATTTCGCTGCACTGTTAGGAATATATTATTAAATTGAGAATAAGTGACCGAAGCTCATTTCGAAACCTTTATTGAATGACATTCAATAAAAAGAATTTTTTGTCATATTCAATGTTGTTTAAGTTTAATACATTTGTGTTTGAAATTTAGAATAATAAAAAAAAATTGGCAATATAATTTTCTTGAATCTAATGAAATGTGTATTAAGTTAAAAAGAAAAATTATATTGAATATAATTTGCAAATATTTCTTTGAATTTTAATGCATTTTTTTATTAATATTTAAAAAAAAATTTTTTCAGAATCTAATCATAAATTTTTTCCATAAGTTTGCTGAATTTAATACAATATACTTAAGGTTAAGAAATTCTACTGAACATAAAAAGATAAAAAAAAAAAATTATTTTTATTAAATATTTTCAAGATTCTATATTAAATTTTATAATAGTTTATTGACGTCTTAATAATGTCAGTTCCATATATCTTAATCAATACATTAGTTTTAATATAAGTAACTCAAAAATTTATTAAGTTTACAAATATTTTCATTAACATGGAATATTAATAGATTTCAATTATAATGTTGAGGTTTAATAATCATATTACTAAACTTCAGTAACCGTTATTTTAATCTTAAGAGCATGACGAAGCTGTCCGCCTTCTAATAATATTTCCAATCCTAACTTATGAATAAACGATGCGTTTAATCGAGTTTTCTCACTACAAAGAAAAAATTTGTAAGATTAAACTCTAGTGCGGACAACCCAAGAAATCCACCAAAATATTATACATACAAAGTTCTAATAAAAACTTTCAATGTATCGTATTTTAAGGTTAGGTTTGTCGAGTTTAATATCTAATTTCCAATCAAAGCTCATAAAAAAATAACAAGTCCAAATGATTTTTTATTTTAACAAAAATTATTGTATTAATATAGCTTTAGTGCGGACAAGTCATTATATTTGTTTAATTTATGAATTTAAAAAGATATTAATAAAATAAAAAAAGCAAAACTCAATTGCTGCAGCTCCGACATGCCGTTAAGAATTTCTGTATTAATTTTAATAATTTTTCATATTAAATAAGTTTAAGTGATATTATTCTGGAATTTAAGATACATTTTGTCTTAAGTATGTATTAAATTTAAGAGTATTTTGACAGTGTGAGATAATTCAATGTTTCATAAAAAAAATTATTACGTTAATATAATGAAATGTTAAAAACAATCTAATGGAGTAGTTACAACAATTATAATTTTGTTTATCTAGATTATAATATTTAATTGATTTAATCAAACAAATATTATAATCTGAACATTTAATAAAATTTTCAATTGAAACTAATAAATTTTTATTCGAATCGGTTGCTTATTTCATTAATAGCATCTATCATTTTGTTCAGCTAACGAAATATTTTATTGATTTGATTAATTATTTTATTCATACTATTTATCTTGTTAATGATTAATAAAACATTTCATCGTAAAAAAAATATTCTAATATTCTATTATGGTCATAATTTATGAAATTAATATTACTTTATACTTTATAAAATTAACAAAACATTTTATCAATTTAATTACTTATTCCATTAATTCTATCTGATTATTTCAATGTTCAATGAAATGTTCTATTAAATCAATCAATTCCTTAACGGCAGGCCGGAGTAGAACCTGATACCGACCGAGTAACAATTGAGTTGTTTGTTATTTACTCAAGTATTAATCATTATATCTTTAAAATAAAGATTGATCGCAATAGATATTATTATTATGAATATCTATGCACAAGAAAAAAAAATCTACCGACTTGTTTTTGAGAAAAGTAAGGAACGCCAAAGTAAAAGATTATGTTTATAATATTTTCGCGTTCCTTACTTTTCTCAAAAACAAAGCGATAGATTTTTTTTTTCTTGTGCATAAATATTTGTAATAATAATATCTATTGCGCTTATCCTTCAATTTGCAGATACACCGTTTAATACTTGAGTAAATAACAAAAATGCTATTTAGACAAGGACAGCGAATCCGACCTGCTCTTAATAATAAAAATGAAATATTTATTATTATGAATGGAAATGTAATTGAATGAACAATTTATCGCATTGATTCAATGAAAAATTCCTCAATCCAATATTTTGATTTCAGATTTCAATTGAATATTTAATTAATTTAATAACCCTTTCGATTACCTCAACAAAGGTCCTAATTTAATCCACTTAAATGTTATTAAAGTTGATTAAGTTGTAATCAATATTCATAAAAAAAATTTTATTACAGGTAACGTTAACATGTCTGGCGAGGAAGACTATGTAATTAGATTATTAGACATTATTCGAATCTTACATGAGTGGCAGCCTAGGCCGGTGTCGGTGGCTCATGTAGGGACGCAAGTTGAATGTGTTGTGGGGAGTGTAGGCGTGCAAACCGTTCAGGGTATTCGTGAGATAGGGGTACAAACAGACGTTGTAGAAGACCGTGCAGTGACACGTGATAATATACGCTATAGTGATTTAGTTGGTAGGGGGGTTCAAAGTGGTAATAATCCTTCGGTAAATATTGGTGTTCAATGTAATGAGGTTGTTGAAAATGTAGGTGAAAACGTAGTTGAGGAATTAATTAGTAGTGAGGTGGGTGATGCGAGTGGTGAACCAGAAGGGGATGCGGCAGCGTCTGTTAATCCTGCTTATGCCAGCTTCATCTCCTGTGTCGTCACCTTTGTCGTCACATCCGTCTGCTGGCGTTTCTTATATGTATTTACCGGTGACCAGTTCGGTAGAAGTACTTGAAAGACTAGTGGATTCTAACGTGGGTGTGAGTGTGGAGGGCAAGCCTTTATTAAATAAAGTAGTAAAGTTACAAGGAAAACGGATGGCCGAACTAACTGATAATAAGGTAGATAAGAAGAGAGAGGCTGCTAGATTGAGGATGAGGCGACTCCGGGAGAGGCGGTGTTCGGGACACTCTGAAGTTGATCCTCTCGCTTTGGATGAAGAGACATCGGTGAACCTCGTTGGCGTTTGTTCGGGATGTTTGAGGGAGATTTTAAAGTCAGATACAGTGATACGGTGTAGATGTGGGGTTTACGCAGATGTGGCGTGTGCGAAGGATTGGCCTCACCTCTGTCAGTCCTGTCGGCGAAAATCCGGTAAATAGGTAAGTTTTGAGGTATATTATTATCATGGTTATTTTCTTTTTTCTCTTCCTTTTTGAGTGAGCACACATGCTGACATCTAGTGTGAGTTTTTGTTGCTTTCGTTTGAATCTTTCGAGGTTTCCTTACGCGTAGGTTATACTTTGTGAAGGTAGCTCTGCATCGAGAGAGCAAATTGACAGTGATCTTTCAAAGTTTTTATTAGTATGGGTCATGCCTTCATGGGTATTATTGTCAGAGTTGGGTAGTGTAGATATTACGAGGGTGCTATGATTGATAGGGGCCTGTTGTAACGGTTGAACTGTGAGGTAGGTAGTGTCAGATCTTGTTTTTTAATTAAGCTGTGGTTTCGGTTTTTAGAGTTTCTGGTAGGGTGAAAAAGGTTGGAGGCTGTTGGAGGGATAACAGTAGGGGTAGGTCGTATGCTATATTAGGGTTGTACATGAAAGTGTCGTCTACGTTTATAGTATTTACTCCATAGAGAGTTATGTCCTGATTATGGGCGGTACATTGGCCGTGTAATGTGAATAGTCCTGTTTCTTGCAACTGCACGTTTGTACCTGAGTTTCCTTGACATGTGATATGTAAGAGCATCGGCGTCAAAGTAGAGTAAAGCCATTCGTCTGTTGAATCTAACTTTTTCCAGTAGGGTTCAGGGTCAGTTGTGATTAATAGGTTACAAGTTTTTAGAGCTTGCATGGTTGGTTGTGAATATAGTGAATATTCGCAACTATGCGGGCTTGAGGGAGAGAGTATTGGGTATTTTGGCAGACAAAAATAAGTCTGTTTATTCCTCAAACAATCTTTTACATAAGTAGCGTCAGTAAGAAAATATTTTTGTGAATCAGCAGTAACTACTAAATTACTGTATTCTGGTTTCATGCTTGCGTAACCTGTAAAGTTATTATAAATTTCTTTGGGAATTGGTAAGGTGTGGATTTTATAATTTAAAAATTTTATATGATCTGTAAGGGGTAAATCTATAACTATGTTCAATCTTCCTTGAATTAGAAAGATGTTCGTTTGAGAAAGTGCCAATAATTTTTCCAGGGTTATTTTGGAATGATCGAGCGGAAAGGTGTGGTCGTTATTCTGTTTGTTTATTTCCGTGAGTAAGGTTCAAAACTGATTTTGACTTAAAATTAAGGGGTGTAGATGCCCATGTGTGCTGCTTTCGATGGTATTAAGTAAGGTTTTAAGGGAGTCTAAATGGGAATCTAATGATTGCGCGAATTGTGCTGACCAAATTATCATGGACTGAGTTGCAAGACTTTTATTTTCTACTGATTGTACTGTAAAAGCAGTGTTGAGTAGATTTAACACTCCATTATGCAATTTGTTAAGTTCTTCCTTGTAGTTGTTAAGTGTTTGATGAATGTGGTTCAGGTCAGAACTAATTATGTGTTTGATTTGCTGCCAATTTAGAAAGTGACTCTTGACTCTGGTATAGGGTATTTATTTGTTGATTGATTTGTTCTCTGTCTTCTGCGTCCATGGTACCAAACAGTTTTTTGCTTGCCCATCCTATGAATTCTATAGGCGCTTCTCTCTTTGTTAGCGTGGAAGATAAGTTATTTTCTACGGGGGTCAGGGTGGTGGGGACAAGGATGTTAATAAGTTCGTCAAATCGTGATTGAAGGTCATCAAGTTTCTTCTGGTAGTAAGTAATGGGAATATATTCGTCACATCTGTTTTCAAATACCTTTAAGCAGTCGTCGTAAGTTTTCTGTAGTTGGCTCCTTTTCCAAGGGATCGGATCTCTTAAGTTTTGCAAATCCAAAATTATAGTTATTCGGCAGTGGCTGCGTATGAGTTTTATTTCGCCTTGAGCCTCATAGAAAATTCCTGGATTTTTCTGTAAGGGTGTGATGCGATAGATTGATTCTTCAGGATTCACTACTGACGTGAATGCGGTCCATACTATAAGAATGTTGATTAAGTAGTTTATAGCCATTTTATTCGTTATCTTGACTTTTGTTTTATTTCCTGCAACATATAAAAATTTCAAACGTAATTAATATAATTTTACATTTTTTTTTGAAATTATCCGTAAGCCTTTTTGACTTTGTCCATGTGTTTGATTAATTGTTTTCCGTTAGTGGATTCGATGAGTACGTTATTAGATATATAGATTTCTCTCACTATGAATCTTCCATTATAAAATCTATCTAATTTCCCTTTTCGAGGTTCTCTTAGCACGAACACTTCCATTCCTATTTCTAGGTTTTAGGGTCGTGCCTTTTTGTCGTACTGTTGTTTACTTTTATATTTTGATTGTATGAGATCATCTCTAGCCGTTTCTCGTAGGTCTCTTAAACATCTAATAAGTTCACATAAATAATCATTGTAGGTTTCTATTTTGAATTCATCGAGTATTATATTTGGAGTTCGTGCGATTCTCTCAAATATGAGCTCAAATGGAGTGGAACCGATGGATGAGTGGACTGAGGTGTTGTATTCAAACATGGCGAAAGGGATTATTTTATCCCAATCTTGTTTTCCAGAACCTCGTGTACGTAGATAATCAGCAAGCATAGCATGACTACGTTCTAAAGAGCCATTGGAAGCAGGGTGGAAACTTGTGGTATTTTTAAGTTCGATCTCAAAAATCTTTGACAATTCTTGTAGTAATTGGCTCTTAAAACTCCTGTGATTATCCGATAATATTATTCTTGGTACGCCGAATTGGGCGATGAAGTGTCTAGCCAAGGTATCAGCTATAGTTATAGCTGTCAGTTTCGGTATAGGGACGGCTATGCAATATTTTGAAAAGACGCATTGAATGGTTAATATGTGTTTGTTACCAGAAGTAGTAATAGGTAATGGTCCTACTGTGTCTATGGCTATCTTATAAAAAGGTTCAGAGGGTGTATCTGTTATGATCATTGGCTCTCTAGTTCGGATTCGATTTAGCTTTTGTTCTTGACAAATGTCACATTTTCTCACAAAATCTTCTATTTCTTTTTTCATTCCTTTCCACTAATAACGTTCTCTTATTCTTCGATAAGTTTTTCCCATGCCTCTATGACCGCCAAATAAACTGGTATGACTTTTAATTAAGATATTTTCTTTTGCTTCTGGTGGTGGCACTTTACAAATGCCCATACATACTTTCATTGTAATATCTAAATGTTGCAGGTATTTTATTAGAAGTAAGAGAAGTTCGTTCTGTGGGAGTTTATCAGTGATTCCGCCCCTTTTTGCTATTCTGAAAGACTTCACTTGCTTTTCTACTGAGAATTCTCTTTATGCTTTGAAACATTTTTTTATATCAGATGGTTTTATTCTATCTTTATAACTTTTTATGACTACTAAGCTGAATATGTATCGTTTCCGGAATTTAGTGACTATTTTTTCTCCAACGGTGCGTTGTGAATTCGCCAAATGATCCTTGTTTATAGCCTGAATGTCATATAAAAGCTGATTGTTTTCGGCTACCATCTGCATGTCTGCTGATACAAAATGAACTAGGTTATCTTTCGTAAATGTCAGGCATTCTCTAGTAGTAAGGACTCTTATTTTCCTGTTTTTGTTGAAATGTGGTTGTAATATTTCGCAAGATTCTTCTTCGTTGTAGATTTCTGGTGCATGAATATCGTTTCCTTCTTTGTCAGTCAATGATTCTGGTATTTCAATTAAGTAATTCTCTTCTTGGGTGTTAAGATTGTTACTCGTGGGTTGTTTTGGTACGGGTTCTGTAGATACAGAAACTTTTGAAGTTATCATATCAGTTTCTAATCCTGATTCCTCTTGATTAGGCTCATGTATTGTAGATAATTTATTCCAATCTGACAAGACCTTAAAATGCGTTGTGAAAGGTGTTGAACGTGCTTTGATTTCCTTAGATTGTGATTTTAAAGGTGTATTCATCTTGGAATTTTTGCATATCTCGGTAGGTTGAGTATTGGTATCGAGACGTTTGGGAAGAGGTTCAGATTTTCTCGCAGGAGTTATTTGTTGATTGACATTTTTGTTACTTTCATTTCTTTTGTCGTCGTCGCTTTGGTTTATAGTTGATAGATGACACAGTTCTGGCGGCTGGTGGAGTCGTGAGGTAAACGGAGTGGAGCGTCCTATTGGACCTTGGATCGGTGATTTATGTGTCAGAGCTACGGGTTCCTTATACGCTGGGAATGGAGTTGCATTTTCCCTTATTTGATCCTTCACCCAGGCTGCTGTATCTATCTCTTTCTCCTCCTTTTCGGTTTTATTACTTGGTGAATTAAGTAAAGATTTTATTTCTCTTGTTTCAGGAAATATTCTTCTTTGTCCACTCTCCCACTCTATTGTGCCATCATTACTAGAGTCGCTACATTGTTCAATTTCCATTTCTCCTTCCCCCTCGGGTTCTTCGTCGGGATTACGAAGGAAAGTATTCATGGAGAAATAGGATCCACCGTCAAATTCTTCTAGAAATTATTTAGTTTCTTCCAGTGTAAATTTGGTTGCTTCTAGTTCTTTCGTTATATCTTTAAAACATTCCTGTTCTTCTTCGGTTGCTAATGATTTCCTCATAGTAGATTAAAAGCGAGGGTTAGGCATTTCATCTTCTGATGAAGAAGATGAATCTATAGATTGACGTTTTTGACAGATTACTGTTTTCGTAGGAAGATAGTTTGAGGCCGTGGGATCGGCCGGTCTGTGCTCATAATCGTTATCTTTTTGTAACGGTAATTCCGAGGTTTTACTTCCTTGATCCATTTACGATTCTGTTTCAGTATCAGAAGGTTCAGCCTCTTTGGTTAAAAGAGAAGGCATAATTGATCGATCCTTCAAGGGTATAGGTATTATTCCTTCCTCTGATATGACTCGAAATTCAAGTTCTGTATTCTCACTCTCTTGTCTAAGGCTAGGAGTAGTGCTAGATTCCTTTGTATCCATTGAGGCAGACGTTGGGGTATTAATGATAGGTTCGTTCTGTTTTCTAAAGCCAACCCTTTTTACTATAGTGCTTTCTTCTAAATCGGCTTGATTACTAGTGCATCCAAGGGGTGGTAACAATGATGCATTTTTACCTCCTTTCTTACGTCCTCGGGTAGGTTTTGGGTTTCCTTGATCTAAAGTATTTACCTTGGTGGTTGCTGCTGCCTGTCTGACCAGTGATGCTTTAGTTGGTTTAGGTTCTCCTGCCTTAAATGGAAAAGCCATAACTTTTAGAGGATCTGGGATTGATTCTTTATCAGTTATGGATTCATAATCTGATGAATCATCGTTCACTCTAACATCCACAGGATTTCTAGAAAGTGCGTCAGCATTGGTGTTCAGACGGCCTGGCTTATATATAAATGTATATTCATAATTTCTCAGTCTGGCTCTCCAGCGATTAAGCCTACTCATAGGGTCCTTTATGCTTTCTATCCAAGTCAGAGGTTCGTGGTCGCCATATACAGTGAAATGTCGACCGTAAACGTAGTGTTTAAAATACAGTATTGCAGATATTACTGCAAGACATTCTTTCTCGGTAGTAGAATAATTTTTTTCACTTTTATTAAGAGATCGTAACATATAGGCTACAGGGCGGTCTTGTCCTGCACTGCCCTGACTAAGGACAGCGCCTAATGCATAATCTGAGGCATCTACTGTTAAGATAAAAGGTTTGTTAAAATCTGCGTTTATTAAGATAGGAGCTTTACATAAAGCTCGTTTAAGTGTGTCAAAACTTTTCTGTTGCTCCTCTGACCATTCGAATTTATTTTCTTTCTTTAGCAACGTATTTAGTGCTTTTGACTTAAATGCAAAGTCTTCAATAAATCTTCTGTAATATCCTGCTAAGCCCAAGAATTGTCGAACATTGGTGATAGATTTGGGTTTGGGAAAATTCTTAACTGCGTTTATTTTCCCTGGATCTGGTTTTATTCCATAACTGCCTATCGATTTGTAGTCTTAATCCTGTATCTGATAATCGATTGAAAACCTTTAATATCTTTAGTTTGTGTTCACTTAGGTCTTTAGCATAAACTATTATGTCATCTAGGTAAACAATTTCTGTGCCTTGTATTCCCAGCATCACTTGATCTTGAAGCCTTTGGAAGATCGGAGGTGCGTTAGAAAGGCTGAACGGCATAACTGTGAATTCGTAATGGCCGTAGGGAGTAGTAAAAGCCGTATTATTTCGGTCCTCTGGACAAATTTCGACCTGGTGAAAACCATTAGCCAAATCGAAAATAGAGAAGTATTTTGCTCCGCCCAATTGTTCTAATGTTTCGTTAATATTAGGGAGTGGATATGCATCTGGAATGGTCTTCTCGTTTAATTTTCGATAATCGATTACTAGTCTATAACGTTTGTTCCCTTGAGAGTCTGGTTTCTTTGGGACTATCCATAATGATGAGTTATATGGAGAAGTTGAATTTTGTATTGAGCCGTCTTGTAAAAGTTTATTTACTTGCTTACGTACTTCCTCGTGTAAGGATGGTGGATAACGATAGGGTTTGGTATAGACTGGTATTTCGTCCTTAGTGTTTATTCAGTGTCGTATATAGGTCGTGCGAGACGGCATGTCTCCTGCTAGATAAAACAAATGGGGGAATATCTCAATAATTTCTCTCATTTGGTTTAGTTCTTCTTCTGAATGATGGTCACAAATCATTTTGTTCATGATATACTCTATTCGATCTCGTTTGAGGTCAACGTCGAATTCTTCTTCTTCATTATCGAACATTTCCTCAGATCCATTGAATTCAAAAGGTACTAAGTCTTGAGTTGGTATTTCAATCTCGACTTCATCCTCTCGAGTGTTGATAGCCATTACATAACACGTTCTTGATTTGTTATTTACAGCGGCTTCTCCTAGGAATACCCCAGGAGCCGTATTAACTCTGGGTAAATAGGCTTCACCATTAATTGATTGTTTGGTAGTAGGTATTTTAAGTGCTACCTTGCTACGTGGTGGTAGTCGGTGGATGATGTTGCAGCCCACCTTTTTACCCTGGTGATTCTTAAATGCTTTTTGTGCAAAAGAGAAGGACATTTAGCTAAAAATTGCAAAACCACAGATGTACCGTAAAAGAAACCCAAAGTCTCATAGCACAAAATAATACGGTACAAAATGAAATATTATCAGTTAATACAGAAGTAAACATAGCAAATTCCTCACAAGTAAACATAGCAAATTCCTCACAAGTAAACAAACAAACCATTCTAAATATCTCTAATTCCACAAGTATTCTAAATTCAATAGAACCAACAATACCAAATAAAAGAACAGGATCCGAATTAAGCTCAGCAAACTCACAGAACAACTCCACAATAGAAACAGACAAAATTAAAAACCCAAAAAAATCAGTAAAAAATACAAAAAAGATCCAAATGAACAAAACCCACAAGCAATGGAAATAGAAAATAAAGACACAACAGAAGATGAACTAGATGAAAAACTTCAAAACATTAAGAGGACGCTGTATCTCTCTATCCTTTTCTAATTGAAAAATGTAAATTTTTGGGAAAACTAGTTATTATTGATAGAAATTAAGGGTTGTCCGCAACTTCTATAGTGAAAAACAATATTTTGTCTGATGAGAGCAAATTAATTTTGTTGCTCTTTTTTCAAGTAAAGTTTGACATACTTACAAAATCCTAAATTAGGCTAGAGAACACGTTATTTAAGTATGTCAAAATTTACTTGAAAAAAAAGCAACAAAATTAATTTGCTCTCATCAGACAAAATATTGTTTTTCGCTATAGAAGTTGCGGACAACCCTTAATTTCTATCAATAATAACTAGTTTTCCCAAAAATTTACATTTTTTAATTAGAAAAGGATAGAGAGATCCAGCGTCCTCTTAAAGAATATTTAAATAAAGCAAACACGTTACTTAATTATGCACAGTTCAAAAGCTTCATGGAAAACACAAAAGGATCCAAAAACCCTATAGAAATCGTTCACAGATACACAGACGACATCGAAGCATTTACTAAATTTATCCCAAACGACGTGTATTCAAATGTCAGAAACAGTAGCATAAAATCAAGATGCACACGATTATTGAAAAATATTGCGTCTCAAGGAACTCCAATTAATTCAGATACAGATTAAAAAATCTTCATAAACACAAAACAATGGTCAAATTATTACAATGGAATATAAATGGCTTCAGCAGCCAATACGAATATTTACAGAAAATAGTACTAGAAGAAAACACAGAAATCATATGCATACAAAAAATCAATTTTAAAAACGATCGAAAAATAAACATGAAAAACTATACAAGTTACAATAAAAACAGAAACGATTATAAAAAAGCAAGTGGAGGAGTAGGCATAATAATAAAAAACGACATTTTCAGCAAAGAAGTTTCTTTACAAACAGAATTAGAAGTAGTAGCAGTTAAAATACCAATAAACAAAAAAACTATAACAATATGTAACATATACCTAAGCAATAGATACGAAATAAAAATAGAACAATTACAAAATTTAATTACACAATTACCACCACCATACATACTTTTAGGCGATTTTAATAGTAACAGTGTAGCATGGGGATCGCACAAAAATGACAAAAGAGGCCATATAATAGAAAAACTGATAGTAAACAATAATCGTATATTACTAAACGACTCATCCCCCACTTATTTTAATGCTTTAAATGGAAAAGATAGTGCCATAGATTTATCTCTGTGTAGCCAAAAAATAGCAACACAAATTGAATGGCAAACAATCGACAACTTATATGGTAGCGACCACAATCCAATAGACATTAATTTCAACAACCCTGGATACAACACTCCAACATATACACCGAGATACAAGTGTCATAAAGCAGATTGGATCAATTATAAAAAAACTATCACTGAAAACTTACACACACTGAACAAAAGTATTGAAACTAACGATAATGTCAGCGAAACGGAAATAAATAATATAATAACTAAATTCAACGAACTGATAATACATGCGGCCGACAGCAACATTCCTAAAACAAAAGTGACTAAAAACCAAAAAAGTAACACGTGGTGGAATGAGGAGTGCGACAAAGTAACAAACGACGCCAAAAAAGCACTAAGAAAACACAAAAAAGAAAAGAGCATAAATAATCTAATCGAATTCAAAAGATTGAAAGCAATAGCAAAAAACACTATTTAAAGATCAAAAAAAGAATCATGGCTAAAATACTTAGAATCCATTAACTTCAACACAACAACAAAAGAAGTGTGGGCAAAAATAAAATCCTTAGACGGACACAAAAGCACCAACATTACAACTCTAAAAGTAAACAACACTATAATCAACGACTCCAATAAAATAGCAAACATTCTAGCCAACAAATTCGCAGACAACTCAAGCAACGAAAACTACAATGAAGAATTCTTAAAGCACAAAAGAAACACAGAAAATGAACGAATAAATAAAATGATAACAGCAGATGACGATAAGCCTAACAATCAACTCAACACAAACATAACTATCTCTGAACTTAAAACAGAAATTGAAAGAAGTAAAAACACCAGCCCAGGTCCGGATAAGATACCAAACTTACTTATCAAGCAATTGCCCGAAGAAGCATTAAAAACTCTAATCGAAATATACAACATCATATGGATACAAAGAGTATTCCCTAAAATATGGGAAGAAGCAACTGTCGTCCCCATACCCAAACCAGGCAAAAACAAATATCTGAAAGAAAGTTACAGGCCAATAGCACTAAGATACTGTCTATGCAAAATACTTGAAAAAATTATCAACGAAAGGCTTCGTTGGTACCTAGAAGCAAACAATATTATAGATAAAGTGCAAAGAGGATTTAGAGAAAACTGCTCAACTACCGACTGTCTCATACAACTCGAGTCTAATATTAATGAGGCTTTCAACCAAAAACAACACCTGATAGCTATCTGCATAGACATGGAAAAAGCATATGATATGATCTGGAGAAAAAGAATTTTAGATATTCTTAAAGAATCACAAATTACAGGAAATATGTATCACTTCATCAAAAACTTCCTACGCAATAGAAAAATCAAGGTCAGAGTAAATAACACCTTATCCTTGCCAATAAAAATAGAAAATGGAGTCCCACAAAGTTCAGTACTGAGCGTAACGATTTTTTTATTGGCACTCAACGAAATCACAAAACACCTAATGACACCAGTTAAAAGCACTATCTTCGCAGACGATATAACACTATACATTAGAGGTAAGAACATCAAAACAAGTCAACAAATTCTCTAACAAACGCTAAACAACATTACCGAATTTACAAAAAAAAACAGGTTTTAAAATATCAGAAACCAAAACAATAGCGATAATTTTCGAAAAATATAAAAATACATCAAATAAATTACAGCTATCAATAGAAAACAAGAATATTAATATAGTAAACAACACAAAAATTCTAGGATTAACATTTGACAAATCATCAAATTGGAATATACACATAGAAAACCTGAAAAAACAGTGCTTATTAAAAATGAATATACTTAAAATTCTGTCCGCCAAAAATTGGGGAGCGAACATACAAGTTATTCTCAACACACACAAAACTTTCATACAACCTAAAATAGACTATGAAGCGATAGCATACAGCTCAGCAGGCGAAAGCACACTAAAAAAACTAGAATCAATCCTCAACACGAGTATGAGAATAGCCCTAGGAACTTATAGAACGAGTCCATCAATAAGTGTCTTAAGGAAGTTGTCAAGTACTGGTCGGAGACAAAAGTTTTATTGCTCGAAGTATCAAAAAAGCGTCTGCGCGCATGTGCTATAGTTTTAACTTTTGATTCTGACTGTGCTCACACACGTGGCGCGGTATATATGTACACGCGCACACTAGTCGTCGTTACCCCACCACTACTTTCTAACTGTTTCACGTGCTTAGATTCATACATTTTCTATAGACATTTTCTATTTGTATATATGTTTGAGTTGTAATTTCTCGAAAACGGTACCGCTAGTATTTTTTAATTTGTGATCAATATATTCTTTATAAAATTCTAAATTACATATTAGTTTTTGGTTTAAATCTGACACAAAACAAATTCAGAATCATTGAAAACGTCCCTTTTACAGCACTTCAATATAGGGATTACGTGTTAAAAGTTGAAACTTTAGAAGTTTATATCTCAAAAACGGTACCGCTAAAGCTTCCAAAAATTTAATGGCAAGTGCATAATGTTATTATAAACATGTGATCAAAATTTCAAGATAATCTGACACAACTCGATTCACTTGATGAACTCGATTTACTTGAACCCCCTTAAGTGAATGTAATATATTACTACTTGATCTCAGACGGAAAAAGATGACTCAAATACACCGTCAACTTAATGACTTCACCAAACAATCAAGCATTCTGGCTACTAAATAAAATATCTGAAAACAAACCAACAAAATATAAATCAAATCAACCACTATACCACCGAATTACCAAGTATCTCATAGAACTAGAAATGCGACAGCCAATAGTCTACTGTAATCCAATCGAAACAACACAACCTTGGATAAAAGAAACACAAACACTCTTAAACAAAGAAGCTACCAGTGAAAATGAATTAAGAAACACATTTCCTAATCATAAAATTATCCACATGGCCATATTTCATGGAGAAAGCTCAATTGGAGCAGCAACAGCGTTACCAGCAAGTGAGGAAATTCTTTTAAAACTCCCAAAATGGACCACATCTCGATCTGCCCTCGACATTACTATCCTCAAAACAATAGAAGCTGTGGTACATTCAGAAGAAAAAATTTTAATAAAAATACATCAACCAGGAAGTAACAATAAACCAGCAAGCAGCCCACCAACAACAATAACAACAAAAATAATAAAAAACATAACTAATCAAAAAAACAATAACATACTAATACATTATGAACAAGAGCCCGCCAACTCCACACATATCATAGAACAATACGCCAAAGAAGCATGCCAACTTAAATACATCAATATACAATATAAATTAAACAAAGAAGATTTCTACAAACTAATTGACATTAAATCAAAAAAGAAACGTAATAAAATATGGCAATCCGACAACAACAAATCTACATTAAAAAAGATAAAATTAAACGTTAATGACAACAATATGACCTCAAAATACAAGAGAAGAGACCAAGTACTAATCAATAGGCTGCGCATAGAACACACAAAATTAACTCACCAACACATCATCACCAGAGAAAATAGAGAAGAATGTGAACTATGTAAAGAAAAAATCAGTGTAAAACACATACTTTACAGATACTACAACGAAATGCATCAAAGTTAAAAAATAATCTGAGTGACATCTTAAAAAGTTCTGAACAGTGTTCCAAAATCAAATTCATAGATAAAATCAACATAAGACATTTACTTTAACCAAATAATAAAGCGCAATATTGTACAAGTCAGTATAAAAAAAAAACACAATTATTATGTAAATTTAATATTAAAAAATTATGCATAGTTTCAAATCACTAATACAAATAAAGGGGGACACGACTCAAAATAAAGAATTTTAATAATAATATTAGTTTTGAAAATAAATTGTAAGTTTTTATAATAGAATATATAATATATTTTCATTTTATGGAATTTGTCGATTGGTAACAATAAGTTTTAATTTCTTTCCTTTCTTAAAAATTTAATTCCTATTCTAATATTAAAATATTCACTTTTGAATCAAATATAAAGCTTTAAATTTTGGTGGGATATTTAAGTAACTGAGATATTATAATTAGGTCGATTTCTTTCAGGGTACAAATGAAAAATTTTAATAATCCGGATAGCACATTTGAAAAGAAGTTATCTGATTCTTTTTTGTATTTTCTTGTCAAAATAAAAATTTCTCACTACACATGAGCAGAAGGTAAATATTCATTCGATTAGCTGGATTGATGTACAGAACTTGTTTTTTATCAAATTCTGCAGGGGTGAAAATGAATTTTTTGTGTTTTTTAAGTGGTACAAATCAAAACGAAGATATGTACATTGTTTTTATCTAATATTTAAATAAATTCATGCCAGAATCCAGATTTCCCACCGCACATGCGCAAAAAGTATATTCATTTGAACTTAGTAGGTTATAATATGGAAATACTATTTTCTTAATTTCTATGAAGGTGCAAATTAATTTTATAGTACTGCGTGACATAAATTCGCATTTTTGATACGCTTTTCCGAGGAAAAAATAGCCTATTTTTCAACAGTGAAAAAAAAGAACTGCGAAAAAATGTTAACTTTTTTATACCGTTTAATAAAGAAAGGCTATGATCAACAAGAAACGTCAGTGTAATAATTTGATATCTTGATTATTTTATAGAGTTTTCATTGATAATTATAAGGTGTAAATTGTTGGAACTCATTTATATTAATAATTTTAAAATTAAATAATTATAAGCAAGTAAAATACGAGTAAAACTAAAATTAATAGTAGCGTAACATGCAAAGCGAAGATGTATAGTCATTTCGGCGTTGTATTATAAAATGCCTCGAGGAATCCCCTATTACTACGGACGATTGCTATTGCTATACTATACATAAGTTACCTCCTCACCGCTCCTACGACGCTAATACATACGTGAAACAAAATTTAAATTTATGACTTTATAAAAGATGATTTCAACAAACAATTTCACATAATATCAATTATATTGATTAAAATTAATTATTATTACACATTTCAAGTATATTTTTAAAAAATAATTTTTTAAAATCTTTTTCGATTTTTCATTCACGGAATGCCTAATACTTGCTTTTTTACAGTTTTCGTTTTTATTTTTTGAATTATCATTCGTGAAGTGAATAGTTTCCGTTTGTTATTGTTTTTTATTAGTACAGATTTAATATGGCAAATTTATATAACTCGAACTATAAAATAATATAAGATACTCGTAGCTTCAATGTCCTATTATTTCACGGCGTCAAATAGAGGACCATTTCAGCCACCTGTATCTTAATATACTATTTCGTGTTTTTTGAGTGGTACAAATCAAAACAAAGATATTTAAATTATTTTTTTTACAAAAAAAAAAAAATATTTTCGTGCCAAGAGTGTAGGTTTTCCAAGATTTCATTGTTTTCATATTTTTTCATTTTTCCAGGCGGTACAAATTATTTAAAGGTAACTTCTAGAAAGTACAAATAAAAATAAAGCTAATTATGTGTTTTCTATCATAAAAATAATTTTTTTTGTGTCAGGAACTACGCGGTCTTCTACTCGGGTAGTCGACGCTACCAGACGGCTGATGGACCGCAGAGGATGAGAGATGATGCGCGACAGTTTCACTTCAATCACCATCCATTTTTAGGTGAAAATTACACTTACATTAAAAATAGTCGAACAGCTTCCTAAAGAGGGGAACATGCACCAGGATAGGCTTAAACTGTTGTTTTTACCGCATTTATTATGTTCAGAAAATTTGAGAATGATCGAAAGTATGCTCTTTTTCTTATGGCTCAAGAAACACGTAGAAAAATATAAAAAAAGTATCATTTTTGACGTATAAAATTATGTACCGTGAAAAGGGATTTTCCAATCAATACCAAAATTTAATTACATATTCTACTCCAAGAAACGAGTAATTTAAGACCTTATTGAAGTGTGTACCACTCCAGAAACTTGTATTATAGACTTTTGAATTGTTTTGAATTCGAGTTCTCAAGATGAAAAAGTTACTGAGAATCCCTCATATGCATGCACCAAGCCACCATCGATTAAGTTGCGTTCATCAGTATATGGGTGATTCTATTCGAATGGGTCCAATTCAAATTTTGAAATAATAGAAAATAAAGGTGTTCATTTTAAAAATTTTACTCAGGTTTTTTTATGGTTATATCTAATAGAACAATATCCCAAAGTAGCCAAGCTGTCCATAGGTTATTCCCAGAAAAACTGATAGATAAAAAATATACTGATACAGAGGAATCACTTTTATTCCAGGGAAAATACTTTTTTTATTACCATCACTTGATATATTATTTTCTAATAATATTTATCTCGAACAAAGATTCTAAACTATCTGAAATACTTTAGAATTAGCTATTACCATATATGGATGAATTTTTAAAAATAAAAAACTACGAGTTACAGCAAAAATATTTATTTTCAAACATTATTAAAAGAAAGTTAAAGAACAAATATATTCATACTTGAGAAAGTTTGCTTTTTCAAAATATATAATAACATTATTTTTGTGTTTGAGAGTGGAGTTAAGTGTACTTGATGATAAAGGATTAGTAGGGAGTTCGCCACGTCCACGTGTAGAAACCATTTTATTACCAATACAATCTAAAATAATATATTATCAATTTATAGATTTTCCAATTCAGATTTTTCAAAGACTTTCATTTAAATTCAAATAATTATATACTTACATTGATATCAACGACAAACTCTTCATCAAGGCTAATGACAAACTGATATTTTTATTTTTTGAGTACTAATGTAACCTTTGATTTCGCTTTATTTATTTGTAGTATATACGTAGTATATAGTATAGTATGTAAATATGACTACAGTGATTGTTTACAAAAAGATTTGAGAATGCACTTACTCGAAAATTCTCCACAAATATATATATATATATATATATATATATATATATTCAATTTTGAATATATAAAAATTATAAGCAGTATAATATGTATTAAATTTCAAGTGTACAAATAATTTAACACTTCATGGTATGAAATTCATGAATAAAATTGTTGACTTATATGAATAAAACAGTCTCCAACATTCACTGCTATACAAACTTTTTTAGTTGTACATTACTACTTTCTTAAACGTCTATTACGTATTTGAATATGCGCTTATATCATCTATGACAGTTAAATGTTTAAAGCCAGAAGAATTATCGTAGAAAAGGTAACTTAGTTTTCATAAGTGAAATGATGTTTACACGTAAACAAAAATGTATTCTATGATCAACAAAGTAATTTTTCAGTGAAAAAAACATATAATAACAATATTTCCATGTGATAGGAATAGCTTATATTTTCATAAGATTCAAATATAACATTTTTTATTACTATTGCTTTTCATCTATGAAAAAATATACATTTTTTTTTATAATAACAGAGGTCAAAGAAAATATTTTTTTTTCAACCATTCTGCTGAAATGTATTACGGATGGAAAAAAATATTTTTTGATCTTTCAGAAGTATTAATTCATCTATCCTGTATCTATACAACGTTTAAAAAAAAATTTTATATATGATTACAGACAGGGAAGATTACTTTTTATACTTTCTACGGGTCCCTACAAAAGCTACATTGAAATTAGCGATTAAAAAGTCAACGGATCATAAAGTTACAACCTGAAAGTATATGAATAATTTGTGGTTAATAATATTTGAACCTTGTATTGATAGTTTATTAAACTATTACATATGATTACCCGTTAGAATAGAATCACCCATATAGACGATCTTACTGCATTTGACGGCATTAGCTAATGCGCAAACCTTCGCAATTATGTAATACCTAATTATAAAACAATACATATATTGTACAATGCATCTGCATACAAATCAGTATACATATTGATAATTTTATTGTAATTAAATTGCATTTTCAGCACCTTCAGTGCGCTAATAAACAAATAATGTACATTTTGAGACATGATAAAAATGTTCTCATTAAAACTTATACCATCAAAAAATGCGTAATGCAACATAATGTGTAATGATTCAGTAAATATATTGCGTAAATGAGATCTTGCGAACTGCAAGATCATTTACTGTTATAAGTAACATCTTTTTAAGTTGTTACTAGCAAAAACTGTAATACTATAAAATAAATAATCACTGTTGTAAATAGTCAAAAAGCTTTATTGTGATAAAATTATAATTATTGTTGTAAAAAATATATATAGTACATTAAAAACGTCACCAATATCTTAGCGACAAATAAGTATTGTTAAAAAAAGCTAATATTTTGTAATCAAACAAACACTAATACTGTGGTAATGTATAAATAATTGCGATGAATGATTGAGATGAGTTTATCGTATGCAGAATGATTTTTGATCTCGTGAATACTTATAGTAAATTTATTAGCATTGGCTATGATTAGAGGAATGTTAACCTCTAATGCGATAAATAAATTTTATATAATAATGTGTGATAAAGGAACGAGGGCAATACAACACATATTTTTTTCACTTGTAATAAAATAAAAACTACCCACACAACATTTTTTTGTTGGGAGGGAATGATGTGGATACATAAACGTAATCTATGTATGAGTATGGCGCTATAAGCGCACTAATTGCGCAGGCGTCAAGCCAGACTAGCGAGTAACAGCAAGCAAGTCACTTCCTTACATTAAATCTAGCTCCAACGGTCCTTGTGCTCAGTCACACTAACCGTCTAAATATATATAACATATAACTTATATATTTTGTCTTTTGTTCTTTAGACACCTCTCTCTTGTTTTCCTCATCCTGAGTGACTACCAAAAATTCATCAGTCTTACAATACTATGACATCAATTTTCTATTTTCCTTAAGAACAGGCCGGATTTGCTGTCCTTGTCTAATTGAGTTTTTTTGTTATTTCCTCAAGTATTAATCGGTGTATCTGCGAATTGAAAGTTGAACGCAATAGATATTATTATTATGAATATTTATGCACAAAAACAAAAAATTCAACTAATTTGTTTTATAGAAAAGTAAGGAATGCTGAAGTAAAAGGTTATGTTTATAATATTCTTGCGTGCCTTATTTTTCTCAAAAACAAATCAGTTGAACTTTTTGTTTTTGTGCATAAATATTCATAATAATAATATGTATTGCGCTCAACCTTCAATTTGCAGATACACCAATTAATACTTGAGGAAATAGCAAAAAACTCAATTAGACAAGGACAGCGAATCCAGCCTGCTCTTAAGCAGGAAATTCAAATTGAAAAAATACGCGAAAAAACTGAATATATGATAATTATTTTCAAAAGAAGAAATTGTACACAGTATTCATTATTATAGAATTTTTTACATTGAAATTTCAGTTATTTTTAATCAATATAAAGATTATATCCGATTTCCTGGTAGAAAATGGACCATATTTTGGATAGAATTTCCAGTCAAAGAAAGATGAAATGACACTTATCTAGAAATTATAGAAACTCTTTGAACAAAAGTCTTAGATAAGTTTCATTTTAAGTTAACATTGACTAGAAATTCTAATCAAAACATGGTAAATTTTCATTAGGATTCTTATTCATTGTAAACACATTTAAAATAATTAACCAGAAAATTAGTCACGATTTGTAAAGGTTTACTAACAACTTTTTTGTATACTACTGCACCATACATTTTTATAAATTTTTGAATAATTTGCGAAAATAAGGCCCTTTGCAACATTTATGCCTTTTGTTATAGGGACTTATAATAAATGCATATATATATATATATATATATATTGTAACCTTTCCTACCCGTAATTCTGTTATCCTAAAGGTTCTTTATTTAAATGGTATTCTTTGTTCTTAGAAACTCTATGTGGTATCGCGTTAAAGGATCGTTAAATAGCTAGCGCGCCATGCCTAGCTATTTCGGACCCTGTATTTCGTTTTAATGTTGTTAAAGTCGTTTATAGCTAGGACGCCTTGCCTAGCTATAGCTGACTTTTAAGATATATTTGTTAGTATTATTTAGGATTATTATGTGAAAAGCCCGTTATTATTAAGGACCAAATGCCTTAATATTCGGGGCTTTACACCGGGTTAATTGGATGAGGGTATATCTTGGAAAAGCTCTTTATTAACAACTTAAATTAAGAATTTCATTGGTCTTTCGACCTCCGTGCCTTCATATTTCGGCAAAGGAATTTTTATTTTATTATTATAAGGTTCGGAACCTTGCGTTCGAATCCCATTATTTTTTAGTTTTTCTTTTAACTCATTAATTTTTTCTTCTTGCTCTTGAGCAGTATCATCTATTTTTTGAGTTAAATTGTCTCGAACCATTTTAATGGCTTCATCATCATTTATTGTCTTTTTTAATTTAATAAGTTCTTCATTTAAAGATTCATTTTTAGTTACTAAATCTCCATTTTCTTTTTTATATTTATTTAAAAGATTTTTAATTACAATATTGTCTTCTAATAAGTTTTTTATCTTATTTGACAATTTATTCATTTGTTCTTTTAAATTTATTGTTTCCGCATCTGCGATTTTTTCTAAAATAAAGTTTATGGATTTGTCTGGACTAGCTGAGTTGACTTTTTCATCTAACTCTTGTTGTTTATTGAACAACAATGTTAGCTCATATGACACAGCTTTCATCCATTCGTTTTGCTTTATGTTGACGTCTTCCTCCATGGTCATATCAAGATTTTCTAGTTCTTGTATCAGTAACTCTGATCTTCTTTTCGCCATCTTGATTTTTATTTTTATTACAATAGTTTAATATTTCCAAAACTAAAATTTAAAAAATTTCTCGTTTAGTTAATTATTTTTAAAATTAATTTTTGCGAAATTTAATTTTTTTTATTTTAAATACATATAAATTATAAAGAACGAAATATTCAAATTTTAGTTTCGTTTACAATATATTTTTTATTTTGACAATTTTGATTTTAATGTATTTTTTAATATTAATTTTTATTTATCGTTATTTTTAATCATTATTTTTAAAATCGTTTATATTATTTTATTTTAATATTTGTTTCTCATTATTTAAGAATTTGCGTTTAAGAATTTCTTTTGTCTTTTATTTAGCCATCGACCTTTTGACTTTACCATATGTATTCTCTTATAACATTCGCGTTTAGACTTGAGATTTGCGCATATATAGCAAAAGATTCTTAAAGAATTTCAGCTGTGTACATTGTAACACTAATCTTCTTGCTTTTCTGCGCGACCTTCAAGTCTCTTTCTTTTATCATTAACGAATAATATGTTCGAGAATTTT
Source organism: Anastatus disparis (assembly GCA_017163975.1). Classification (NCBI taxonomy): domain Eukaryota; kingdom Metazoa; phylum Arthropoda; class Insecta; order Hymenoptera; family Eupelmidae; genus Anastatus; species Anastatus disparis. Next base: position 378,308 of record JAFFSR010000233.1, read on the forward strand.
ACATTTAAAACAAAAATTTGGTCAAATTATTTTAGCCTTTCTTCGAACAAAAGAAATTCTTTTACATTATCATTTTTATTTTCTTATAATATATTTCTGGTATTTTCTATACCATTTTTTGTGCATCTTCATGCCTTTTTTTGATTTTTTATTGTTTTATTATTTTTATTCTATTATTTTTTATAATTTTATTTTTCATTTTTATTTTTTGTTTTATTATTATTTGTTAAAAATTTTATTATTTAATATAAGTGTTAACACACGACTCATTCTCGCGTGGGTTTTCTTAACAGCGGTTAAGATCCCGTGGGCGCCAATGTAACCTTCCTTCCTATTATTTAGTTTAATTATTATTTATTTTAATAATTATCTTATTTATTGAGAGCGCGGCTGTCTCATTATAAATGACGATTCGTTTTAGAGAATCGTTACAAGCTAGCGCACCATGCCTAGCTTGTGCAGACTCTTTGTGTGTGTTTTGTTGTTTTGTTAAAGTCGTTTATAGCTAGGACGCCTTGCCTAGCTATAGCTGACTTTTAAGATATATTTGTTAGTATTATTTAGGATTATTATGTGAAAAGCCCGTTATTATTAAGGACCAAATGCCTTAATATTCGGGGCTTTACACCGGGTTAATTGGATGAGGGTATATCTTGGAAAAGCTCTTTATTAACAACTTAAATTGAATCACTGTACAATGCAAAAACTAAGAGTAATCTCGCGCTTAATAAAGAGATACTTGCTTGTAGCACGTGTCAGGCCATTCGCCACTTGTGCTACGAGCAAGCGTGTCTTCACACCAAGAGAGCTGATCCAAGAGTGCCAGAGTCGCGAGCTCCTCGCACTCTTTGCTTCAGCTCTCTTAGGTCTCTCTCCCACTCTTCTATCTTAATAGAAGAGAGGGAGAGTCGCCGTATATTTTCAGCGGTACTTACACATGCAAACGCGTGTACGTATATACGCGCGCTTGCATGTTCAACCACTTTGGTCTTTTTGGGTGTTTGCGCGCGCATCTTCCAGTATCGTACGGTTTCAGGGCCGTACATACTCGGGCGCTCACAATATATATATATATACACAACCTGGCGTTAGTTAAAAAATGGTGATTTTATTTGCTATATTATACAAATTTTCCGAAATCAAGGATAACTTTGATGAAACTCTATTTATGAAATTGAACCCTTTATGGCACTTATGCCTTTTATTATAGGGGCTTATAATACCATTTTTTATATATATGCAAAATGGCACAGGTGAGAAAATTGATAATTTCTCCAGAATTTTTGCAAACTTTACAACTTACGCCTTGAATTTAGATTCGTTTAATCATCATGCCGATGCTTGATTCGTATTTAATTTGTCATACATATTATTGTATTTCAAAGGCATAAGTGAGAAAATCACAAACTTAAGCAAAAAGTTATTAGCTACTTTACTTAAGCCTCAATGTATTCAACCCTTATCTGCAGTGATGAGAAAATGACTAACTATAATCGATTGTTTTTACAATTTCTCCCCAAAATTCCAACCCTTAACGGGATGTCGGAGCTGCAGCAATTGAGTTTTGCTCTTTTTATTTTATCAATATCTTTTTAAATTCATAAATTAAAAAAATATAATGACTTGTCCCCACTAAAGCTATATTAATACAATAATTTTTGTTAAAATAAAAAATCATTTGGACTTGTTATTTTTTTATGAGCTTGGATTGGAAATTAGATATCAAACTCGATAAACCTAACCTTAAATACGATACATTGAAAGTTTTTATTATAACTTTATATGTATAATATTTTAGTGGATTTCTTGAGTTGTTCGCACTAAAGTTTAATCTTAAAAATTTTTACTTTGTAGCAAAAAAACTTGATTGAACGCATCGTTTATTCATAAGTTAGGATTGGAAATATTATTAGAAGGCGAGCAGCTTCGTCATGCTCTTAAGACCCTTGCTGCACTTATGCCTAAGTAATTGATGTTCGAATCAACCCTTTTCTATCGTTTGATAATAGTAGCATAAGTAAAAAAATTGTTGCAAAATACAAAAAATTTCGCAAAAGAAAAATTTATTTTCACAATGATGGCACCACGAGGACGACTTAATTTTTCACTTAAATTTTTATTTGTGTACTTACATACTACCAATGATACTTTAACTACTCAGAGAGGCATAAGTAAGAGAATTATCAACGAACTTCTGTTGTTATATCCCGGTCTATAAATAATTATTATCATATAAATTATTTTTCTCTGCAAAACATTTGAAAAGAATTTTTTTTATGTAATTTTTAATGATTTCAAATTGCTTATTCATGATTGTTAATGTTAAGTTTTTTTTTCAAACACATCCATAATTTAAATTAATTAAAATAATGATTTTAGAAAGTCATATGCATACTTTGACAAAAGATGTAATGTTTATCTGACCTTAAAATTCAAATTAGCAATCTAAAAACCTTATAAAAAACATCTCATCTTATTTAAAATATATTAGGACCCAATTTTTTTTAAATTCTGAGTTGGTAACTCTGATTTCAAATGAATAACCCTTATGGCCCTTTTTCTATGTGTCGTAAAGATTATTTATTTAAAATCAGAGTTACCAACTCAGAATTTAAAAAATGGTTTTTCGCTTGTCTTTTTGCTTTCTCATAGAGAAAGCATGGTATCGATCAAAAATTATTTTTCTATTTTTTCACTAATTTTTGCATATTTGTACTCAGGGAATCGAAAAAGGTGATTTTTAAAGAATGTCTGTATGTATGTATGTGTGTGTGTATTCATTTACCTAATTGGATCTCGAAAACTACTCGATGGGTATGCTTCAAATTTTGCATACAATTTATTTTTTTGTCTAACTCGTGAGGAAAATATTTGAGATTGGTTTTCTTAGCGTCGTTTTGATTTCAAAACCATTTAAAAAATTAAAAAAAATCTTGATTCTTCATTTTTTTTAATTTTACGCAAACTACTCGATGAATTCGCTCTAAAATTTGCATAATTTGGAAATCATTTGCGATTGCCAAAAAAAGGAAAGCTTTTGAAAACTAATTTTCTTAGGTTACTAGGAGAATGTCACATCTCCGGATCACGGATTTCGCTCAAATTTCGGGATAAGTTTTCAGGTGACAAAATATGGAAAAAGCTTAAGTTATAGTCGCAAACGCTCAATATTTCCCTAGTTACAGGCAGTTAAAGAAAATCACTAAAAAATCTGCTAGATTTTCAAACACTTATAGCTCTCAAGCATTGATAGCTAGAAACTTGAAAATTTTAGCTCAGCTTTTAAATAAAAGCTTCGGAAGGATTTGAGCTCAGCTTTTATTTAAAAAAAGTTTCAAGCTTCTAGCTATCAATGCCGAAGAACAATATGCGTTTAAAAATCTAGTAACTTTTTTAGTGATTTTCTTTAATTGCCTGAAACTAAGGAAATATTGATCGTTTGTGACTATAACTTTAGCTTTTTCCATATTTTATCATCTGAAAACTTATCCCACAGTTTGAGCAAAATCCGTGATCCAGAGATGTGACACTCTTCTAGTTAGTTTTAATTATAGAGTTTTCTGAAATTTTTGAAAAAATTGTTTATATACAGTTAGTAAATTAGATCTCGTGAACGACTCGATCGATTTGCTTCCAGTTTTGCATACGATTTATTTTTTTGTATGACTGGGAGGGGGGGGGGGAAGCTATTGAAAATTGGTTTTCTTAACGTAGTTTTAAATTTAGAGACATTTTAAAAATTTTTTAGAAATTTGGATTTCTCATTTTTTTGGTATTCTACGTAAACTAGTCGATGAATTTGCTTAAAAATTTACATGTAAATTATTTGCGATCGCTAAAATAAAAAAATTTGAAAATTGATTTCCTTAGCGTAGTTCTAATTTTAGAGCATTTTAAAGATTGAAAAAAATATTTCATTTTTCATTTTTCTTCTATTTTATGTTAATTACTCGATAGATTTGCTCTAAAATTCATATAAAAGTTATTCGCTACTGTCAGTAGTAAGCAAGCTTTTGAAAACTAGTTTCCCCAGCGCAGTTTCAATTTTAGTGCATTTTAAAGTTTTTAAAAAAATTTTAAAATGCTCTATTAAAATTACGCTAAGGAAATCAGTTTTCAAAAGTTTTTCTTCTTTTTGCAGTTGCAAATAATTTTTATGCAATTTTTAAAGCAACTTCATCGAGTTTTTTACGTAAAATAAAAAAAAATTAAGAAAATTTCATAAACGTAAATTTTGTAAACAAATTATCCTTAGTAATATATCCAAATTTATAATTATATATACATATATATACATTTCTGAATTTTTTGCGCTTATTGAGTACATCGATATAAATCTGTCGTTTCTTACTTCCATTTAACGAACTTTAAAAAACGCTTTCAAGTGCTTTGGCGCAATGTTGTCTCATAGAGCTCATTGATTTTGAGTAATTTAAATTAATTTTTTAAATGTGACAAGATGTAAAATTTTCAAAAATTGATTTTTCTAGCGCAATTTAAATTTTAGAGCATTTTGAAAATTTTGAAAAGAAAATGTTATTTATTTAAAAATTAGATCTAGAAAATTAATCGATGAATTTGCTTCAAATTTTGCATACTATCTATTATTTTGTCTAAGTAGGCGGAAAGCTATTGCAAATTGGTTTTCATAGAATAGTTTTTTTATAGAGCCATTTTAAGAATTAAAGAAAAAATTTACGTAAATCACTTGATGGATTTGCTTTGAAATTTGCATGGGAATTATTTGCAATTGCCAAAAGAAGGATGACTTTTAAAAACCAATTTCAAAGTTACGCTGGTAAGTAGATAAGCTATAGGCATACTGGATCATGTTCCTTCTGGATCACCCCCTCTCTCCTCAAAGTGATCTAGAATGTAATGTGTGTATAAGCCCATAAGAGTATCCCCTTCTTCGAGTGACTTTTTGAATTTTGGTTTTTATTTACGCCCACCCTTCCCTACTCCATGTGATCGAGAATGTAATGTGTGTATAAGCCCATAAGAGTATCCCCTTCTTCGAGTGATTTTTTGAACTTTGGTTTTTATTTACGCCTACCCTTCCCTACTCCATGTGATCGAGAATCCGATGTGTGTATAAGCACATAAGAGTATCCCCTTCTCCGTGTGATTTTTTGAATTTCAGTATTTTGTTCACGCCCACCCTTCCCTACTCCATGTGATTTAGAATCCAATATGTGTATAAACCCATAAGAGTTACCTGTTTTTGTTTGATTTGTAGGTGTCCCCATACGGTAGGGAGTCCCAAGATGTTTTTTTCTTTTGAAAGATTAATGTTTACGATTGCATGTTTTCCTTTTTTTCATCTCTATGACTTTTTTTCTTTAAGCCACCTTCTTTTGATCGATAGATATTTTTCCTTTGGTCAAGGAATATTTTTCCTTATCTTTTACAAATAAGAGTTCTCTTTTTTTTTTTTTTAAACAGGATGAAAAAAGATAGCTGACCCTTATAATAAATTTTTTTCTCAAAAAAGATTTTCTTTCAAAAAGATAAAGACAGTATTATATCTTAAAGGTTGCATGATTTATTATTTTCATGCACCTGCGACTCAAAAAAGAACACATACACAGTGTACTGCATTAAGAGAAAGGACATTCTTTTCCTTCTCTTCTAAAAGCTGGTAAATTTTTTGTGCAACGTTCAAGAAAATGCATAGTGGGCAGCGCTATAAAAAAAGACTCTCCATCTGCCGAAAAAACTTTATGTTTGCTAGTGACCCTTTCGCTTCCCCGCAGCGCCACTTAGTCGGCGCAATCAGTGTACTGAAAACGGACTCTGATTACTCCGATAATCTTAATGCGAAGACTCTCCATCCGCCGAAAAAACTTTATGTTTGCTAGTGACCCTTTCGCTTCCCCGCAGCGCCACTTAGTCGGCGCAATCAGTGTGCTGAAAACGGACTCTGATTACTCCGGTAATCTTAATGCAAAGACTCTCCATCCACAGAAAAATTTTACGTTTGCTAGTGACCCTTTCTCTTTCGCTTCCCCGCAGCGCCACTTCGTCGGTACAGTCAGTGTGCCAAAAAACGGACTCTGATTGCTCCGATAATCTTAATGCAATCGGCGCTTTACGCAATGCTGAAGGATACATGCGGCGCCTAATGTCTTTGGGTGCAGGTATACACAGAAAACCCTCGGTCTCGTCATTGTTTTACCACTGCATGTTTTTTTCTTTTTCATCTTTATGACAGCTTCTTTAACCCACATGCTTCTGATCGATAGATATTTTCCCTTTGGTCACTTTCACATTACTTTACTATTTAAAGTCACTTGTTTTCATTTTGTTGGAAAAAGACCTTTTTTTTTCCTTTTCGTAAAAATATGTTTTCTTTTACTGAGAAAAGAAACCTTTTTTTTTGGTTTTCATGTTTATAATCTTACAATCTTTTTTCTTTCAAAATTGAAACTCTTATTGTGCCCATTCTATATCCATGCATTAAGTTAAAAAAAAAATAAGGTTATTGGTGAATTTTTTTCTTTTCAGAAAAGGTTTTCTTGACAGGTTTATATTTTTGAAAGTCACTTGTTATCTTATTTTATCTTTTTTTTTTGAGAAAAAAGGTCTTTTACTTTTTTCCTAAAACGATATATCGGTCATTTAATTTTGGAAACGAAGCCTTTTGCGAATGCATTCTTTTTACATAGAAAAAAGGGCGTGGAAAATACTTGGAGGATTGTCAAAAAATTTTTTCCGCAGGTAGGTAATTTTTGTAAATTTTTTTGTATAAATACCGTGGTGCATGCGATGAAGAGCATTCAGTTTTCTCTCAAGTCTCATATAGTTGAGAATTCAATTTAAATTTAAATATTTAAAATGACGAATACGAGCAACAGCATTAGAGCAATGCGGGAACGCATTCAATGGATAATGAGGAATGGCTCATTTTTCCTACTAATGCTAGACCATTTAAGCTGGGCAATGGATGCAATTAATGCATGTAAGTTTTTATTAATAATACATTTTAATTATATTTCTTCATAATTACGAAAATTTTTTTATATTTTTTTATAATTTAATTTTTTTCTTGTTTCAGTACCACCTTCGCCGGTAAGTGCGACGATGCAGCAGCTATTCGAGGGGATGGAAACCCCAAAGGCGAGCCCCAGCCCGAATCGTAAGCGCACTACCAGGAACAGGTCATCGAGCTCGAGTTCGAGCTCCAGCTCAATTGGCACCTCATCAACGTGTTCTTCGTGTCACTCGGGGAAGTCGAAAAAACTGAGGACGCTGAATAACGTAGAAGGTAAATTTTATTCTCTTCACCACATAAGAATTAAATTTTCATATTAAATTTAATATATATGTATATTTTCTGTTTCAGAATCAAAGAAGGTTGCAGACACTCCTCTTCGGGAGAACTTGCCGCAACCAGGGCCCTCAGGTCTTCATATAAGTAAGTTTGAGAAATAAAAATATTTTATTAAAATAAAAAGAAAAAAATATTAAAATATTTATTTTTTTGTTTTAGCATCAATGAAGGATTCTACTCCTCTTCGGGAACCTTCACCGAAACCTTCATCTTCAGGATCTAACGTGGGTAAATAAAAAAAATTAAATAATAATAATAATTTAATGCATATAAGTTTATTTAAATAACTAATTAAATTTTCTTCTTTTTTCAGAAATAAATGGCAGGAAAGCGTATCATCATGAGCACCAGACCCCCTAAAACATCTAAGAACGATAATGATGAAATATCAATTATTGGTCAAATAGAATCCAAATCAACTCAACAGGATGTGTCTTCATGCAGTGGTATTAAAATAATAGACGATGAATCATCTAAGAACGATAATGATGAAATATCAATTATTGGTCAAATAGAATCCGGATCAACTCAACAGGATGTGTCTTCATGCAGTGATATTAAAATAATAGGCGACGAAACATGGATCAAATAAAAAAATAATTTTATAATTAATAAATTTATGTAAAAGTTTTGTGTTATGAAAAAAAAAAATTTGTATGTGAAAAAAAAGATTGTAATTTGTATGAAATAAAAAAAATTTTTAATGTAAAAAATTGTATGTATAAAAAAAAATTTTGTATGTATTAAAAATTTATATTAAATGAAAAGAAAATAAACGATATAAGCTAATGGAAAAAAAATAAATGAAAGCTCAAACTCGCTCATTTTACCAAAAATCACCATCCTGACCTGCAAAAAAGAATATAATCTTCATTTATATAAGAATTCTTTTTATTAAATATATATATATTTTTTTTAAATACAATTCCTTAAAATATACATTAAATTAAAAAAAAAAAAAACAATTCAGGAGATAAAATAATAATAAATCATTTTAATCATAAAAAAACTTTATTTTTTTTTCTTTTTAATACATTTTCAATTTTCAAAATTTTTATTTATTTGCGAAATACAAACATGTACATTTCATACTTTGATTTTGTTTCAAAAAACTATCAACTTCATTTATGTTATTAATATTTAAGTAATTGCGTAGCCATGCCCGTATAGCAATAGCATTATTAACTGCACACACGGGTCTTTTTCTTCTTATGCAGAAAACATGGTTCAAGCAGAAGTGTCGCTTATCACTTATTATTTCTTCTAATGCTGGACAGCCGAAATCTTCAACATTTGAAATTGACCTGTGAATAAAATAAACAGAATAATTAAACTATAATATAAAAGTATAAGAAAAGTATTAAAAAGTATGAAGAAAGTATTAAAAAGTATGAAAAAAGTATTAAAAAGTATGAGAAAAGTAAAAAAACTTATGAAAAAAGTATGAAAAAGTATAATGTGTATTAAAAAAAAGTATAAAAAAGTATAAAAAAAGTATAAAAAAGTATAAAAAAAGTATAAAAAGTATAAAAAAGTATAAAAAAGTATGAAAAGTATTAAGAAAATGATTAATTTGAATATAAAAAGTTTAAATATACTTTTACTTACACACTTGGTAAAAGAGTTTTCAACCATTGCACTTTCTGCTCTCCTTTGACAAATAATTTTTTGATTCCTTGCGAGCAGATTTGGAAAACACGTTGTAGACGATGATATGGAATATCTCCGGAATTCCATGCTATACCGTGATGGAACCTTTTCACCCACTGAGCCATGCATTTTTCTTCTGTATTTAGTTCCTCCCATGTAATTGGAGATTTGAAAACATAGACTGTAGGTAAAGCTGTTTTTCTAAAATTGAGGAAACTAACTTCTTTGAAAATAAAAGAATCCTCTGATATTCTTTGAAATCCTTGAATATCACATATATAAATGCTTTCTTCTTCCGCAGACTGCATGATATAATTTTTGAACAGCATATCGTAATCACGAGTTCTAGCCATCTCGTAGCGTTAGATGTTTCAGTATGAATTAATATCGGGAAATGAGAATAGAAAATTTTCAAGTCGTAAGTTTATGTCAAGCAATTCCCCTCTTATTTTTTTAAGATTGGACGATGAAAAATAGCTCAGTTTTCACTGGTTAAACTAAAAGATGATAGTAACTCCGCCTCTAACTTTTTTAAGATTGGACGATGGAAAATCGCTCAATCCTCATTGGTTAAAACTAAGAAATGATTCTGATAGGTTAAAAAAGGTAAAAAATTCATCCCTACCCGAGAAAACCTCTCTTTTTTCTGAAAAACTTGCACTTCGTTTTACTATTGGTTAGTTAATTGAATTTTCCATTTCCCCTTATGTTAACTTTTCCTTTAAAAAGGTCTGAAGTTTTCTGGATGAGCATACTTCGTCAGAGGAGTCGTGAGTGTACATAGTCATCGGGACTAAACTTTACTAATCGTGAAAATTTGTGTTTGTGAAAGGTTATTTTAAATAAAAGAAAAAAAATGTCTTCAATTAATTTCTTTGAACGTCTTGTGCAACTACTCCGTGTTACTTTACAAAATGTAAATGAACTGAACAATACCGATCTCCATTATTGGATAGATATGTGCAATGGTAGTTTAGAGAAATTAAATGAAAAAATTGTCAATTCTGATCTTACAAGAGGAGAAAAGCAGAGATGTCAAACTTGTGTGTTACATCTTTCGGGTATTCAAGTTCAATTTGAACATCATCTTCAACGAGGAGGTGGTCTGCAATCTGAAGAAACAGAAGCTTCTGTTGAATGGCGAGATGTGCAGTCAGCTTTCGAAAACAGAATTAGAACTGGCGTAGTGGTAAATATAAATCATGTGGATATTTTAAGTTTTTTAAACGACGCCCAAGAACTCTTTAAAGTACATGTTTTTAAACGACGCCCAAGAACTCTTTAAAGTACATGTACAGTCATGCTTAGAAGAATATAGAGCTCTGAAAGTGAATTCGGATTTTACCGCAGAATTTTCCATACAGAAAAGTAGTGAAGAATTGACAGATATTAAATATTTTACAACCACAAGCACTTCAATTTTCATGTCAACGAATCTAGAAGAATGGTTCAAAATAAATATCAAAGATTCTATTTTGACACAGATAGAAGAATTTCAGGAAAAAGATTCTGGCTGGGCTCTAAAAAGTATTATAAGTCTGAGTATAAATATGAAAAAATATTCTCCGATCAAGGGCAGTTCGTACATTCCTCTACCACCTTTTATACAAAAGAAAAAAGCATGTGTCAATGTTCGTAACAATGACAATCAATGTTTCAAGTATGCTATCCTCTCAGCAATACATCCAAGTGAAACTAATACTAATAGAGTTAATCAATATAGCATGCATGAGAACAAGTTGAAATTTAATAACATAGAATTTCCAGTGACACTTAAAAATGTTCCAAAATTTGAAGAACTGAATAATATTTCAGTAAATGTGTACATGTTGAAGAAGTTTGGACAAAAGTTTGAAGTATCACCTTGCCACATTACATCAGATAAAAAGGAAAAGCATGTCAATCTACTCATCATCCAAGACTTTTACATCGATGAGTATAAAAAAGATAACACAGGCCCACAAAATGAAAAAAAATGTCTGAACTTTTGACCGGACATACATATTCCCATGTATTTTTCGACGCTGAATCCGAATCTGTAATAAAAATATAGGGTTTTCCTACCTTTTCTCAGAGTTTTATTGAAAAAACCTCATTTTTTACGGGTTTTTTGCGGTTTTTCGAGTCTAGAAAAAACAAATCATGAGATACGGTTAATTGGACTTCAAAATCGAATTCTACGGGAAAAAATACACGGAAAACCATACCTTCAAATTTTTTTAACGCGATTCTAGTCCTCTGTATGGGGCTAAAAAGATGAGGAAATCGGTAAAAGTCGAAATTTCGCCTAAAATGGATTTAAACAATATTAAAATTTAATCATGCGTCTTTTGAAGAGTCGATAAACATTGGAAATACTATCCTGGGGGTTTTTCAGATTGCTGATCATGAATTTGAAGTCAGATTGTGTAAAAACTACTTCTAGAGGGCGGTGACAAGAACTGTATATGGTAAATTTATCGATTTTTTAAAAATTTTACGTCTAAAATACTAATTTTAGAGTCTTTCACAGCATTGACTGTAAATTCAAGATATTAACTTAGCCTATTGTGTACGTTAAACTTAACATTTTGTCTATGTTTGTCTCTCTCTCTCTCTCTCTCTCTCTCTCTTCCGATGTTTTTTTTAAATTGGCTTACGCTTACGTACACGTTTCTCTTCGAATGACCGATGTAGTGGATTTCTGACACGTTTTTGTCCTTTTTCGCAGCTGTTTCTCTTTTTATCATCCAGCAGTAATCTGCTAACATGTTGATACCCCAGTTTCCTTGAAATCTACGTTCAAACTCCTTTAAATCTTGGTGAAATCGTTCACCATGCTCTTCACTAAAGTCTCCGTTATTTTCAGGAAACTGATCAACGTGTGAATCAAGAAAATGAAGTTTTAAGTTCATTAGACAACCCAATTTTTCAAAATTACGTACCATTCTTTTCACAATAGCTTTATAATTCGTGTCTTTGGCATTACCCAAAAATTTCGTCGATACCTCTTTAAAACTTAACCATGCTGCCTTTTCAACATCAGTCATGCTTTGTTCAAAGTTTTCGTCTCTAAATAAAGTTCGGATTTCAGGACCATCAAAAATACCTTCATTTAATTTAGCATCAGATTTATGGGGAAATACTTTGCTTATATATTGGAAGCATTGACCGTCCTTGTCCAAAGCTTTAACTAATTGCTTTATCAATCCAAGCTTTATATGCAGAGGCGGTATCAAAATTTTCGAAGGATTAACGAGTGGATCTTTTATAACATTCTGTTTTCCAGGTTCAAATGATTCTCTTGATGGCCAAATTTTCTTTTTATAGTGTTTTTCTCTATCTCTGCTATCAAACATGCATAAATAACATGGGTACTCCGTAAATCCAGATTGTTGTCCAAGTATCATAAATAAAATCTTTAAATCGCCACATATTTGCCATTTATGTTCTTTATATTTTATTTTCGTTAAAAGTAGTTCAAGATTGGAATACTCTTCTTTAAGTACTGTTGAATGTGCTAATGGTATAGGAGCATATTTATTTGTGATATTGAGGAGTACTGCTTTAAGGCTGCGCTTTGATGAATCAATGAATAGTCGCCAATTTTCAGGTTTGTATATGTTGGGTTTCAATTCATCAATAAGACCTTTCACGTCCGTGCAATAAACCATATTAGAATCATTCTTGAAATAATTTCTAAAGCGCTCTTCTCGATTACGATATGCACATACTTTAGTACCCTTTGTCAACATATTTCGTCTCTTAAACTCTGAAGCCATAAACTCTGATTGTTCCTTAGATAAACCACTCTTTCTAAATAAATCGTTCAGACTTTTTTGATCAAACTTTTCAACAGTTCGTTCTTCACCCTTAGGAATATACTCTTCATCACTATCCAAAGAATGTTCTTCAGGTGAACTTAGATCTTCTTCATTTGATGAGCTTCCGTCTGCGGCAATCAGATTTTCAGTTGTTTCATCTGTCGAGTTTTCATCTACATTTAGATTCCCTAAGCCTGTTGTAAAACTACCTCTCGAATCTTTATTTTCAAAAATATCTATAAAATTCTTGGATGGAAATTCTATTCAAGAAGTATTAGGATATACTATTCCTTTTTTCTGTATCTTGTCTAAACCTTGTATCTTTGTTAAACAAAAATAGCAATCATTTTCATCTTTTGGTTCCTTCCACTTTGTAGGTATAGTAAATTTTAATTTGGACCTAGCCTGACTGGTGTTGTATCGATTCATCATGGCATAACATGAAGCACATATATAATGAGGAACCCAAATTTTATCCTGTTGAGAAATCTCAATATCAAAACATTTTTGATAGATAAAATTAATATTATCTGTGATTTTTCTTTTGTTTCGTTGTCCAATATATTCTGAACATACATAACAGAAATTATCTTGAGATCCATTACACGTATGGTTAAAACTGTTATTGGATGTACTAGCGCAGTTTCAAAAAGGTTGAAAATTTGAATTAGCCATATTGTTGAATTAAACCCCACACACTAGGAATCCTGTTCCGATCGCAGGTGAGTCCGCCGTCCTAGGGGTGATAACTCTCATACCTCCCCAGGCCTAAGTATGAGAGCTTTCCGACTTTGACGAGGACAATGTCAACTCGTCGTCGGACACACTACGGCATCATTCTCACATCCTAGTGCTCCCCTGCAGGACAGCGCGCCTTCGCTGGGTTCGTTACTGCAAAGTATTGAGTACACCGAATCATTCTACACATTCCATTTTCAGGGTAGTTGTCATCGTGACCAATACTTCGCAGCAGCAGGTTTTTTTTAGGTACCCTTATAGAGTACTGATATATATATATATATATATATATATATATATATATATATATATATATATATGTATATAGCTTTGGAAAAAGATCATAAGTCCCATTCGTTTATAAACAATGCTTTAAGATCAATGACAGTGTACAACAGTGATTAACTGAACGGAGCTTTAAAATGAAACCGAATTCATTTCTAAACAACAGTACCCAGTTTTACAACAGAATAAGTATAAATAAAAAATTGACAGATCAAATTGTCTCTGACACAAACACACCAAATGAAGAAGATCTAAGTTCACCTGAAGAACATTCTCTGGATAGTGATGAAGAGTATATTCCTAAGGGTGAAGAACGAACTGTTGAAAAGTTTGATCAAAAAAGTCTGAACGATTTATTTAGAAAGAGTGGTTTATCTAAGGAACAATCAGAGTTTATGGCTTCAGAGTTTAAGAGACGAAATATGTTGACAAAGGGTACTAAAGTATGTGCATATCGTAATCGAGAAGAGCGCTTTAGAAATTATTTCAAGAATGATTCTAATATGGTTTATTGCACGGACGTGAAAGGTCTTATTGATGAATTGAAACCCAACATATACAAACCTGAAAATTGGCGACTATTCATTGATTCATCAAAGCGCAGCCTTAAAGCAGTACTCCTCAATATCACAAATAAATATGCTCCTATACCATTAGCACATTCAACAGTACTTAAAGAAGAGTATTCCAATCTTGAACTACTTTTAACGAAAATAAAATATAGAGAACATAAATGGCAAATATGTGGCGATTTAAAGATTTTATCTATGATACTTGGACAACAATCTGGATTTACGAAGTACCCATGTTATTTATGCATGTTTGATAGCAGAGATAGAGAAAAACACTATAAAAAGAAAATTTGGCCATCAAGAGAATCGTTTGAACCTGGAAAACAGAATGTTATAAAAGATCCACTCGTTAATCCTTCGAAAATTTTGATACCGCCTCTGTATATAAAGCTTGGATTGATAAAGCAATTAGTTAAAGCTTTAGACAAGGACGGTCAATGCTTCCAATATATAAGCAAAGTATTTCCCCATAAATCTGATGCTAAATTAAATGAAGGTATTTTTGATGGTCCTGAAATCCGAACTTTATTTAGAGACGAAAACTTTGAACAAAGCATGACTGATGTTGAAAAGGCAGCATGGTTAAGTTTTAAAGAGGTATCGACGAAATTTTTGGGTAATGCCAAAGACACGAATTATAAAGCTATTGTGAAAAGAATGGTACGTAATTTTGAAAAATTGGGTTATCTAATGAACTTAAAACTTCATTTTCTTGATTCACACGTTGATCAGTTTCCTGAAAATAACGGAGACTTTAGTGAAGAGCATGGTGAACGATTTCACCAAGATTTAAAGGAGTTTGAACGTAGATTTCAAGGAAACTGGGGTATCAACATATTAGCAGATTACTGCTGGATGATAAAAAGAGAAACAGCTGCGAAAAAAGGACAAAAACGTGTCAGAAATCCACTACATCGGTCATTCGAAGAGAAACGTGTACGTAAGCGTAAGCCAATTAAAAAAAAACCGGAAGAGAGAGAGAGAGAGAGAGAGAGAGAGACAAACATAGACAAAATGTTAAGTTTAACGTACACAATAGGCTAAGTTAATATCTTGAATTTACAGTCAATGCTGTGAAAGACTCTAAAATTAGTATTTCAGACGTAAAATTTTTAAAAAATCGATAAATTTACCATATACAGTTCTTGTCACCGCCCTCTAGAAGTAGTTTTTACACAATCTGACTTCAAATTCATGATCAGCAATCTGAAAAACCCCCAGGATAATATTTCCAATGTTTATCGACTCTTCAAAAGACGCATGATTAAATTTTAATATTGTTTAAATCCATTTTAGGCAAAATTTCGACTTTTACCGATTTCCTCATCTTTTCAGCCCCATACGGAGGACTAGAAACGCGTTAAAAAAATTTGAAGGTATGGTTTCCTGTGTATTTTTTCCCGTAGAATTCGATTTTGAAGTCTAATTAACCGTATCTCATGATTTGTTTTTTCTAGACTCGAAAAACCGCAAAAAAACCGTAAAAAAATGAGGTTTTTTCAATAAAACTCTGAGAAAAGGTAGGAAAACCCTATATTTTTATTACAGATTCGGATTCAGCGTCGAAAAATACATGGGAATATGTATGTCCGGTCAAAAGTTCAGACATTTTTTTTCATTTTGTGGGCCTGTGTAATCATTCTGATGATATTAGTTTACCCAAATACCACTACGTTTGGATAAAAAATATGTCTCGTCTTCTGAAATCTCAACTATCTAAGACACATGTAAAATCATTCCATTGTGAAAGATGTTTACAAGTCTTTTATAATGAAGAAAGATTGCAAGTTCATGAAAATGATTGTAAGAATTTGAATTATTGTCGAATTAATCTACCTGACTCGCAGAACAACATTTTGAAATTTGAAGATTATTATAAAAGCGAAAAAGTTCCTTTTATTATTTATGCTGATTTTGAATGTTTACTGAAGCCTACAATGAATGAGATTGCCTTCCAACTTCATGAAGCATATAGCATAGGATATTATATAAAATGTAGCTTTGATGACAGCTTATCTTTTTATAAGTCATATAGAAAAAATATCGAAGATGGACAGACTCCTGCACAATGGTTTGTTTAAGAATTAAAATCAATCAGTGAGGAAATTGATGAACTCTACAAGAATCCGAAACCATTAAAACTTACGGATTTAGAAGAATTATCTTTCCAGAGGTCAACCATTTGTCACATATGCCGAAAACTAATCCGTGATGAAGAACTCGCAGTACGAGATCACTGTCATCTCACAGGACGGTAAGATATTAATTATAGTTATATTTCAATGAAAGAAAAATTTACTTTATCATGCAAATTTTTTTAAAATATCTATTTTTTTACATTAGTTTCAGAGGTGCAGCACATAATTCATGTAATTTGAATTACAAGTATTCAAAATTTATTCCTGTGGTTTTTCATAACCTCAATTACGATACACACTTCATTTTGAAAGAGATAGCCACATCTTCATTGATGGGAGGACGAGTTACGCTATTGCCACATAATAAGGAAAAATATATTTCTTTTACAAAATACATAGATGGCAGTGACCTAAGTTTTAGATTCATAGATTTTTGGCGTTTTCTTCCTTCGTCATTAGAAAAACTTGCATCATACTTGGAAAATGTGCCGATATTGATAAAAGAGTTTCGAACTGATGGATTTACAGATGAGAAAATTGATTTTCTCAAACGTAAAGGTATATTTCCATATGATTTTGTAGATGGATTGAATAAATTATTAGTTACGAAATTGCCAGAGAAAAATCAGTTTTATAACCAACTCACCGATTCTCATATTGCTGATGAAGACTATAAGCATGCTATTCAAGTCTGGAGTAAGTTCAATATAAGGACATTAGGCGAGTATTCGGATTTATACTTAAAAACAGATGTTTTACTATTGGCGGATGTATTTGAAAGTTTTCGAGAAACATCTCTCAAAGCTTACGGTTTATGTCCAGCTCACTTTTATACGTCTCCAGGCTTGACATTTTCAGCAGCGCTAAAAATGACGAAGGTAGAACTGGAGCTTCTTACAGATATAGATATGTTGATGTTTATTGAAGCAGGTATTCGGGGAGGAATAAGTCAATGCTGTAATCGCTATGCCAAGGCGAACAATCCATATATGGGCTCTCCGTATGATGAAAAACAGAAAATGAAAACACTTATGTACTTTGATGTTAATAATCTTTATGGATGTGCAATGGTTCAATATTTGCCTATCGGAAAATTCAAATGGGTAGAATATGAGACGAATTTAAACTTTAACAACGCACCGCCAGATTCAGTTATTGGATATATTGCTGAAGTAGATTTGAAGTATCCTGAGTAAATACACGATGCACATCGAGATTTTCCATTCTGCGCAGAGCATAGTGCGCCACATGGCTCGAAACAAAAGAAACTTCTCACTACTTTGAAGAACAAGGAGAGATATGTTATTTACTATCGAACACTCGAACAAGTGTTGGAAAATGGACTTCGACTGAAAAAAGTGCATAGAATTTTAAGTTTTGAGCTAAAGGCATGGCTCAAACCTTATGTGGAATTGAATACTCAAAAAAGAATGCAGGCTAAGAACGAATTTGAAAAACTTTTTCATAAATTGTTAATCAATGCTGTCTATGGTAAGTGCATTGAGCGAGAGCGGTCTCGAGTTGATGTCCGATTGGTAAATAAATTTACTGGTAGATATGGAGCAGAAGCACGCATAGCTCTACCAAATTCTCACAGCTGTGCTATTTTTGATGAGAATTAAGTTGTCATTCAAATGAAGAGAACGAGCATCACAATCAAGAAACCAATTTATGTTGGATTTTGCATTTTAGAATTATCAAAAACATTAGTTTATGATTTTCATTATTCGTATATGAAAAAGCGAGTTGAAGACAAATGCAAACTTTTGTATACTGATACTGATAGTCTCATATACGAAGTTGAGGATGTTGACATGTACAAAATAATGAAAGAAGACATACATAAATTTGATACTTCCGATTATGAAGAAAATAATCCGTTCGAAATTCCTCGAGTTAATAAGAAAGTTCCGGGTTTGATGAAAGACGAATGTAATGGTAAGATAATGACAGAATTTATAGGATTACGAAGCAAAATGTATAGTATTTCAATCGATGGAGGAGAAGATATAAAGAAAGCCAAAGGTATAAAGTCCAGTGTTGTTAAAAAATCGATTACTTTTGAGGATTACCGAAGCTGTCTTCAGGATCTCACTATTATATACCGTGAACAGTGCAATATCCGTTCAAAATTGCATACTGTGCATACTGAAAAACAGAGAAAAATTGCTCTAAGTCCTCACGATGATAAGAGATTTTTATTGCCTGATAGTACAGATACTTTACCTTTGGGACATTATAAAATTGAAGAAATACAGATAGCGCAAGCTGCACTTGAAGTAGAGAGGGAATATGCAAGAAAAATGGCTGCTGAAAAAAAAGAAAAAGAGCGGGAGGTAGAAATGAGGAGGGGAGATACACGAGTGGAAATTGATGCTACAGAGAATGAAAGAGAGAGGGAAATCAAGAGAAGGGATGAAGCAACCAATGAAAATAGTGCAGAGCGAGTGGGGATGTCACTTTATGAAGGCGAGAAAATTATCATTGAGTATGATGTGTTAGAGGAGTTCATAAATGACTGGCATCCATCAATGGAGGGGGCAAGTTCCCAGGAAGGAGGAAAAAAGGATATATTACGAGTAGCAATGGAAAGGGCAGACATCGAAGTGGGGAATGGGCTATATCAACCAATGGACCAAAATGAGGAGCGCATTTAAGTAATCGAAGAGCTTAAGGACGATCAGCCTTGCACAAAGAAATCTAAAATCGACTAACTTTTTAAGTAAGTTACAATCTATTTTTTACCAAAAAACATTATTTTTTTTTCATCAAAATTTTTTTCTAACAGAAATTTTTAATTTTTTTTACTTTTTCTTGTTTTCAGAATGGATTTATCTACACTAAACTAGATTGCTGGAAGCGACTTTCTGCCAAGGAAGAAAGTTACAGACTTAGAAAAAGACCAGCAGTACATGGTGACTGTACTGAAACAAGTCAAGACAAGATTTGGAACCAAGGTCGTAGCAGATTTCGACCAAAGCTTCCAAGTCTTCTTACCAGAGAAGATTTCATCTGCAATCTTAAAAGATGAAGAATTTTTCTACAATCTCTGTGATAATGCAAATAAACTGCGTTTGATTGCAATATACCTGGGGGGATCTTCTTTTAAATTCGATCAGGCTTAAAATAAATAAAAATATACTCGTCAAATTATTTTTCAAACTATTTATTGTAAATTGTACATAATAAGAATACATGAATAAATGAAAATTATTAAACATTATATAATTGTTTTTATTTATTACCACCACTTATGATTATTACATTTATATTGAATCATAAAAAGAAAATTTCAATAATAAAAATATTTTATATATAACTTAAATTAATGAACATAATAAAATTAAATTTTTTTCTTTTTTATTTATTACACTGAAATACGTTGTAAAATACATATTAGCTTATTCAAATAATCTCATTTTTATCCATCCAACTATTATGCTTGCTATTTAGACCTAACCACTTAACATATACACGTTTACCACTTTTCTTTAAAACTTTTTCTACCAAATGAATTTCTGGATACATAGTCTTTTGAATTTCCGTTTCATAAAAGCCGCCGGAGACTGGTTCATCATAATAATCTTTGACGTGGTAAGTTATGGGATTGGTTTTTACAACTCTTTTTATTGTGAAAATTTCAGTTGAGCAATTTGATGTATAACCTTTTTCAAAAACTTGTTTTATCTTACTTATTCGCACTTTATCTCCTACTTTGAATTTTGGTTTTTTTACAGGTCTTTTTTCAGTTGGGTAATTTTTCTTGATTTCTTTTTCATTTACCTTCGTAACGTTTTCAGGCTCGATTCCTATTGTCCGATGTTTTCTTGAATTGTATGCTTTCACTAACTCAGGCAGAATATCCAACCATTTATAACTTCCTTGTTTGCTGAATTCTAACCACATTGCATTTTTTAAAGTTCTATTAAAGCGTTCACATATGCTTGCATGAAGATTACTATGTGAAGAGTAGTGATTTATCTTGTACTTTTTTATAAGATTCTGAAAGTTTGAATTGTAGAATTCTTTTCCTTGGTCAGTTTGTAAATTCGATGGCACCCGTTCTTGTTTTAATATTGACTTCATAGCTAGAGTAACATCATTGCCACTCTCCGATTTGACTGGTACAGCCCATGCATACTTTGAAAATATATTTATGACAGTTAGTAAGTAGCGAAAACCTTTGTTTTCCTTGAAATAAGGTATCATTTCTACAAGGTCAGCTTGCCAAGTCTCATCTAATCCGCGTATGTCATATTTTCTTCGCTTGTACCTTCGACGTGCTGGCTTGTGTAGCTCTTCAACTACTCTTTGACGTTCAATCTTAAACTTCAACTTTAGCAATATCCGATTGTCTATTCATTTCTTTAATTATGTATTCAATACTTGCAAAATTTCGTTGAGTCATATCATAGACATAAGTTAATTTTTCGTCTATTTCTGCTTTATATATTTCAACTTTGTTCTCATATTCTTGTATAGCTTTAGCAACTTCTATAATTTTAGAAGATAAGTAATCAACTTCTTTCTGTAGGATATTATTAAGTGAATTCAAACTAATGGCATCATTTGGATCATCAGCCTCTCCAATATTGCAAAGCCGATTATTTTCTAAATCAAAATCACCATCTGATGTAACATTGAATCCAATACCTCGAGGACCACGACTCACTTGCGAGCCCTCAAGTTTTCTTCCAAACACATCGAGACTCATGATACTACTATTAATTTGAAAATTATGTACGTCAATATATATGCCCAGCTTCACGTAGTTCCTCTATGATTGATTGGATTTCATTGTTGTGATTATTATTTCCAGCAGATCTTTCGGCTATTAATAATCGCAGTCTTTCCACAAGCTCATTCGGATCATCCCAGTAGACTAGATCTATGGAAGTATTCTTTTTTGCTATTTTATATTTAGGTATGAGACCCCCTCCGCTGGTAGACATTCTACTACAATCACTGCGGAACATTGGTGCTATAATTTTTGAATATTTTCTACTCTTCGAAGAGCGTATATTCTCACTTCTGCTATGTCTTTTTCTATGGGCATTTGTTGCTTCCAGGATAATGCGATAGTTCTTGCGATCTGTTGTACTCAAAAGATTATCATCTGGTTCTTTTTTGAAAAGCAATTCCATTAGACCACTGCTTTTAGGAAAACTTAAATCTTTCACTTTTATCATTTTATCATCAAAATGAATTTGTGAATCACCCATCATGTATACCCCACTGACTTTTCTCACTCCGTATATGTTATCGATTTTGCTGCGGCTTCCATTTAGCATTGATAAAAAGTCTGTCGGTTCAGTTCAAGCATTCAAAAAACATGACATATCTTATTCTGATAAAAATGCTGATCGAAAAGTAGCTGACATGAAGCTCGCTGATAAAGCTTGGCAGCGTGTTAGAGCCAAAAATGCAAGTCTTAGCGAAAAAGCAACTGCTTTTGTTGTTGCAAACGCTATGAAATCAAAAGGAAAGACAGGAATGGGTGTAAAATTAAGTAAATTAGTAACTGCAAGTGAAAAATCATTAAAACCAAGTAAACATTCTCGCAAAGTTATACAGTCCGCTTTAAAAGGTGCACGTGAAGCTTTCAAGATCGTTGGTGGTAAGAAAAAAATTATCATTCCACGTATTCTACCTGTTCCATCAAAAATAG
The DNA here is from genome assembly GCA_017163975.1 of Anastatus disparis. NCBI lineage: Eukaryota > Metazoa > Arthropoda > Insecta > Hymenoptera > Eupelmidae > Anastatus > Anastatus disparis. The sequence continues at coordinate 400,495 of JAFFSR010000233.1, forward strand.
GTGGCGCTCTGCCTTTTCTCATACCATTGTTCGCAGCACTAAGTGCAACTGGTGCTCTGGCTGGAGGAGCTGCTGGAATAGCTAAAGCAGTAAATGAGGCTAAAGCTGCACAGAAAAATTATGGAGAAAGTAAGAGACATAATAAAACTATGGAAGCTATTGCTCTAGGAAAAGGTCTCTATCTTAAACCATATAAAACTGGAATGGGATTATTTATGAAACCTCATATCGGTAATGGTCAAGTTAAAAAAAAAAAAAACTTCGATTTAACTTTGCCAAATCGTGCACTGACTGACTATGATCTTATAAAGTATGCTCGTATGATGCAAATCCCATATTTTCGAGGTGTTTTCATGGGAAATAATCTACCTTCTGATGGCCCATGGCATAACGAATCTGCTATAGTTAACTTAGATGATTTTCAAAACAAAGGCACTCACTGGGTATGTTATCGAAAACGAGGTTCTGAAGTGATTTATTTTGATAGTTTTGGTGATCTTAAACCCCCTATAGATCTCATGTTATATTTTAACGTGAAAGAAGTGAAATACAACTATAAAAGATATCAAAATTTTGACTCATTTATTTGTGGACATCTTTGTCTTCAATTCTTGTGTGAAAGACTATAAAAGAAGAGTTTTCAGACAAGCAGGATCATTCTTTTTCAAACAGTCATGGAAGATAGTTTCCCTTTGAGTCTTTCAGGCAAATCTTCTATCTTAGAAGCTCAATATTTTCCTTCAATAGAACTACCACAGCATAAGAATTTTGTTTTGGGTTTAGTTGAACTTTTAACATTCAACTCGATTCCCAATGTTGACGATTCGAATAATAAACTTCATATAAACGGAGAGAAGATTATTATTATTCCTACTGGCAGTTATGAAATTGATGCTATTAATCAATTTTTGCAAAAAGATTTGAAATCTAAAGACATCGAGTTTTCCTTGAAAGCTAACAAATTATTGCAGCCATCAGATAGATCTTAGACCTCGCGATTCAATAGGCAGTCTTCTCGGTTTCACTCATCGCGTTCTTCATGAAGACATTCATCACAGCTCTGATTTACCTGTGAAGATATTGAAAATGAACGCACTCAGAGTAGAGTGTAATATTACTACAGGTGCTTACATCAACAACAAAAAAGTTCACACGATCCATGAGTTTTTCCTAAAAGTTCCTCCAGGATATAAAATCATAAAAGTTCCATCGCATGTCATATATTTACCACTCAATGTTAAAAGTATAGATCATCTTCAAATCCGAATCGTTGATCAAGACGGAAATTTAGTGAATTTCCGAGGAGAGGAAATTACTGTTAGACTTCACATAAAATCTGTATAATGGGAATCGTTTATAATTCAAGTGTGCATATAAGTCAGCCATCATGTCAACCCACCATCAGTCGTCCAAAGGTACTCAAACCGTTAACACGGAAGAGCATCCAGTTTCTCAAAAGCATAGGTCTCAAAGTACGTGGAAAAAGATAAATTGTATCATTCTCTGCTGCTTTCAGAAAAATGGGCGGAATTCTAAGCATTCAATCAGGTGTCGCATTCGATGAGTCTATTGCTCATTATGAGGTTCACGCACATCAACCATACTCCACATTAAGTTTCAATAACAGTGATGAAATCTGTATTTCTATTCAGCATCAAGATTTATGCCTCTTACCATCATGTAGTTACATCCATGTATGTGGAAAATTACAAAAACCGGATGGATAAGCACTAACTAAAACTAATTTCGTTAACAATGGCATTTGTCATCTGTTTGATGAAATTCGATATGAACTTAATGCTGTAGAGATAGATAAAAGTAAAAATGTTGGTCTGAGTAGTCTCATGAAGGGATGCACTTCATTTAATCCAAATCAGACTTTAACATTAGAAAATGCAGGCTGGCTTGGTGTTGAAGAAGCAAACAAAACAATTGTAGATGATCATGGAAATTTTGACGTTTCTATCCCTCTAAGTATGATTTTAGGCTTTGCAGAAGATTACAAGAAAATTGTTGTTAATATGAAGCATGAACTCATTCTCACAAGATCAAGAAATGACCTGAATGCTATAATACAGGAAGGTACTGTAGCCAACAATGCAACCACATATGAACCTTATCAAAAAAAATATCAAAGATAGAGTGGTTAATGCCATATGTTATTGCATCAGATAAACAAAAAATCCAGCTGTTAAATTTCATTGGCAAAGATAAGCCTATTTCTATGAGTTTTCGTTCATGGGAGTTATTTGAATATCCTCTTCTTCGAACAACAAATAAACACGTCTGGACGGTAAAAACTTCAAATCAATTGGAGAAACCACGTTTCGTGATTCTTGGATTACAATCGGGAAAAAAAGGTTCAAGATCTAAAAATGCCAGTCGCTTCGACCACTGTAATATTAGTAATGTGAGACTTTTCTTGAATTCGCAATATTATCCGTACAGCAATCTCAATCTTGACATATCTAAGAATCAATTTGCTATTCTCTATGATATGTATGCTAATTTTCAAAAAAGCTATTACGGAAAAGATTCACAGCCATTGTTGACAAAGTCTCAGTTTATCAACTTTGAACCACTCATAGTTATTGACTGTTCACGACAAAACGAAACTCTAAAGAGCGCTCCTGTCGATGTAGGTCTAGAATTTGAGTCTCAAACTGACTTTCCAGCTGATACTTCAGCTTATTGCATGATCTTACACGATCGCATCATTCAGTACAATCCTATTAGTGGAGATGTTCGGAAGCTTGTCTGAATTATCTTCACTTTTACGTGAAAAAATTAATATTTCGAAATGGAATATGCGGTAGACATGATTGGTCTTAAGCAAATGGGTGGTGAATACGTTCTAAAGGAAATAGCAATCATTCCTCTCAACGACAGTGGTGATCCTATCGTTCATCTATTCAAAAAACCTTTTTCATGGAAAAGGCTCTCTGACGAATTACAAGAAGAAAACATTCGCCTCAAACATAATCACGGAATAGCTTGGAATACTGATGGGCTTGACTACTCTCAAATTGCAAACTTACTTCGTGAATATTTATATTATGCTACTAAAATTTTTGTTCTGAATGAATTCAAACGAAAATGGCTGTTACGATTCAAATTTCCTGCTTATAATATCAATCAATACGGCTATCCATCAAAACCATCTTTCAAGTGTGTTACCATATGCACAAACCATAATCCAATTTATAAAACTGTCTGTGCACTACACAATGTCAAACTCATGAAATTATTCTCTCTCACAAAATCATTTGTAAGAAAAAAAGACAAAAAAAAAAGAAAAAAAAAAAGTAGTAGAAAACGCTATAGGCGTTCTAGATCACTTTCGGATTCTAGATCACTGAGGTGATCTACAATGCGTACTTTCTGGATCACTTTGAGGAGAGAGTATGCCTATAGCTTATCTACTCTGGTAAGCTTACAATTAACCTTTATTTCAAAAGTGTATTCGCTAGTCCTTTTAAAATTTGGCAACACCGTTTTATGATACTCATTTAATATGTTTTATATACATTGTGGGCTTCCATACCATGTACGCCACATTTATATGTACGCGCAACTGCGTTGCGCAAGTAAGCGCCTAGTAAGCCGACGAGAATCATGTAACCGTCGAGCACTTCAGTGCGTTCTGAGCTCTGTGTAGAGACACCTTCACCTCTCCTTACTCCTAAAGCTCTTATTAATAAAACTTTTCTCTGTATATTTGTAGTTGGTTATTGGCTTTTTACCTAACCCATCTACATCAAGTAGGACCTCATAACCTACAACATATATAGTTGTCGTTTCGAATTTTTTGAGTCAAATGTAAAACATTCGTTTTAAAATGCCGAAAGCTCAAAGTTAAAAGGAAAATTCGGAAAGTAAAATAGCTGTACCTCAATTGCGATGCGAAAAAAAATAATTGCTGCAGATATTTCGTATAACAAGATTGTAGATTCTTTCATGAAAAATGGATTGTATAGATTAAAAAACTTATTTGGCAAAATTAAAAATGGAAAAGTTGTAACTAAATGTAAAAGAATATTACAAAAAATTTATGAAAATTTGCTAAGAGTATAAAATTTATTAAAAAAAATATAAGAGCATATAATGTAATTACACGTTTATTAATATTATAAAAAAATTAATAAAAAATTTCATATCAAATGCATATTATTATTTCAAGCGTTTAAAAAAGATATTGCTTATATAATAAGATTAAGATCTTGTATTTGAAAATGTGCCTAACTACTATGTAATATTAATTTAATTTTAACCAAACAATAGTTATAATTTAATAAGTACTAGCAAAAAATACCTGGCTCCTAAAGTCGCTCGGTTGAATTTTCATATATTATATTATTATGTATAAATTAGCCAATTTCAAAATAAAAAAGAATCGACGCAACTTATGAATTGTGATATTGTAGTTTTGCACTAGATTAAATTTTTCTATTTTTATAGAAAAGAATAATTAAAGTTACAATGTGCATAAAAATTGTTTAAATACAAATTATATCATAATAAATTAAGGATTTGTTCTACTAAATTGCATTTGAATCAATGAAAAAATATAATAGGAATTTTTTCTTTTTAATCACGTGTTTCAATCACGAACCATGAAATAATCGAAAACAGTATTTGACGTTTACAAGAACTAACAACTGCACGGAGAAAAGAAAGTATTATTAAAATAGGTTCTAAATCAAGTATATCTAATTTATGTATTAAGGTACTTAAAAAAAGAGTGACGATATAATTTCAATTAGTACTATAGCTTGAATTTTAGGCACCAATGTTAGTACTATTATATTATGAAGTAAGAGCATAAATTTGCGATGCTTACTGCCTTTTTTTTGGTATTATGACTGATCTTTCACCTACTCGATTCAAGGGCAATATTTCGCAGAAAATGCAATTATTAACCTCTTTTCGTGCGGCTTTTCCTGTTACTAAAATTAAAAATTATTAAATATAGAATTATTTATATAATATATAACCCTTTAAAATTACTAATAATTAATATTTAAATTCGTGATATTCAAGGATGAAAACGATAAATGTTTATCTTCCATATTCCGTTTTAAAATAGTTACTTTTGAGTTTTAAATTAATGATTAGAAATTTAAAATTGATATATATATATTATATGATTTACATTATATTTATCAACTGTTGGAAATCGTTACACAATTTATTGGGTTTTACGTTAACAAGTATTAATTATATTGAAGTTTTTCGCTCCTAACGTCGCTTAGTTGAATTTTCTTTTATTATATTATTATGTATAAATGACTAATTTTAAGTAAATAAGAATTAATTAATTGAATTTTGAATACTGAATAATATTGAAAATAATTTGATGAAACATAATATAAAAATATATGTACACATGTGCTTAAAGTAAAAAAGCGTATAATTTATTTCAAGTGACTATTTCTCACTCTACTGCCATTAGAAAAACAAAGATAGTACGATATTTGATGTAAATAAACTGAGAACTGGGTACTGAGTTACAACTATATGATTTCCAGACCTCAATATATGACCATGAATTTGAATTATGAAATTAATTTTTACGTGGAACATGCTTAAAAGAAATTCGTGTTGATTTCTAATAAAAATATCTTCACAAATGTATTTTATATATATGAAATACGAAATTTAGATAGAAAAAATCATAAGATTAAAATATTACATTTTAGTTAATTTTAAATTCGAATATTTCGGAATAAAAAAATAACTATTCGCAATCACTTAACAATCCTTTTTGCATCAAATATAAAAATTTGATGAGATACAAATATTACAAAATGTATGTATCACAAGTAAGGTTTGCATATCATAAATTTTATAATTTTTAGAAAATTCTTGATATTAATAGATTATTAATTTGGAAAATTAAATATTTTCTTATTGATGACAAGTAACTTTTCAAAAATAGTTAAAATAATACTGTACATGTGAATCAAATAACATTTTCATCAAAATAAATTTCAACGCTATAATTATTAAAATAAACATTTTTATTTAACTACAATCTATTGTAATGATTATTTTTTATATATATATATATATATATATATATATATATATATTAAAAATATAATAATTTTATTTGATGAACAGTTATATAAATATTATATATTTATAATTGTATACCTAAATTTATTAAATTAAAATTGTATTCAGTTATCATTCAGAGAATGAGGTATTTAAATTAGTTTTCATGAAAATATATTATTTAAAAAGTTACTTGTTAACAATTTTTTATAAATAACATAAATTTAACCTCAATTACATTTTCATTTGTACATGTGTTTATATTTAAATGAATTGTGATTTATATAAAAATTGTTAGCAATTCATTTCATTGAAGCAATAATATTTTTAATAAGAGAAACATTAATTTTTTAAAAATATCAAATTACCTCATTTGAAAAATTATAATTACATGATATAAAAATTTTTTTTTTAATATCGTCTGAACATAAATTTTATGAAATACAATTTAAGAAAATTATTTATTAGATATTAAATTTTCTTAATAGTCAATTCTAAAGATAGGACAATATATAAAATATGAATAAATGTTTCTGATTATGTCTATAATTATGCATTTATATGTATGAACTGTCTAGATAGAAGTAGAATTCCCCCTAAAAAGGAAACATTTCAAAAGAAAACTTACTTATTATTTTGCGAAACATTTATTATGAATGCGGAAAAAAATAATATTCTGTAATATCACTCTATAATTTGTATTAAATATGATACAAATCATTGAAAGTACAATTATTTCATTATGTTAAATTTGTCGTTAAAGTTTGATTATATTTTACTATAAGAAGATGAAAAAATTAACTGTCTTTCCATTCTATTGCTGAATTTCCATAAAAGGAATGTATTAACTTGTAGTATGTCTCATGATGATTATTTATTTGAATTTTTAAATTATTCCAATCATTAGTTTTCAAGATATTTAAATTTCTGATTCTAAATGGAAAAATTTTAGTAAATAATATTGGAACCCAAACTTCTCAATAACTAATGAATAGATTTATGTAAAAATTTAACTGAATAATATTTGTGATACATACTGTATGTTAATGCATCTATTTATTCAAAATTTTAATATACAATGGAAATCTAATCAATAATTATGAGTGGAAGTGTGCTGTCCATTTTACATCTTTTTAAATAATTTATATTTATAAAATTCACATAGTATCATATAAAAACTATTAAAATGAGAATCATAAATTCAATATAATTGTCAACTATGAATAAAAAGTTTAAAAAATTAAGTGATAACTTATAAATAGTTATATTATTTTATTGAATACATTTACAACCTAAATAATTAACTTCATGTTAAAACTAAATTTAATTAGCATTCAATACCACAAGTTATTTTAAAAATTTACCATTATTCAAAATTATTAAAAAGTTATTTATAAAAAGTATTCCCATATCAGAATTTCAAAGTTATACCAATTTAATTTTTTATTCTTTACATTAGAAAATTAGTTTTGATGTTGAAATTTTTTTGTGAAATGAAACATATATATATATATTATCTCATAGTAAAATATTTTATCACCTTGTATGAAAATTATTTTGTAAAAGTAGAATAATGCTGCGAATGAACAAATTATTATAAGAAAATATTGAAAACTGTAAATAACAATAAAAAAGCGTTCAGGAATATTTCAGGAATATTTCAAAGGAATGTTCGAAAAACTTTTTCGAAATATTCCATGTAATATTCACGAAAGATTTCTAAAATATTTCATAAAATATTCCATGTAATGTTTATGAATATTCCAGTAAAATATTTCATGGAAGATTCCAGAAAGATTCCATAAACATTTCGCTGGAAGATTCCGATAAACTTTAAAATCGTACAGTGGATAGTTACATAAATCTTTCAGAACTGGTCAACTAAATATTCCACAGAAAGATATAAGTAATCTTCCAGTGGAATATTTCATGAAAGATTTCAGAAAGATTCCACAAACATTTCACTGGAAGATTTCAAAAAACTTTAAAATCGTACAGCAAAATATTAGATAAATCTTCTATAAATATTCCACGAAACATTTCACAGGAAGATTAAAGTAATCTTCCGATGAAATATTTCATGAAAGATTTCAGGAAGATTCCGATAAACATTAAAATCGTACAGCGGAATATTACATGAATCTTCCATAAATATTCCACGAAATGTTCCACAGAAATATTTAAGTAACCTTCCAGTGGAATATTTTATGAAGTATTTCAGAAAGATTTCATAAACATTTCACTAGAAGATTCCAAAAAACTTTCAAATCGTACAGTGGAATACAACATAAATCTTTCGTAAATATTCCACGAAATATTTTACGCAAAGATTACATTAATCTTCCAGTAGAATATTGCTTAAAAGATTCTAGAATGATTCCATGAAGTTTTCGTTGGAAGATTGCGCGGAACGTTACGGGAGGTTTCCAGTGACGCCGATAAGGGGATGTTTGTTAATTGGGAGTTTTATCCCCAAGCGGTTGAAAGATACCTCACTTACTATAAAAGCGAAAGGGTATCAGCACTTTGATGTGTACAGTCGAAGCGAATATTTAAATGCGATTTTATAACTAAATGTTTATGTATGCGTATATGTATTCATGTATAAGTGTAATGTGTTATTATATAATATATATACCATCTCCTCACAGCATTTCACATTTTCCGAAAATCTTCCAGGAACATTTCATGAAAGATGAGAGATTACCTAAACCTTCCATTTTTATATTCTTCAAATCTCTCAAGAGTATTCCATGGATTATTCCAATGTAAGAAGAATCAAGGACATACGAATATTACAGAAATATTTCACGGAAGATTCCTGAAATATTCCAAATCTTCCGTGCTAATATTCTGCGAACCTTCCATAAATATTCCACGGAATATTTTACGATAGATTTCTAAAATCTTCCAGAAATATTTCATGGAATATTTCATGGAAAATTCTTTAAATCTTTCGTGCATATTCCATGAAAGATTCTTTAGATCCTTCGTTTATATTCCATGAAAGGTTCATAAAATGTTTCAAATCCGCCGTTTCCATATTCCGGGAATTTTCAATGAATGTTCCAGCGGAATATTTTATGAAATATTCCTGCAAGCTTCCTGAAATATTTCAATAAAAGATCTGAGATGTCTTAGATCTTCCAATGAAATATTCTTATAATCTTCCAACAATATTCCATGGAATATTCCAATGTAGGAAGAATCAAGGACATGCGAATATTATAGGAATATTCCATGGAAGATCCCTAAAATATTTCAAATCTTCGCTGCCAATATTCCAGGAAGCTTCCATAAATATTTCATGCTGTGTGGGTTGTTTATTATTATTTATACATTATTTAAATGTAGATACTGCAAATAACCATAAATAACTGTAAATAAATTGAAGAATACAATTATTAAAAATAATTCAAAATAAATTTGATTTTAGTTCTTCTTACAACAAACTTTTTTTAATGAATAAATATATATATATATATATATATATATATATGGAACATTTCAAACCAACTGGAAGAGCAGAGAAATAAAAATCTCTGAAACTCTGGGAATATACCCTGCCTGTTACTCAAAATGTGTAAAAATTTTCAAGGATTTAGATTGGGAGGATCAAGAGCCATAGATTCTTGAAATTTGGAAATTTTTAAAAATTTTTAGAAAAGTCCCAACTTGATCATTTTTTTTTCTGAAAATCCTAATATTTTAGAGAGAAATTCATGAGAATACTTCTTGTTGTAAATGAAAAGCAGAGCTAGCATGATTCTTTACAGATCTGAATTTTAAAGTTTCCTATTGGTTCTTATATGTATTACATGGTAATTGAAATTACTCATTGTTCGCAACTTCAGAAATTTCTTTTCGCGGGCTTATTTTCCTCTATTTCACGTGAACTTTAAAATGAAGTTTTGATAATGTAAGTCAGAGCCATCAATAAGAAGTTAAAACAGTTTAAAATATATATTTTCATGTATGATTAATTTTTATATTGAAAATAAATTAGACATGAAAATATATATTTTAAACTGTTATAACTCCTTATTGGTAGCTCTTTCTTACACAGTCAAAAATTTATTTGTAAGATGATAAATAATAGAAGAAAATAAGCCCTCGAAAAGCAATTTCTGAAGTAGCAGACAATGAGTAATTTCAATTACCATGTAATATATGTAAGAACCAATAGAAAACTTCAAAATTTAGCTCTGTAAAAAATAATGCTAACTCTCCTCTTTATCTAGAACAAGAAGAATTCTCATAAATTTCTCTCTAAAACATCAAGATTTTCAGAAAAGAAATCAGAAAGTTGGTACTTTTCCAAAAATTTTGAAAATTTCCAAATTTCAAGGATCTATGGCTCTTGATCCTTCAAATCTAAATCCTTGAATATTTTTTCACACATTTTGAGTAACAGACAGAATATATTCTCAGAGTTTCAGCGATTTTTTTTTCTGCTCTTCCAGTTGGTGTAAAATGTCCCATATATATATATATATATATATATATATATATATGGGTCAATCCACGTCAAACGTATAATGGCTCTGTCCAAAATTGTAGATCACTAAAGAAGTCGTGCATGGGCTCTAAATTTTTGTCTTACACCCTACTTTGCAATGTGGCGATTTCGAAAAATCCAAAATGGCGGCCTTAACATGGCGACTCAAACCTAGAAATTTCATAAAAAATTTTCAAACATTAATTCTAATTCATTCAAATCTGATTCTACCTATCTTTTATATCAGAAATCAATTAAGCGTTCGATTTTACTAGAGAATATAGTATTGCACTCAAGGTAAAAAAATTTTACAATATCATCTGAAGGTCGTATCGCGATACAATAGTTATTTCTCGAATTAATCATTGATAAACGTTGATTAGTAAGAAAATAAAGATACGGATAGGTAACTCGAGTTACTGAATCCAAATCTGATATCCGCTTAACCCTGCCAGTCTCCATCAAGGTCATTTAAAGGTCAAATCGCGAATATCTTCTATTATTTGATAAGATTAAGACACCTATAAGTTTTACGTGATGCTGGATCCGAATCCGAGACCTGTTGAAGTGTCAAACGACGTAATTACAGAAAAATTCGTTTCAAACTGTGGTTTCTTGGAGAACAAAAATTTTCTTTTAGTCAATCATTGATTAATTTTTACGTAATTACGTCGTTTGACACTCCAACAGACCCCGATTTCGGATTCAGCGACACGTAAAACTTGAAGGTGTCCTAATGTTATCAAATAATAAAAGATATTCGCGATTTGACCTTCAAATGACTTTCATACAGATCTTGTAGGGTTAAGCGGACATCAGATTTAAATTCAGTAACTCGAGTTATCTATCAGTATCTTCATTTCCTCACTAATCAACATTGATCAATGAGTAATTTGAGAAATAACTATTATTTCTCGGTATGACCTTCCGAGGACATTGTAAATTTTTTTAACCTCGAGTGCAATACTATATTCCTATGTAAAATTGAACACTGACTTGATTTCTGATGTAAAAAAATATGTAGGATCTGATTTGAATAAATTAATATCAATTTTTGGAAATTTTTTATGATATCTCTAGGTTTGAGCCGCCATACTGGAGCCGCCATTTTGGATTTTTTAAAATCACCACATTGCAAAAGAAAGTAGAGCGTAAGAAGAAAGATTTGAGCTTATATACGATTTTTTTGGTGATCTACAATTTTGGACAAAGCCATTATCCGTTTGACGTGGATTGACCCATATATATATATATGTATATATTGTATTATGTATGCAATATGTGTATGTATGTAGGTACATGTATATATGCTGTGAGGTTTTGAGAAGAAAATTTATATATAATAGTATAAGTAAACACAAGCAAGTACTGATTCTTTTTTTCTAAATGTTTTCATGCCCACGAAGTTTCCCTGTACCCTCTCGCTTGCACCTACTGATTTTGTATAAGTACTTTCCTCATAATCTTGTTATATATGTGTGTATGTAGGGTTAATCAGCAAATAAATGAACAGCTAAGGAAATTTTCACCTTTCAATTAACATAAAAATGATAAAAATAAATTAATTTTCAATGGGGCTCGATATTTAATTACAAAATATATCAAAGATTAATTTGTACCCCTTTTAAATACAGAAAATATTTTAAATATTTAAAAAAATGATAACTTAACAATAAATAATGATAGAGTATATTAAATTAATAATATTATATTAATCAATATTTCAAAATTATAAAATATTAACTTAGATACTTTGAGAGAAAAAAGATCATGTTTTTGGTTAAAACTTTAGAACAATCGGCGCAAGCAATCTGCTTATTGCGTCACAAGAAAGCGCTCTAAATGAGCATGCTGTGCACATTATACTTTTATTTCAAAGCGAAAAAAATATTTTTGTGTATAACTATATTAATTACAATATTGAATAATATATGTTTTAACGATAGCAATAAAAAAAAATATTTGATGTAAGTATTATTTCAATTAAAACAACTTATTCTAAAATAGACACAATAAATATAGAAAAAGAAAAAATGACCTAAAAAATCTTACCTCATAAAACAAATTGGTATTTTATCTTCAATTCAATTCTTCTTCTATTTTTTTTTATTCTATGTTTCTATTTTTACGAAATTTTCTGAAATTTTTGATACTGTAGATTTATGTAAATTTAATTTGAGGAATGTTTTACTGCTTCATTTTTTTTATAACAATGAACTTTTATAAGCTAAACGTAAACATTTCTTTCTTAAATTTTTAATAACTGTTATTAATAAACTATATTATTAATATAAAAATTAACAATTAACACTCTTCCTAGTTCTATATATATACTGGAAACATAGCTTCTGTTGGCCAGTCCCTACGGCTGCCACTCCTATATTTTATTTTTAACGTTTTTCAGTATACTTTTATAAATAAATTTCCTGCGTGTATATATATAAAAAAAAAGACTTCCTTTTCACCTTTTCAATTTTTTTTATTTTTACACTTAATGCTAAGGTGTCCAAGCTATTCAACTTAATCAATATCTTCATACAGGAATATGCTATCTAGATTAAATTCTTCACTTTCCAAATAAAATGCATCATTCGCCCATCTATCCATTCGTCTAAAAACCCTTAACACAGACCAAGAATTAAACTGAAACAAAAAAAATATATAATAAATATATAATAATAATTCCTTATTTCTTACGACTACCATCATAAAAAAAAACTTATATCGACATGCGTCAAACAACAATACCGCAACGGCGGCACAAAATCTTGATACTCTACAGGCGTTAAAGGATAATCCTGTAGGACCTCGTTTCTATACCTCAAATAACGCCTATAAAACCTTAAGTCACGCCACAAATAGAACTAAAATTAGAAATTATTATAACATTTACCAATTATTAACAAATTCACCATGCTAAATTCCGTAAGCGAGAAAAATATTAAGATCTTACTTGTATATTGACCATTTTTTTTATCTTTTCCTTTTCCCTTTTATATATAATCTGTTCAGAAACAAACCACTAAACACAAAATGCTACATACAAACGACAAACAATCCGCTTGGTTTAAAACAGCTCCTCTTCCCTTTTTTCCTCTCTGTTTTAAATTTCACTTAAGATACACACTAACAAATAATACCTCTATCAGCAAATTCCTCGCGTATGACAAAAAAAAAAAATATATATATATATATATATATATTAAAACAAATCAACATATACACATTATTAGTGTTGTGTATTGAATTCAAAAAAAGAGGAAGAAGAAAAGAAAATGAACCCAAAAAGCTTAACGCTATTCTCTCTTATCAACATTGTACGCTACACAAATGAAAACTTCAGAAAATGTAAATAACAAAACGCTGCCAAGTGCTTTGGCGGAATGCTTTCTCATAGAGCTCTTTGAGTTTCATTAATTTTTTTATATTTATTTAAATGTGATTTTAATATATAACTAGTGGGCATATATTTGCACTTGACTTATGTAATTCTTATCTAATTCTGGTGTAAAGTGCTGCTGCAAGGTTCTTACGTAAAATACAAAAAAAAAAATTAAAAATCGAAAATTTTTTCAAATTCTTAAAATGGCTCTATAAAAAAAAATACACTATGAATACAAATTTTCAACAGCTTCCTGCTTAGTTATACAAAAACATAGATGGTATATAAAATTTGAAGCAAATCCATCGAGTAATTTTTGAGATCTAACTGGTTAAATAAATAACATTTTCTTTTCAAAATTTCTTTTTCAAAATTTTAAAAATGCTCTAAAATTAAAACTACGCTATGAAAATCAATTTTTGAAAATTTCCCTTCTTTTGGCAGTCGCAAATAATTTCCCTGCAATTTTTAGAACAAATCTATCAAGTACTTTACGTAGAATAAAAAAAAATAAGAAAAGAAGAATCGAAATTTTTTTAAAAATTTTTAAAGTTCTCTAAAATTGTAACCACGCTAAGAAAATTAGTTTTCAAAAGCTTATTTTTTTCAGACAATAGCGAACTAATTGTATAAAAATTTTGGAGAAAATTTATAGTATGGTTAACGCAAAAAAGAAAATAAATGAAAAATAAAAATTTTTTTGAAAATTTTCAAAGTGCTCTAAAATTAAAACTGCGCTGAAAAAATTAGTTTTCCAAAGCTTGTTTTCTACAAACAGTAGTGAATTAATTGCATACAAATTTTGGAGCAAATCTATCAAATGGTTTTCGTAAAATAGAAAAAAATTAAAAATAAAAATTTTTTAAAAAATTTTAAAAATGCTCTAAAATCAAAAGTGCACTAAGAAAATTAGTTTACAAAATTTTTTATACTTTTGGCAGTCGAAATTAAGTTCCATACAAATTTTCGAACAAATTCTTCGATAGTTTACGTAAAATACAAAAAAAATGAAAAATCGAAATTTTTTTAAAATTCTTAAAATGATTCTAAAAAAAAAACTACGCTAAGAAAACCAATTCTCAATAGCTTCCGCACCAGTTCAGCAAAAAATTGAATTGTATGGAAAATTTGAAGTAAATCCATCGAGTAGTTTTTATGATTTTATTGGCTTAATAAATAGAAACATTTTTTTTTTAAATTTCAAAATGCTCTAAAATTAAAACTAAGCTAAGAAAATCAGTTTTTAAAAATTTATTTCATCCGGGCAATCACAAATAAATTCCATGCAAATTTTGAAGCAAATTCATCGAGTAGTAAACAAAAAAAAACAAAAAACGAAAAATCGAATTTTTTTTTTTTTTTTTTTTTAAACTTTAAAATGAAAACTACGCTAGAAAAACCAATTATCAATAGCTTCCCAGCGAGTTAGTCACAAAACTAAATTCCATGCAAAATTAGAAGCAAATCCATCGAGTAGTTCTCGAGATACAGTTTACTAACTGAATTCATACATCCACACACACACACACAGACATACATACAGACATTTTCTGAAAACCACTTTTTTCGACTCACCGAGTTCAAATATGTACAAATTAATGAAAAAATGGAAAAAAATTTTTTTTATCGATACAATGCTTTCTCTATGAGAAAGCAATTGAGACAAACCTACGAAGATATAAGAAAGATGGAAGATTTACCTGCATAGCAGGACCTTAACAACTGTTACCAACACGTGACAATATACCTCTTTGAGAGAGCAAGTTGGGATCTTGCAACTCAAATATTGCCATACGGATGCAGTGACAAAGAATGTAACGCTCGGTTCCTAGAGCAAATAAGAAACACCAAATGGGAAAAGATAGCCAAGATGATTGAAAGTCTAGATATGAACTACAATGAGGCAATAAAACCATACATATCACAAGTAACCTGCACGGCTAATCATGAAATAACATACAGCTACAAACAGACGCAACACCCAACCATTCAATGGCGTGTAGAAAATCACCGGGTACAAACATCAGTAAAGGAATTATTGACAACATTAACAAAACCTGACTGTTGGGATTTTGAGCTTGATATCGAGTCCTTCGAATCAGGCTAAACATTAAAGAAACAACAAATTCACAACTACCACAAGAACGACCAACCAAGGAAAATGTTAGCCAAGTTCGATCACAACAATTTGATTTAAGGAATCCAATTTTTAATACAAGTAAACAATTGTCTTATATTCTGCGTAATATTAATATATATGTACATTTAAACAAATAATACCTTAGTTTAAAGCGAATTATTTTTAATCTCAAATATTTCAAATTTTTATTCTAATATTCTTCCTATAAAGAATCAAACATTAGATCTAAATAAAAAAATTTTTTTAAGCTATATACATTTAATTAAAAAAAAAAACTACATTGAGAAAATTTTTTTTTTTAACAATGTATGATTAATCTTAAACTACATAATTTATTTAAATTAAAATTTTTGTATCTAAGTACGACAATCCTGAAAGTCGAAGGAAACAATTAGTTCCATGTAAAGAAGCATTTATCTCATAATGGATTATAATCTATT
The DNA here is from genome assembly GCA_017163975.1 of Anastatus disparis. Taxonomy (NCBI): domain Eukaryota; kingdom Metazoa; phylum Arthropoda; class Insecta; order Hymenoptera; family Eupelmidae; genus Anastatus; species Anastatus disparis. The sequence continues at coordinate 417,012 of JAFFSR010000233.1, forward strand.
GCATTCATTTATGAATCAGTTGTCTGACTCGGTCCATTCTGCGACTCTTACGCTGATTGTCGGGGCGACAATCGACCTGAGGAGGGAGGTGTTACATCCCATGGAACTACCCTTAAATCTAATTTATATAATTTGGAAAATTTATACATTTTTTTAATTTTTTTAACAACGATAATAAATTATGAGATTTAGATTTAGAATTTATATTTAAAAATTCGAAGTCTTATTTCAAAACCGTTCCATGCGTTTTACCGAGTCAGCAACAGTCAGCGTTTTTATTGCGAAAACATTCGAATTGTACGCAAGTGTAAAGGAGAGACAGAGAAGAAAGATATAAGAATTTCATCGGCAAACAGGCTAATGAACTTTTTTTTGGCGATTTCTTCCTGATGAATTCAAATACACGTCGAGGTTTGATTGGGTTTTCCATCTCCCAATTTCCCGGATGCAAGATTATAAAAACAACCTGGAGGTCTCACGAGCGCCTTTTGTCGTAGAAAGATAGCATCCGCAAGTGTCGGCTCTGCTGGTTCACTGTAGAAATAAAATGAGTGTTAAATAACACAGGCCCACAAAATGAAAAAAAATGTCTGAACCTTTGACCGGACATACATATTCCCATGTATTTTTTGACGCTGAATCCGAATCTGTAATAAAAATATAGGGTTTTCCTACCTTTTCTCAGAGTTTTATTGAAAAAACCTCATTTTTTACGGTTTTTTGCGGTTTTTCGAGTTTAGAAAAAACAAATCATGAGATACGGTTAATTGGACTTCAAAATCGAATTCTACGGGAAAAAATACACAGGAAACCATACCTTCAAATTTTTTTAACGCGATTCTAGTCCTCTGTATGGGGCTGAAAAGATGAGGAAATCGGTAAAAGTCGAAATTTTGCCTAAAATGGATTTAAACAATATTAAAATTTAATCATGCGTCTTTTGAAGAGTCGATAAACATTGGAAATACTATCCTGGGGGTTTTTCAGATTGCTGATCATGAATTTGAAGTCAGATTGTGTAAAAACTACTTCTAGAGGGCGGTGACAAGAACTGTATATGGTAAATTTATCGATTTTTTAAAAATTTTACGTCTGAAATACTAATTTTAGAGTCTTTCACAGCATTGACTGTAAATTCAAGATATTAACTTAGCCTATTGTGTACGTTAAACTTAACATTTTGTCTATGTTTGTCTCTCTCTCTCTCTCTCTCTTCCGATGTTTTTTTTACGTAATTTTGAAAAATTGGGTTGTCTAATGAACTTAAAACTTCATTTTCTTGATTCACACGTTGATCAGTTTCCTGAAAATAACGGAGACTTTAGTGAAGAGCATGGTGAACGATTTCACCAAGATTTAAAGGAGTTTGAACGTAGATTTCAAGGAAACTGGGGTATCAACATGTTAGCAGATTACTGCTGGATGATAAAAAGAGAAACAGCTGCGAAAAAAGGACAAAAACGTGTTAGAAATCCACTACATCGGTCATTCGAAGAGAAACGTGTACGTAAGCGTAAGCCAATTTAAAAAAAACATCGGAAGAGATAGATAGATATAGATATTTAAATTTATTAACTGTACATTATGTTGTACAACAAAAATAATACAAATTCGTAAGTATATATATATAAAATGAGATACTAAGTAAAAATATAATTAAAATAATGATACAGTAATTAAAATAATTAAAGCCTAGCTCGGAGCAGAGGCTCATTCTCAAGGGAAAGGTAGTGCGAATATGTTGATGCCTTGAATAATGCCAACGATGAAGAATCTCTTAAAGATGATGGTAGACCGTTCCATAGTTGCGATGACACAACCAGGAACGATCTTTGGTGATACTCGGTAGATGAAAAAGGAATGGTTAACGGTCTCACATTACCCCTCAGTGTCCTCACAGGCCGGCTCCACAAATATCTAGAATAAAGATATGAAGGTGAGCATGACAAAAACATTTTGTATAAGAAGGTAGTAGCGAAGTAGTTTCTTCTACCCAAAGTGGATAACCAGCCTAGAGAGGACCTATAAACAGAGATGTGCTCGCGCCTACTTACACCATAGATGTAACGAATACCAGAGTTTACAACCCTTTGAAGCCTCAGATCGAGTTCAGCAGAAAGGTCAATATAGACCAAACAACAGTAATCAAGTAAAGGAAACAGCAAAGAACGGATAAGATGCTTACGAAGTGCAATGGTGGTACTTTTTCGAAAGAAATTTAATCTATAGAGCAATGAGTGACTCCTGTTACACACATGCGCAATTTGGTCCTTCCAGTTCAACTTACTATCAAGCCATACACCAAGACTACGAACAGAAGATTCAAACTTAATAAGATCACCGTTTATTGGAACACCAGTGATGTGTAATGAGGGCAGCATATTGACATAGAAATAAGATCCAATAATAATAGCCTTTGTTTTGCTCACATTTAATTTCAGATGATTTTTTGTTGCCCAGTTAACAATACTGACAGCTTGATCACTCATAAGAGCAGTAACAGAAGCCAACTTAGCAATTGGGAAGTGAATGTACACCTGAAGATCATCAGCATAGATAAGATGCTGCACATCGGCATGGAAGTCAGCAGCCACATCATTGATGTATATAGAAAACAACAGTGGACCAAGGACAGAGCCCTGGGGAACACCAGTATTTAATGTTACATAGTCAGATGCATTACCATCTGCATCAATAACAGTCTGCTGTCTCTCAGAGAGATAAGCCGCAAACCAACGCACAACTGAATGCGAGATGTCAAGAGAAGACATTTTTCTGAGCAGAGAGACATGGCATACCGTATCAAATGCCTTGCTGAAATCAAATAGCAACAGCAACGTCACATAGCGTCTGTCCATATTGCGTCTAATGTCCTCAGTTAGTTTCAGTAGTGCGGTCTGAGTACTATGTCCAGTTCGAAATCCAGTCTGATAAGGGTCCAGTAGCTGTCGCATAGTCAGGTTATTGTAGAGTTGATCATGGACTAGACGTTCAAGAACCTTGGACATAAAAGATAATAAAGAAATTGGCCTAATGTCACCAAAAGCTTGAGGAAAGGAGATTTTGTTTATTGTAGTGACCAGTGAGATCTTCCAGCATGAAGGAAATAAGGATTCACGCAATGAGTCGTTATAAATACGACATAACAAAGGCCCAATGACCGGAAATGCCGTACGGACAAAAGATTGAGGAACAGCATCAAACCCTCTGGCCTGTGAAGTTGAATGACAAACAGCCATCCATACCTCCTCCAAAGTAACTGGATTAAACTTAAACATGGGTTTAAGTGGTTCATCTAGAGCAAGTGTATTCATGTAATCAGAAATGGAGGGGACCAGAGGATCAAACGCAACACCACCAAAATACCGATTCAAATCATTCATTGAAAAAGAATGTCGAGAGTCACTACTGCTGGAACATACGCCCAGGTTCTTGAGTTCTTTCCAGATCTGTCTTGCGTCAGTAATCTTAGATAGTCTGTCGTGGTAATACAGTAATTTAGCTGATTCGATGCATGAATGGGCCCGATCTCGAGCATCTCTATAACATATAAGATCAGCACGCAGCCTAGTACGTTTGAAGCGTCTGTAATGCCTATCTCTCTCAGAGATTAAGCGGTGATGCTCAGAGGTAAACCACGGACGATGACTCTTGCTCTGTCGAACACGCCTAACAGGCACAAACCGTGAGATAGCTTCATTAAGATGAGTGTAAAGACATTCAAGGCGAGCCAAAAGAGAAGAGTCACCGTTACACACAGCACAATTCAGCGATCGAAAATAATCAAGAATAGCAGCCTCATCAACCGCTTTATAATCATGATAAGTAAAATTATTAAGTGTAGGCCTAGAGAGAGACGACTTCACAGTCGCAGCAATAAAATCATGTCCGTCAATAAATGGTACATCAGTCTTCCAATAATCAAGCAGTAAGTCATTGGCATCGACAAGGCACAAGTCGAGCCACGTATCAGAGGAATAAGTATGATGCGTAGGTCCATAAGGCACTGAAAAAAGTGCATTTTCCTTAATAAGGCTCTTCAGGAACACAGAATCATCAGATTCAGAACACAAATTAGTGTTGAAATCTCCTAAAACTACCTTAGTACTATAATTGTGCATATGAGTGGTCAAATCAGGAATAAAGGCCGTGTTGGCCAAAAATGGAGCGTGAGGTGGTCTATAAACAACACCAACGAAAATGGGTGAAGCCAAGTCAGATGAGTTGACCTCACAGAAGAGATACTCAGGTAAACCAGGCTTACCACTCCAGCTTCCAGAGGATGAACAGAGACGCACAGAAGTGAGAGAGCAGTGTACAAATAAAGCAACACCACCTCCCCTGGTGTTACGATCCTGTCTATAAAGCACATACCCATCAAGAGCAATCAAAGAATCACAAACTATCTGGCCCAGTTTGGTCTCAGTAACAGCTATTACGTGGAAATAAGGGCGAGAAGCCAAAAAAGAGTCTAATCATCTCAATGTGCGCTCTAATAGAGTTGGCATTGAAATGACAAACTCTGAGACCATCCTTAGTAGTGAAATGATCATGAATGACCGATGAAATAGTATTGTTAGAAGGAAGAAGTGTGTTAGAGTGAGAAGGAAGAGAGAATGAGCTTACCCCAGTGTCAGATGTTAAGTGGTTACATCGTCGTTGGCTGATATCAATGAGAGCTTTGCTAAAAAGCATCCAAGTCGTCATCCGATGCAACACGAATGGCTGCATCCTCCTTCTTCCTTCTGACGAAGATCTTACCATCACGCACAAATGTAAGGAAGTTGTACCTCTTATCTTTGGCCTTCCTGAGCACTCTCAACTTCAGTTGGTGCAATGAGTGTGGCAGATATTCATTGATGTTGATCAAGGAAGGAGTAAGTGTTTCCACTGATAAAGTTTCCTGCAAAAGGTCACTCCTGATCTTTGAGGTATGAAGGCTACCCATCCTGATCTTTGCTCCGATGACAGATCGCGCCAACGAGGCACTCTTCATAGTGACGAGCAATGGCGTCGTAAGCAGCGGAGGACCACCTTGAGATGTTGTTGCAGAAGGAGCAGTACTATCATCAGTACTACGAGCTGTAGCAGGTCGCGACAAAGGTCGAACCGAAACAATGTCACTGAGAGCAAAACCAGAATTAAGAGAAGCCAATACAGCAAAGACACCGTTCTTCAGATCGTTAAATTCATTAGGAACCAGGCCTCCAAACACCAAGTCTGATGCACGCTCAAGACGCTGCTGGCCAGCCGCCAAAACATCACACTGTTGCCGTAAAGATTTATTGAGCTTGTCCGATTCCTGTAGTTTAGCAGCCATAGGGTCAGATAATGCCCGATCAGGCACAACAGAGAGAGATTCCTCCAGCTTCGCCTTAAGCTCCCGATAATCCTGACAAACCTTGTCAACACGGAAAAAGGTAAATACCATTAAAATCAATACTACACGTAGTATGTATTATTTCTGTGATAAAGTATTGAAAAAAAATGTAATAGTATAATTTTAATCAATACTATACTTCAAATTTTAACTACTAATGCTGGCATAACTATATTACGAACTGAGTGCATGAATTTCCGCTACGTAGTACCTATTTTTTCGGTACTAGGACTGATATTTCACCTATCCGATCCAGGGGTAAAATTTTGCAGAGAATATAATTGCTATATATAGAACTGATTTTCCCATACTAGAATTAAAAATTGATGATTCTAAAATCATTTTTATAATATACAACCCTTTTAAATTACTAATAATTAATTTTCAACTTAACAGGATGTCAGAGCTGTTAGAATCGATTTTTGCTTTTTTTATTTTGTTGACATCTTTTTAAATTCATTAATCAAACAAATATTCTAACTTATCCGCACTATAGCTATGTTAGTACAATCATTTTTGTTAAAATAAAAAGTCATTTGAATTTATTTCTTTTATAAACTTAGATTGAAAGTTAGATCAAGCTTGACAAACCTAACCTCGAAATACTATACATCGTAAGTTTGTATATAACTTTTTATGTATAGCATCTCGGTGGATTTCATGAGTTGTCCGCACTCAAGCTAAATCTTACAAATTTCTTTATTGTAGCAAAAAAATTCATCTGCTTTTTCCCGTTTATAATAATCAACTCAAGTTTAAAATTAATAATTAGTAATTTGAAATTTTTACATATTATATGATCGATATTATATTTATTGATTGCTAAAAATTTATATACAATTTAATGGTTTTTACATTATGATAAATTAGCTGTATTGAAGTTTCATATTCGACAGCGCCGCAGTAAATATTGTATAGGTACTATGTTAGTAAAAGATAATGTAGTCCCGTAGTACGGAAAAATTCGGTACTATACCACACAATTCTTGGGACGAGTCGCGTTAAAAAATGTACTTATATAGGTCGTTTTAAAATATATACTGAGTATCAATTAAAAAACGACTAGTAATATTCTTTCTAGTACTGACTCAAATTAGTACATTCTTTTCAGGTATTTTCCTTTTTCCGTGAAGCCTTGCCTCAGCTGCTCCACAACGTTCCTCACATGCCACAGCAATACCATCCACTCGCGTCTCCAAACTTGTAAATCTCCCATCCAGTGTCAATAGTTGAGTGCCGATATTGTTGATCTTGGTATCCATATCATCCAGCTTATCTAATTTCTCCATCTTCTTCAATATAGAAGACAAAAGTTCATTTGTTTGTAGCGCTGGTAGTGTCGGAGTTGGAGTACGCGGCAGAGACAGAGAAGCTGAGACATCACTCATAGAACCCACAGAACTAGAACGTGATCGACTGCAATCAGGATTTGCAGCTGCTATGCAAAAGTTACATACCTTTACTTGTTGGTCATTATCATCTCTAACTAAGAGCAATTTGGTACAAGAGCTGTGATAGGTCTTGCCACAGCGACCACAAAGCTGAGGCTTAGATGCAGCACTAAAGTTTTTAAAACAGAGACCACACTGATTAGACATAGTGATCTCCAAGATAGAAATAGCTTAATCAAACGAATCTTAAATTTTAAGATTAAGAGAAGGAAGAGAGAGAGAGAGAGAGAGAGAGAGAGACAAACATAGACAAAATGTTAAGTTTAACGTACACAATAGGCTAAGTTAATATCTTGAATTTACAGTCAATGCTGTGAAAGACTCTAAAATTAGTATTTCAGACGTAAAATTTTTAAAAAATCGATAAATTTACCATATACAGTTCTTGTCACCGCCCTCTAGAAGTAGTTTTTACACAATCTGACTTCAAATTCATGATCAGCAATCTGAAAAACCCCCAGGATAATATTTCCAATGTTTATCGACTCTTCAAAAGACGCATGATTAAATTTTAATATTGTTTAAATCCATTTTAGGCAAAATTTCGACTTTTACCGATTTCCTCATCTTTTCAGCCCCATACAGAGGACTAGAATCGCGTTAAAAAAATTTGAAGGTATGGTTTCCTGTGTATTTTTTCCCGTAGAATTCGATTTTGAAGTCCAATTAACCGTATCTCATGATTTGTTTTTTCTAAACTCGAAAAACCGCAAAAAAACCGTAAAAAATGAGGTTTTTTCAATAAAACTCTGAGAAAAGGTAGGAAAACCCTATATTTTTATTACAGATTCGGATTCAGCGTCGAAAAATACATGGGAATACGTATGTCCGGTCAAAAGTTCAGACATTTTTTTTCATTTTGTGGGCCTGTGTAATAAGTTGTCTAAATTTAAGATTTTAATTATCTTTTTTATCTAAGAAAATATTAGTGAATAGCCTAGAAGCCTATTTCATTAATAATAACAAGTATAATTATTCTTGTGTAACGTTAAAATCCTTAAGAAAATTGAGGAAAATTATATTAACACAAGTTCCAAAAATTATAACTAAGAGATAATTGTGTCAGTTAGCGAAATACATACTTAATCTTAATCTGTGTTCGAGAAATTAAAGAATAAGACCCAATTTATCTTGCCACGGACATTCTCACTGTGTAGTTTAAGGAGTCTAAGAATAGAAAACATCAGGATGATAGAGTCAGAAGCAAATTCATCTCTTTCTCTCCTAATTAGTGAGTTGTTTTTACTAACGAAATTACAAATCAAGTTGATGATAGTTAAAAATGCAATTAAAAAATTAAAATTGTAATTGTAAGAGAAAAATATATAAGAATATTTATAAAATAAAGAAAAGAATTAATTTAAATTATTGTGGTTGATTTAAGATTTAATTATATTAAAATTTTGACAAACAAATAAATATATGTATTTATATAAATATATACAATAACAACCATATTTATAAAATTATAATATAAATTATCTTTAAACGCATATATATATACATATATAATTAAATTTAAATAATAAAATTAACGAATAGAGTGAATGAATACATGCGAACGAATGGGACAGAGCGAACGTATATAATCGAGAGAACGAACGTGATAGAGCCTGCGAACATAACAGAGCGAACGAATGTATGTATAGCGAACGAGTGATGGGAGCGAACGAGTATACAGGCGAACAAGCGTAACAAGCGAACAGCCATAGGTGACGCATCTATAGCGTTCGTGCGTTGTAGCTATATAACAAATGAACGAAGTATAGTGAATGAGTAGGGAGAGCGAACGAGTATGCAAGCAAACAGAGAGACCAAGCGAACAAGCGAACAGAGCAAACGTAAATAAATCGAAATAATCATACTTTCTATTAATTTAATCAAACAAACAATTAGATTTAAATTGATGTGGAATTAAATACACATATAAAAATTTTGTATTATATTAATTTTCATAAATGAGTACATATATGTAGATGTATGTGTATATTTTATAAATTTAATAAATAAAGTGACAAGGTAAGTCCTGGGATGGTAAACTGGTTACCAGCAAAAATAAAAATAATTTTCGTTGTGAAGAACTCAATTGTCCGAACCAAGTTCGGCCATAACAGTCTCTTACGCAGGAATCAAGATCGAGATGATTTGTACGTTCAACAAGTAAAAATGAATATTTCATGTATACAAAGATCTATCAAAATAAAAAGATGTATAAATTATTATTGAGTAAAATTATTTTAAAAATCTTTAAGATTATAGCATACCTAGCAAGAGCAACACGCATTTTCCAATATCCAGAAAAGTCCTTAGTGGGTGTGTTTTGAATCTTGTTATAAACCCAAGATCTTGTAAAAAGGAGCTGCTCGTACTTCTGCTATATCCGCAGATGTATCATCTAACCTCTCATCAGCATCCATGTTGTCCCTAAAACAATAAATAAATTATTGTAAAGACATTTTCCATAGAAAAAATTTTATATTTAAATTTATTATATAATGAATATTTCAAATTTATTTTTTAAAGAATAAAATTGTGCCTTTTTATATTGTTTATGTTATTAAATAAATTTGTTATCTGCTTGATTGGATAAAAGTTAATTGCAAAAGTACATTAACAGTTTTATTATTCATTTAGTTCTCTAAAAAAAAGAAATTATTAGTATGATCATCAAATTTGATTTTTTACTTTGATTTACAAAAATAAAGCAGCATCAGCAATGTTTTCAACAATAATAAACTTTTATTAATTTTTATTTCTGATAAAATCTTTATCAAGTAACGAGGAGATAACTTAATAATTTTTTTATTGTTCCTGATTTATATCTATAGTTACTTTTAAAATACTGAAAAAAAATCATATCTGCTAGTTATTGAAAATGTTTGTAATTCTATTTCCTTACACAGATTTATGCATCATAAAATGCAAATTATAAATATTTACTAAACTCAAAAATTATGTATTGTAATTTTATTTATTTTTTTATATATTCTAAAAATGAAAAAAATTTCACTTTAGCATCTTCTTCAGGACAATCTATAAGTTCCGTAGCCATTTTTTCAGGCCTTATTATCTCTTCATTGACTTCCATAACACATTGTAAAACCATTTTAGTGCTAGCAGATATTTCTGTAATTAAATGAAAAATATCTACAGCATCAGGTATGGGCACTTCACGATTTCCAAGAACTGTAGATAACAAATATTTTTAAACTGCATCTGTAACGTTGAATAATGTTGTAATGTTAAAAGTACAACAGTCAATTTTTTTTTGTTTTGATTAAAATATTTTAACTTTTATACTTGAGAATTTTGTGGGATCATTTTGAGCACATTATATGTATCAAATTGTTTTTACAAAATGATATGGTTTTACAAAAATTTTACAAAAAAAAATTAGCTTTTTGAAAAAAAAGAAATTATTTGTATTTTTGAATTTAAACTATAAATTATTTCATTACAATTCAAATTTCGCGCTATTTCAATTGAAACCTGGCCTCACTTCAATTCAAATTTTTTAGTTTATTTGCAATGAAAATTGTTAAAATATAATCGAATTTAGAGTCTTTTTTGCAAAAAAAGTATTTCTTAAACACAGAAGATAATCTAATAAAATTATGAAATCAATGTATTGTAATTAAGTTTTTCCATGAATTTTGGCACTAATTAACATTCAATTGTTTTGTCATTAAAATGTATTTATCTATTATAATCTATTATAATTAGAAAATTATAACGTTACTATTTTTTAAAATGATTCTATTATCAAACAATAAATTTATTTTTCTTCAATGATAATAATTACTTATAATACTTTTCTTGAAACTTAAATACGCAGAAAAAAATTTTAATTAAAATATCGAGAAACAAAAGAATACGCAAGATCATTATTCCACAAAGTAAATTATCTCTTGTACGAACTGTCAAAAATTATGCATTGCTTAGCTATACTTATTTGAAAATTAAATACACTCAATTCTCGCTATTACGAGTAGCTCGGGAATAATTTCTCTCGTGATTACGAGCGTGAGAAAGGCCCCCACCACTCAAAAAATGCTATGCTTAGAATAATGAGCGAAACAATACCGAACGAATATAAACAATAACTATATCGATTGTACGTGTGTAACTGTTTAATTTTCATTGAAAAGAGATCGTTTGTTTGATATATTTATTTTTAGTTTCATTCTTCTGAAAACGTTCTTTGTATGACCCAAACCATGCTTGATTGAAGTAAAGATGTAAATCAAATTTCATGTGCGGAAAGAGCAACGCTGATAAAAGCTCAAGATATTCTCTTGACATTTTTTTCAAAAGCAATGAAAATAGCATTTAATTTTGTTTTATAACTGTTGCATTAATTTTTTTTTTTATTTCGTAGTTAGTTTTTTTATTGTAATCATATTTTATCTTTTCATGTTGATACGGTCAATTCACTAATAATCATCTGAATACAAAATTTTTTTTTAAAGCGCATTAATTTGATGCTATGTAATTAAAATGTACATAAAAAATATTATAAATAAAAATAAATAATTATAAACATACATATACAATAATAAAAATATAGATATAGTAAAAGATTGTATATTATTTAAATAGTATATTACGCGAAATCATATATTATTTAAATAGTACATTAATGCGCGTCGATAGGGAGGGAACATCGACTCTCGTTGCGCGTATTTAAGGGGGGAGGTCGAACTTTCGAGCAGGACATGAAGAAAAATAGATTGAGTAGTGAGGGAAGAAGGGGAAGCATTTTGCTCGCTTTAGCAAGACAAAAATGTTCGTTTTATCGAACGCTTGTTATAGCGAGAATTGAGTGTACAATTATTTATATGAAAACATTTAATTGTGAGTGTTAAATTGTAAAAAAATGGTTGAAAGAAAACCATTCATATCAGTTGAAATTATTAAAAAAGAATTAGTAAATCATTTAATTTATGATGAATCATATAAAGGGTCTAGCCGGGTAAGATAGGTGAATTGGCCCCAGAAGCAGAGAGAAAAACTGATACAGCCATTATATTCTATATAAAAAAATATACCTCTATACAAATTTTCAGCCTTCTAAACCTAAACCTAACCTCAAAAACGCAATTTTTCATTTTTTGAGTCTCTTTGCTCTATCTCCGTCAATTTTTAAGCTAGAATACTCTTCTTTTTTTTTAAATTTATGTTTTTTGAAGCCCTATAAATAAGTCTCTGATGATGTTTTGTAGGTCCAAAATTCAAATTTCTAGAGACGTTTAAAAATTTTTTCTTGAGATATTTCGAAAACTAAGATAGACGACACTTTGGAAAAAATATATAATATTTATTTATGCACCAAAAGTATGTAAAAAATTTTTCAGATCTTTAAAAGTGGTGGAACAACGTCAAAAAGGAAAAAAACAGTTTTTTGCGTATTTTTGCCTATACACGGCCTAGCCCTTGTATCTTACACTTCTGTTTGCAATATTTTTGAGTGAAATTTTATTTTTTGAGACACTCTGGGCTGTAATATATCGAGATTAACTCGGAATTTTCCAATTTTCACGTTAAGGCGCTCCCAGAGACCTTAAAAACCCATTATACTAATAAAAAAAAATGTCCCGCTAGGTGAAACTCGTATCATAATTCATAAAACTATGCATATATTCTTCTACAGTATATCTAAATATATATAATTCAATACTATAAACAGGAATATACAGATATACTGAATGTATTGTTTCGGATTATGACTAAAACACGACCTAACGGGAGCAATCATCCTAATTCTTCACAGTACGCCCGAACTCATGTGTACTGCATTTCTATTTACAGAAACAGATAGTAGATATAGGATGAATCAGCTGGTAGCTGCACAAATCTAGTTTAGAATAAGTTTTTTTTATTGAAATAATACTTATATCAGATATTATTTTATTGCTATCTTTTAAAGATACTTGTTATCTTTAAAGTGCACGACATGGTAATTTAGAGCGCCCTTCCAGGGTGTGATCAGCAAAATGTTTACATCCATCGTGCTAATAGTCCACCCAACAGTATTATAAAGCTAATACTTTATAATTTAAAAAATTAATTGATACTATCAATTTTATATACTTTAATTATTTAAATTATTTTTTGTTTTGGAATTAATGGAATTTCATCATTTTTATGCTATTTAAAAGATGGAAATTTCACCCTTTATGTAGAATTTCAGAAAGCATATATTATTATATCGAATCATGCATAATAAGTAGGTACGATGAAAATTAAGTACAACTTGAAACTTGAGTATCGTTACTTGAGTATCAGCTGTTACTTCATTTTTTTATATAAAATATAAAAGCACACAGATATGATAGTCGTCGGTAAAAATGTCATACTCAATTAAAGTAACAGCTTATACTCAAGTAACGATACTTAAATTCCAAGTGATACTCAATACTCAAGTCACGACTATTAATTCGAGCCTTAATCAGGGAGCTTCACTTTGTCCATACGATCTATGTCTGTCTTTATTGGCAGCTCCAGGCGTAACTATTGATGGATTCTACTTAGTACATAGGTCTTCTATTTTTAGTCTCCATGGTCCATAGCAACAACAAATAGTTTGTTTTCTCTAGTATTCATGTTATATCTTGCATGTGTAATTCCAATTAGTGAATAAATTAGACTTGTCATAAGACTAATTAAACTAGAACAACTACAAATTAGACTTGATTATTGGCAATTTGTTGTCAAGTGATATTTGGTTACTTATTTCATAAGTTAATATTCTGTATATTTTATGTTTTGTAGGATTACAAATATTGAATTACACACAAAAAAAATTAAAAAATAACCTTCATGTATACAATCTTAATTAAAATAATTTATATTATATTTGTGAATGTATTTGTTTGTATGTAATATGCATTTTAAACTATGAAAAAATGTATAAAAATTATATAGAAGTATCTGAAATATTTTTGTATGTTGATCTATCGGAATTTTATCGGACTTGAACGCAATTTTTGTTTAAAACTATCATTTGCATTGTAGCCTATATTATTTTGATACTATTTTTGGACTTTTGATTCATTTTTATAGTGCAAAGAAAAGCTAATGAACTAGATTGTAAATATTATAGTAAATTAAATTATTATAGAATTTTGTTTCTGTTAATTTTTATTAAAAAGTTGTTGTAAATATTACTTACTAAATAAGCATTTACCAGAAAAAAATCTTTATTCAAGCAGAATTTTTGAAATTTATTATGACAATGGTTACATTTTATCATATCTATTATATTTTATGAGAATGAGTAAGAGTCCAATACAAAACTCTATTGAGTTTTATACAAAAATTATGATGAGACCTATTATCTACGTAGATATTGATATTCTTTGTTTGTTTTAATATGTATCTTTAATCTTGTACGTGCTTTTTTACTTATGGAAGTATATTTCTTTGCATGACATTACAAAAGATCTGATAGTTGCAAGGAATTTTATTTTTTAATATCTACTGTATATTTAGATAAAAATAATTATAACTGATTTTCTTCTTAGTCAAGTATTTACATAAGAATTTTCACTTTTAATTTAATGATAGTTATGACTTATAATATTCAAATGTAAGTTTCTCATATATATAATTTGGTGAGAGGCAAGGTAGTTACAGTCATTACTATCTACATGTAAAGTAGATATAAAAAACTGCAACTTGTTACGAGTGTCAGATCTTCTTTAACATTGTACAAAAAAATATCCTCTCGTTAATGAAGAAAAAAATGTAAAAATATAAATAGATATTAAAATATTAAAGAATAATAATAGATCCACCTAGATAATTAGTTTTATTATTATTTTTTACAAACCCCTTTACAATCTTATACTTGTACCTAAATAAAATAAATATAAACTCAGAAAATCATTTCAACGTTTATTACCTTAGAGCAGTGGTTAATGGTCCACTGCTATAGCGAAGAAATCAAGTATTAGATTGTAAGTGTTGTATGAACGTATCCAGATGACCAATTAGCGGAGCCTATAAAAAGCCTTAAAGTGTTTGGTTACAATGTCCTACAACTTTGTTGATAGTGATCTAATGGTCGAACAAAAGAAAATATATTCCAAAATTGTATGTATAATCAAAATTAACTCAACTGAATTATATTATAATTATACATATTTTAATGCATGTGTATGTATGAATATATATATATTATAACCAAAAAATTGTATTTCTTATATATTTTTAGATAACAATAAATGTAACTGATTTTATAAACTTTTTTAGATTACGTAACAAAAAAGCATTTTCTTTAAATCAATACTTTTTTATTCGATAATCAAATGGGTTTAGTAATCAAAAATAGAATAATATAGATGGCTAATTATTTTTATTATAAGCAAGTTAAAGTTATCGATGAAAAATAAAGAAATCATTCGAATATTTGCAATACCTGAGATAAAAGATCCTTGCATGAGAAAAATTAATTTAATTACCAAATTACATTAATTTTTCTCAAGCAAAGATGTTTTATCTCAGGTATTGCAAATATTTAAATGATAGTTTTAATCATTGATTAATCTTAAAATTAGACATCTATTGCCTTGAAACAAGTGATCGAATAACTTTTTCAGCAAATAGGTGGTTAAAGCTCCTGCGAATCCTGTTTCTGTAAATAGAAATGCAGTACACATGAGTTCGGGCGTACTGGGAAGAATTAGGATGATTGCTCCCGTTCGGTCGTGTTTGAGTCATAATCCGAAACAATACATTCAGTATATCTGTATATTCCTGTTTATAGTATTGAATTATATATATTCAGATATACTGTAGAAGAATATATGTATAGTTTTATGAATTATGATACGAGTTGCACCTGGCGGGACATTTTTTTTTATTAGTATAATGGGTTTTTAAGGTCTCTGGGAGCGCCTTAACGTGAAAATTGGAAAATTCCGAGTTAATCTCGATATATTACAGCCCAGAGTGTCTCAAAAAATAAAATTTCACTCAAAAATATTGCAAACGGAAGTGTAAGATACGAGGGCTAGGCCGTGTATAGGCAAAAATACGCAAAAAACCGTTCTTTTCCTTTTTGACGTTGTTCCACCACTTTTAAAGATCTGAAAAAATTTTTACATACTTTTGGTGCATGAATAAATATTATATATTATTTTCAAAGTGTCGTCTATCTTAGTTTTCAAAATATCTCAAGAAAAAATTTTCAAACGTCTCTAGAAATTTGAATTTTGCACCTACAAAAAATCATCAGAGACTAATTTATAGGACTTCAAAAAACACAAAAAAACAAAAAAAAAGAGTATTCTAACTTAAAAATTGACGGAGATAGAGCTAAGAGACTCAAAAAATGAAAAATTGCGTTTTTGAGGTTAGGTTTAGGTTTAGAAGGCTGAAAATTTGTATGGAGGTATAGTTTTTTATATAGAATATAATGGCTATATCAGTTTTTCTCTCTGCTTCTGGGGCCAATTCACCCATCTTACCCGGCTAGACCCTTTTAAGGCAAATTAAAGAAGTATAGGAGACCATAAGCAATGCTTTAAACAATAAAATAAAATCTCATAGTATATATTTAATGGTAAAACAAAATCGGCATGAGTTAAAAATTTTTCACGAACAGTCAAAAGGCATAGTTTTTGTAAATGTCTTAGAAAATTATGACTGTAAAAAAAATTAGATGAAAATGATTTCGAAAATGATTAAGAAGCTTGTGGAAGTGATCTAAAAGTTAATGTTAATGGATTACAGAACAACACCTCAGAATAATGATTATTATTATCCTGATTTTGGTGAGAGATTCATTGAGCTTTGCTACGAGTTCCCATACTGTACAAATATGATGCTGAAAACATTTGGAATAAAAGAAAAAGTTGCTACTTCTACTAGGTGTGAGGCAAAATTTAGAGATATTAAAGATAATGATATTAGACCGGATAGATTTGTAATTAAACATTACATGCAAGTTGATTCAGATTTAAAGCTAATACAGAGTGATTTTAATAGACTGATATTACAAAAAAAGAAACGATGATAAGAGTGCTAGTAATAAAAAAGGAATTAGGGACATTAACTATCTACTAGAAAGTGATCGTTGGAAGAGACATGGTGAAACTAAATAATAATTCACAAGAAGAATTAGTAAGCGATGTAAGTATCAATGGCATCTCATCTCATAATAGTAAAACTATTATTGTCGTGGATGATACTAATATAAATTGCTAACCTACTAATTGTAAAAATATCATTCCCAGCAATGATAGTAAGATTTTTAAATCTATTGATGAAGAGAATCTCATTAATCCATTAGCTAGTGACACCTTCATTGAACCAGAAGCTGCATCTCCACCTACAAATGTGAAAGTCAGCGTTATTAAAAAAATTGAAGTAAAAACTGATAATAAAGTAAATAAAATCTTACTACAAAATAATAAAAGAAAACGTGGTTTCTTTGTGAGTCTCAATCCTGATGTCGATTTGGATTTACAAATACCCAAGAGAAATAAAAAAAGATGTGCATACGATCCAGAATGGCAGCAGAAAAGGTGGGAAAAAGTCCATCAATGAAAAAATCCATTACCACTTTTTTAACACTTGTCCTTGAGATTTTATAACAGAAATGATAAGTTATGGTTGCTACAATTCTGCATTATACAAAACTTTTATTAATGCTAATAAAAATGATGAGTTAGCTTTGAAATATCAATGCTATCTAAACACAGTATTTATTTAGAATAGTATAGGCTTAGTAAATAGTAATAGCATTCATACAATTTGAGCATATCAATTACCCGTTCCTCCAAAGCTCGATCAAATAGATTTTATGAATAATGTGAATTGTGAATGCATTCCTAATAATTTATTTAAAACTTTAATGGCTCAATATGAGTGTACAAAAGAAATAAGAGATTGTAAAACCGGTGGTTATTGTATTGATAAAGAAAACCAATGATACCTCTACCAAACACATCCATTGCTACAATAGAAAATTACAAAAATTTAAAAGAGCGCTTAAATAACTATTTTTCAGAAAATATGTACAATTTTTCTAATTCCATAGGGTTTGTGGACTGGTCACTGAAATGTACCTACATTTTAGAAACTTATATATGGTTAGATGTTGAAAATGTATATAAAAGTCTAAAACAAAATCATTCTAAGATAGATACTAATTTGGCTGACTTGCCAACACATTTAACAATTCAAAATAAAAAATTTATTTTGAGTGGTGTAGTTGAACATCGGCCTGAACATTTTGTGGTTCAGTGTTACAATGCTAAATATAAATATTGGGAGGATAAAAATGACCTTCTAGAGTGCTCGATTGGGTATACAAAAAATTTTCCTAGTGTGGAAATAAATAGTATTTTGTATGTAAAATGGGAAAATGACATGTAAATAAATTATTAACCTTA
Organism: Anastatus disparis; assembly: GCA_017163975.1. Classification (NCBI taxonomy): domain Eukaryota; kingdom Metazoa; phylum Arthropoda; class Insecta; order Hymenoptera; family Eupelmidae; genus Anastatus; species Anastatus disparis. The sequence continues at coordinate 435,242 of JAFFSR010000233.1, forward strand.
TTCATCCATAGTTTGCGTGTATATATATATATATAGATATATATATATATATATTATTTGTTGTTTTGTTAAACTAATTATAATGAACCTTTACCATGGATATATTAAAATTTGAATATTAAGAGCAGGTCGTATATCTCTATCCTTTTTTAACCAAAAAATTCGTTTGTCTGCAAAATCTAATGATTGTAACAAAAAATAAGAAAAAAGCCCCATCTCGTATACCAAAAAGCAATATTTTCTTTCATGAAGAAAAATTATTTTTATCGCTTTGTTTTTAAGAAAACTTTGAAAAACTAGAATTGTTCATCCTAACCTCTATTTTTTAAGTTTTTTAAGGTTTTCTTCAAAACGAACCGATAAAAATAATTTTTCTTCATCAAAGAAAATATTGCTTTTTATGATACAAGATGGGACTATGTTTTTATTTTTTGCTACAATGATTAGTTTTTGCAAAAAAATTCATTCTTTGATTAGAAAAGGACAGAGATATACGACCTGCTCTTAAAAACAAAGTTAATTTTATTTTTCATTTCTTGTAGCTTTATATTTTTTACTGAATAAGAAGCATTTTATATTTCAATGTTTAATCGAAATCAACACTTTAAATAGAATAACAAATCATTGAATTCATAACTTCAAAACAATTACTGTACAAATTTTTAAAATAAAAACTTGAAGCTCAAAATATTATAATAATAAGACTTTTTATTAATATACCTGGATCATTTTAGCATATAAACCGAAATCTATTTCGATACCACCATGAGATAGAAGCATTTGCCATGAAAATACACCAAAACTAGTGCACCACTTCGATTGAGAAAATCTACTTCATATAACCAGTACCAAGCTGTACTGATACGGCAGCTATTCCACGTTTTCTGTATTTATTTTCTCTATTAAATTGTTGTATTGCAGCCATATGTCCTTTGTAATTTGCAGATAATAAGCATACTTCCCAACCATCTTTGTAAAGTAGATTTTACGCGTGTTTGATAGTAGAAAGTAACATCTTTCTAATAAAGGCTTTTTTCAGAAATCCATAAACAAATAGATATTTTAAAGAAAATACATTTAATGTGTTTTTCTTAGAATAAATAATAAACTTCATAATTAAGACTACACAAATTTATAAAATACCTTTGCAAGATTGCGTCCTAGATTATAAGCAATTAATTCAATCAATCCTTTGTTGATAAATCCATTATTGCGTTCCATTAAAAAAAGATGCTTTGCTCCAGTTACTATCACATCTTCATCTTTCTCCAACACACATCTGATAGACTTTCTTAATCTTATAATAGTAATTTAAATAAGTAAATAATCATAAATATGAAAATCGTCTAAGGCTTGACCTTTATGCATATGTTGAATTACATTCATGTTTTTTTTTGGAGCAGGCCGAACTATCTGTCTTTGTCTAATAGAGTTTTTCATCATTTATATAAACACAATAAGTAAATTTTGGAATAACAAGAAAATGATTTCATATCATTCGGAATAACAAGAAATGAGTCTCATATTATTCAAAAACTACGCGATAAAATAATTTGATTGTCATTACAAAATTTACTTATTATACTAATATCTAGCGGGGGCTACTATTTTTTTCATGCTACAACAGATGGTATTTATATAAATAATGAAAAACGCTATTAGACAAAGACAGATAGATCGGCCCCCTGTTAGTGCAATAAGTTTTTATAGGTTGCAAAATTATAAACATCATTTTTAAATATTTTTAATCAACCAAAATTCAAATTATTTTTATATTTTCAAAAATGAAGTATTTCTAAAATAATTAATATGATTAATCTCTTGATAATATAGAATATTAACTATAGAAATTGAAATATATACATAATATCAACTAGAATATTTATCTTATTTATATTTCTTATATCAAAATAATAAATACCCAAGCGGAAATAATCTGCCGTTAATAACTAATAATAATTATATACAACGAAAAATAATTTTAAAAAAAAGTTATTATTTTTTATTATTTGTTATAAAAGTGTAGATTTTGGACTGTAATAACTGTTTATAATAGTTATTAATAATTATTTTACATTTATAACAGTTGATAAAAGTTATTATCAGTTATTATTTTTTATTATCTTTTTCAGCATGGTAAGTATATGCATAAAGTAAACCGTAAGTAAAAATTATTATCGGTTATTATTTTTTTTTTCTTTTTCAATCTAAGAGTTACTAATAATTATTTTCTATTTATAAAAGTTAATAGAAGTTATTATTAGTTATTATTTTTTATCATCTTTTTCGGTATGGAAGGTATACATATAAAGCAAACGTTGAATAAAAGTTATTATCAGTTATTATTTTTTTTTATCTTTTTTGGTATGGAAGGTATATATACATATAAAGCCAACGTTAAATAAAAGTTATTAATATTATTTTTTAGTAATTTTTATTAATTTTTTTATTAATTTTTTGAATTTTAAAGGTGTTCACTTGAAGGAAACGATAAAAAAAAGTTATAATTATTTTTTCATTAGATTTTAAAAATTGTTAAAAATTGTTTTTGATTATTGAAAGTAAGTAGATAGGTAAGGATATAATTGATTCAAAAAGAATTTTTATTTTTATTTTTACATAAAAACTTTTATATAAAAATATAAGTCTTATTTTACAATTATAAAAGGAGTTTTATTTTGTATTTACAATGTCAACGCTAACATATAATACGATTTACTTATCAAATCTAAATTAATGCAGCGACCAAGAGCACCTTTAAAAATTGAGCTTAAATAATAATCATCATTACATTTTGTTATTATACAAGGCCGGTGTAGCATGGTATCCTTAAGACATTGAATTTCGCCATGAAAGAGTGAACATTTTTTTAAATTTATGACTTCTTTCACATCAGTGTCATTAACAAATGAAACCGGTACAAGTTTTAATAATTTAAAGAAAATATAAACATCACAGTTATTGTCGTATTTAATCAAATATATAGAACTAATGATTCCGAATCTACTATCTTTCGTTTGAAAAATAGAATCATTAGTTTTTTCCCTTTTGAATAATAACAAGATGTGTATCTACAATTTTGATATATAATTTTATTGTATTTTTTACATTCAGTAATTTTATTAATATTTATAAAGAAACGAAGGCACGAAATTTCTTTTTTGGTTAGAATGTGACGTTTTGCACATCCTACTAGTGTACAATCACCTATTTTTACTACTTTCTTTAATCTTTTACTGTTCAGTTGATCAACAAAATCTTTCGTTTCTTGAGAAATAAAGCTTTTCGTTTCTAATTGTGGAATTTGTTGATAAGTTAATAGTCTAATAACTATTTCTTTAGCGATGTGGTAATTACTTTTCTTCATTTCAAGTAAATTTTTATTATGGCTTTCGAAGGGAAAAGTATTGATTGCCCATAGTGGTCCCCAATTCTCGACAGTATCAGTTAAATGTAACAGTAAATGTACATTGTAGTACATATACTTATCTCCGAAAAATATACCAAAATAAAAAACAAATTCTATTAATAAAATTTTTGAAATCTTTAGTTCATGTGGTAATATGCTATCTTGTAGAAGAGCATTTAAAGTTGAGATAAACATTGCAAGATGATTTAGATATTTTCTAGGTAGAAGCCTTTTTAGGCTTGGTAAAGCACCGAATAAAATCCAAATGAGCCAATCAGAAGCTGATAAAAAATAATAAAAAATAACTAGCTCGCCACAGCGGCCCAAAGGGCCGCTGTAGCTCGCACCTCTGTCTTTTCAGAGCTTCGCTTCGCTCAGCTCTGAAATGCCCTCGGGCCTTGCATCGCTTCGCGATGCAAGGCATGCAAAAAGCTCCGCTTCTTGCATATAAGGCACGACCGAAAACGCTCGCGCTTTGCGCTCGCTATTTGATATTCAAAGAATATTAGAGCAAATCATTTACAACCGCAAAAGCATTAAAAGTTAATCTTATTTCTTTTTTTCATTGAATTTTTTACCGCATCTTTCAACAGAAGGTTTGAATTTATTGTATTTATTTAAAAAATCAAATTTATAATTATTTAATATTTTCTTGTGAATTAAGTTGATTGATTTCGAAAAAATTTATGTTATGTGAAAAAGACATATTTTTATTAATGTATATTTTTTAAAATTTTGAATAGGATAATCTATCAAAAGTTATAAGAAAAAAAAAATTATTTTATAGTTTAGTAGCTTAAAAGTAAAGTTTTGTATAAAGTTTTTATTTGATCTGAATCATTTCGATGGGGGATAATTTAAAACAATAATACAAATAAATGTTGGCAGTTTAAAAAAAAATAGTTCGAGCGGTTTTAAAACAGTTATCCCTTCCTGGAAGAAAATTGACCATATTGTAGGCATAATTGCTGGCCAACAAATGTTAAAATGGCACTTATCTAGAAATTCTAGAAATGATATAAAAAAATTTCTAGATAAGTGTCATTTTAACATTTGTTGACCAGCAATCATACTTGAGATATGGTCAATTTTCTTCCAGGGTTCAGAGGTAAAATAAATGATTTTTTGGAAATAACTTGAAAAAAAACGAATTTTCAAAAAAAGTATATGAAATAAAATTTATAGAAAAAAATAAGATACATCTTTTTAATATTATACATATTTTTTTTTTAAATAATATTTATCAATTTATCATTAAAAAGCCTTTAATTTCAACAATTTTCATGAATAATTTGAAAAATATTATTTTTAGAGAAAAATGTATAATATAAAAAAGATTTATTTTTTTATATTCTATAACTTTTATTCTATATACTTTAAAAAAAAAATCGTATTTTTCAAGTTATTACCAAAAATCCATTTTTTTGACCATTTAAAAGGCGCTTATTTAAAAACGCTTCCAACGATTTTTTCCAAAATAGGAACGTTTACTTGTGTTATTATTTGAAACAATTTCCCGTTTGAATCATTCAGATTGGATAAAAACTCGTCGAGAAAATTCATAAACTTGATTTCTCACACACATACATCCATACATACATTTTAAGTAAGCCTCGTAATAGTCTTATTTTGCTATAAAAATAAGTTTTTTATAATAAAATAACATATTTTGAAGGGTTACATTTTTCGCGATGTCGAAAATATAAGGCACTTCCGTATAGCGGTCGTGCCTAAAAACTAATAATAACTTTTATTCTAGGTTTGGTTTAGCGTATGATTTCCAAATTGAAAAATCTAATAAAAAATAATAAAAAATAATAAGAAATTAAAACAAAAAATAAAAAATAATAACTATTTTAAACTTTTATTACAGTCCAAAATCTAGACATTTTAAATTGTTAATATCAGTTATTATTTTTTATCATTTTTTATTTCAGAATGTGATTTCCGCCTGGGTAAGTATCGTTAAATAGAAAAGTTTTTAAACAATATAAAGAAACTCACCAATAATTCTGAAGGAACATCTTTAGTGTTTTCACTTGTGTTATTAAAATGTCATCCTTATGTTATTCAAATGAATGCAATTTTAATTTGAAATCCTTTCAATCTCAGAGAGCAATAGTTTTGTCTGCACTATCAGTTGCCAAAATTATTTCAGAATATAGATTGAAACTAAAACAATTTATTTCGGCTGTATATGCATCGACATATGGCTTGGTTTGCTTGTGTTGTTGTATCTAAAAATATTTAAAAAGATAATCATTAGACAATGGACCATTTATAATTACATAAATAACCTGATAAAAATGTTATATTTTTAACCTTGTATCCCAAATGATTAGTTTTCGATGTCTGTGACTGAAAGTTACGGAGATTTATAGAGTAAATGCCATGTGACATTTTCTTACAGCAGCTATGTGACCAATGAAAATTGTTTTTTTTATTGTAACATTTATGTTCTAAAGATAAATTATATGATCATCAAATGCACTGACAAGGAGAGTGTCTCACCTTCGGATCACCGTTTTTGCTCAAATTTTGGGAATGTTTTCTGTATGCAGAAATATGAAGAAAGCCAAAATTTAAGAGGCCAACGCTCAATATTTCCCTAGTTACAGGCCATCGAAGAAAATCACTAAAAAAGTTAGTAGATAGGCTATAGGCATACTGTGTCATTCATTCTGTATCACCCCCTCTCTCTCCAAAGTGATACAGTATCCTACGTAACCTAAAGCATATGTAGGCATCCTGTATCACTCCCCTCTTTTTCAAAGCGATCCAGTATCCTACGTATTTCAAAGCAAATGTATGGGTTCTAAAAACACCTTCCTTTTCTCAAAGTACGTATAGATCCTCCTCTTTTCTCAAGTTTTTTAGTACCCCCTCTCTTTCGACAGTGATTTAGTATCCGCGTGTACTTTGAAGCACATAGATTCCTCCCCCCCACTCATGTTATTTTTTAAGCCGAAAAAAATAGGGCCGCCCACTCTGTGGTTTCTTTTAAATTGCTGGTGTACGTTAAAAAAATATACGAGACCTATCCATCTTCAGTTAAAAAGATAAAATTTTCCGATCATAGATGATCGGAAGTGTATGAAAGTTTTTTTATCTTGAAAAGGAAATGATAACTTGAAAAAAATTCATGCTCTGAAAAGATACAATTTTTCGGTTGTGAACGCTCGAAAGTTTTTTTTAGGAAACCATAAAAAATTAATAAGTAAAATTGTCATATGCATTCTCCTTCTTATCTTGAAAAGGAAAATGATATCATGAAAAAATTTACGAAACCCTTCCGTCTTCTGTTAAAATTTCCGGTCATAAATGTTCAACGGTTTTCTCGAGGAAACCAAAAAAAATCATTTAATGATAAAAATTATTTATCTGAGAAAAAAGAAGATCGTTTATTCTCAGGGATGAGATTTATAATCTAAAATAAAATTCATTTACTGTCTCGATCCTTAGAAAACAATAAGATAAAAATTTAGGCGTATGTAGGACTAATGCTGAATGGACAAAAATTTATTCAAGGGAGGTATTTATTTTTAGGGGGGAATTTTTCCACCAATCGTAAAATTTTTATTTCAAAATATCATAGCAAGATAAGAATCCCAGTTTTTCACATAATTACCCTGTTGCAAGCTACAACTCGTCAGTTCTCCGATCATCTTTGAGTTTTCTACATCAGAAGAAAAACTAGAAGAAAAATGTGTGAGGAGCAAAATAAGTGTATAAAAACAGTGCAAGAAAAAATAAGATGGATCGTCAATAATGGTCCTACATTGATCATGATGTTAGATTATGCATCATGGGCAATGAAAGCGGTGGATTCATGTAAGTTGAATGTAATAAATTTTTTGTGAATAATAAAAATATTTTTTATTATAATTATTTGTTTTAAAATTTGCCAATAATAAAATTCATTTTCAACTTTTTTTTCCAGTGCCAATACTTCCAACTACTGCGGCTATGGAGCAATTAAATGAAGGGATATGTCAACCGCAGAGATCAAGATCAAAATGAAGGTCGAAATCTAGATCAAGGTCGAAGTCGAATCCTCGTTCAAGCTCAAATACATCATCATCGAGTGGTTCGAGCACAAGTTCAAACTCGAGCGGTTCAAGCTCGAATAGTTCAAATTCGAGAAGTTCCAGCTCGAGCGATTCAAGCTCGAGCAGTTCAAATTCGAGAAGTTCCAGCTCGAGCAGTTCAAGCTCAAGCAGTTCAAATTCGAGAAGTTCCAGCTTGAACTCCCGCACATCATCGAGTGGATCGGACACGAAGTCAAATAAAAGTACAAAAAAACTACAAATGATGCAGTTTCCACATCCAAAAAAAAGAAAAGCGGAAAGTAAGTTTTATTTTTATTTCTATTTTAATTTTTTTATAATAATTTTTTAACTATAAAAATTATAATATAATAATTATGAAAAAATTGTATTGTTCATCATGTTTGCAATTTATTTTTTATTTCCTTTTCAATTTTTCATAATAATTTTTTTTAATTATACAAAAAATTTATAATAATTAAAATTTAATTATATTGTAATTTATGTTTGCAGCTGAGGAAAACGTTGAAAAAAATAAGAGAGCAGCTGATGAGAAGGCGTTACAAGAAGTTCAAGAGACTTCGTCAACACGTACAGGTAAAAAAACTATTTTTAAAAAATAAACTTAGAAAAAAAAAATTTTTTCACTTATACAAAAATAATTTTTATTAATTTTCTGTTTTCAGGATCCAAGAATAACTTTATACTTCCTTCAACTTAAATATCGATAAGAGAACATGATGAAAGAAGTAAAAGGTTACAATTGAAGCAACCTCAAGATGTGGAATGTGCGCAATCAGGCAAACCACGTATCAAGTATGAAATTATAAATTTATGATTTGTAATTATTATGTAAATATAATTTTTGTTTAATATATATTGAATAAAAATAAAGAGCAAAAAAAAAAAATAAATAAAAAGATGTATTGCTTTAATTTTTTTTTCATTCCTATCCCATCGTTAATTTATATAATTACAAAAAAATTTTTCTTCATTCTACATATATATATACATTATTCAAATAACTTAATAATACATAAAAATTTCAGAATATTTATTCTAATTATTTCATATTAAAAATATTTGTCATTGCAATAAATATTATATAACAAAATTATGACGTGATTGATTACTTCCCTGTTGAAAATAATGACGTCTTTCCAGTACGTCTTTGAAAGATGTCTTTGAAGACGTCTTTAAAGACGTCTTTGAAGACGTTTTTGGTCGTGTCTTAGATTGGAACAAAATAAGACGTCATTTTTTTAATGTTCCGGAAATATAGTAACCAAATGACGTCTTTTTTATAAGTAAAATAATTTCAAAGACGTATTTTTCCAATAACTACTCATAGTAAAAGACACAAATTTTCAAAAAAAATTCTTTTTTTAAAACGAATGACGTCCTTCCTGTTGAAAATAATGACGTCTTTCAAAGACGTCATTTTCTACGAATTTAGGAAAAAAAAACGTTATTTTTCATGAATTATGTCATTGAAAAATGACTTTGCATGATAATCATTTTCCATTTAAAGGAAAAAACAACAAAAACGAGGTTAACCTCGTAGTTTCAACTCTTCGAAAAACGAAGAGCATATGCGATTGAACTGAGAGCGTTCTGGCCTTATATATCTACGTCTTTGAAATTTGTATAAGGGATCGCAAAACTTGAAAATCGCCACCTGATGAGTTAAAATAAAATTAACGCAAGCTCAACCATTAATTCGACTGTAAGTCACTAGGTGGCGATTTTCAAGTTTTGCGATCCCTCATACAAATTTCAAAGACGCAGATATATAAGGCCAGAATGATTTCAGCTTAATCGCAAATGCTCTTCGTTTTTCGAAGAGTTGAGACTACAAGGTTTACCTCGTTTTTGTTGTTTTTTCCTTTAAATGGAAAATGATTATCATGTAAAGTCATTTTTCAATGACATAATTCATGAAAAATGACGTTTTTTTTTCCTAAATTCGGAGAAAATGACGTCTATGGAAGACGTCTTTAGTTGTGTCTGAAATTGGAACAAAAAAGATGTCATTTTTCCAATGTTTAGAAAAGCTATTTAACGAATAACGTCATTTTACATTTTCAAAGACGTATTTTTTTTAATAAAAATACGTCTTTTTATAATTTCAAAGACGTATTTTTTAAATAAAAATTCGTGAGAAAAGACGTCATTTTTATTAAAAAAAAAATGTCTTTGAAATAATAAAAAGACGTCATTTGTTGAATTTTCTAATCATTGGAAAAATGACGTCTTTTTTGGTTCTAATCTAAGACACGACCAAAGACGTCTTCAAAGACGTCTTTCAAAGATGTCTTTTAAAGACGTCTTAGAAAGACGTCATTATTTTCAACAGGAAGAACGTCATTCGTTTTAAAAAAAGAATTTTTTTTTGAAAATTTGTGTCTTTTACTATGAGTAGTTATTGGAAAAATACGTCTTTGAAATTATTTTACTTATAAAAAAGACGTCATTTGGTTACTATATTTCCGGAACATTAAAAAAATGACGTCTTATTTTGTTCCAATCTAAGACACGACCAAAGACGTCTTCAAAGACGTATTCAAAGACGTCTTCAAAGACATCTTTCAAAGACGTACTGGAAAGACGTCATTATTTTCAACAGGGTTGAACAGAGCGTAACTCGAAAAAAGTCTTTTTATCATTTAATTTCGTGAAACATAGTATGATGATATTTCTTTCCTAAATATTATATTATAAATATAATGTTATCACAATTAATTATCACTAAGAAACATGAAAAAAAAAATTTCGTGAAACATAGTACGATGATATTTCTTTTTTGAATATTATACTATAAATATAATGTCATTACAATTAATTATCACTAAGAAACATGAAAAAAACGATACGTTATCAAAATACACCCTTTTACCTTATAAATCTCCAATTATAATTTTTAACCATTAAAAATTAAAATTATTTATTTCGATGAGGACAATAAGGTTTAGAAAAAACAAGAAATAAAAAACTTTTATCATATTAAATTTATTCGTAATATATTCTTATTAAAAAATTTTATCCACTTCATCCTTGCTAAAAACATCTAGATAATTTCGTAATCACGCTCGTATTGCAAGAGCATTATCAACAGCACACATACGTCTTCGACTCTTACAGAGAACGTGATTGGAGCAAAAAAATCGTCCATCATACTTTATTTTTTTTTAGTGATGGACATCCAAAATCTTCAACATTTATGATTGACCTAAGACAAAGTACAGAAAATAATATAAGAAAAAGTTAAGAAAAATTTTAACTAAAGTAACGAAAAATAAAACGAAATCATCAAAAAAATTTTGTTATACTTTTTGATACTTTGGTTATACTGTTGTTATACTCTTGTTATACTTTCATCATACTTTTTGATACTTTGGCTATACTTTCTTTATACTTTTTTGAGTTTAATCAAAATATCACAAGTATAACGACAGTATAATCAAAGTATCGAAAAGTATGACAAAAAAAAATATAAAAAGACTATTTGTTAAACTATAAATGTAATACTTACATATTAGGTAAAAGATTGGCCAGCCACTGTGCTTTCTGCTCTCTCTTGACGAATAATTTTTCAGCTCCTTGCGAACAGATATCGAAAATTCGTTTGAGGCGATGGTATGGAATATCTCCCGAGTCCCATGATATTCCATGATGATACCTTTCTAACCAATAATTCATGCTTTTTTCTTCTTTATTAAGTTCTCCCCATGTCATTGGAGGCTCAAAGAGATAGGCTGTTGGAAAATCTGTTTTCCTTATATTCAAAAAACTTATTTCTTTAAAAATGAAAGGATTCTCTAATGTGCTTTGAAATCCTTGAATATCGCAAATATAAACATTTTCTTCTGGGGATCGTAATATCGCTTTTCTAACCATTAGATTATAATCACGTGTTCTAGCCATTTCACAATTCTAATCTCATTCAGCGAGAAGTAATTTTAGAGACTGAATAGAGAAAATTCTAAAATGATCATTTTATTTGGTTCAAAAGATAAATATATCTCTTCTCTTAAATTTACTTTTTTTCACTATTGGTTGAATCTTAAAATTTGTATCCCCTCTTATATATTCATTGAATTTTCTCTGTTTTATTGGTCAAATCTTGAAAATTAGTATCCCCTCTTATGTTTTCACTAAATTGTCTCTTTACTATACGTCAAATCTTTAAATTTGTATCCCCTCTTATATTTTCATTAACTTTTCTTTTTAACATTGGTCGAGCTTTAAAATTTGTATCCCCTCTTATATTTTGATTTACTTTTCTTTTTCACATTGGTCGAATCTTGAAATTTTTATCTCATCTTATATTTTCGTTATCTTTTCTTTTTGATATTGGTCGAATCTTCAAATTTTTATCCCCTCTTATATTTTTACTAACTTTTCTTTTTCTATTGGTTGAATAATAAAATTTGTATTTCCATCTTTCATTTTCTTTGCCTATAAAAAGGGAAGCTATTTTTCAGACTAGTACAGTTCGTAAATCATAATCAATCAGATTTGTTCTCAATTATCGTGTAACATTGTAGTGATTACTCTAGTATTATTTTAGTGTTAAAAAAAACAAAGTGAAGATGACTTCGATTGATTTTTTTGAACGTCTTGTACAATTACTTCGTGATGCTTTACGAAGTATAAGCGAATTAAGCAGTAATGATATTCATTATTGGTTAGACACGTGTAATTCCGCTATAATAAAATTAAACGAAAAAATCGCTCAACCAAATCTCAGAAGAGGAGAGAAACAGAAATGTTAAACTTGTATAACACATCTCTCGTGTGTACAAGTGCAGTTGGAACAACATCTTCAACAAGGAGGTAATCTAGAATCTAAGGAAACAGAAGCTAGAGTCGAATGGCGAGACGTGGAGTCAGCTTTCCAAAATCGTATTAGGACTGGTGTAGTTATAAATATTAAACATGTGGACATTTTGAGTTTTTTGAATGGTGCACAAAAACTCTTCAAAGTTAAGGTTCAGGCATGCTCAGAAGAATACAGTGCATTGAAAATAAATTCCGATTTCGTCTCAGAATTTGCTGTGCAGAAAAATACTGAGGAATTAACCGATACTAAATATTTTACGAGTGAAAGTTCTACGGTATACATGTCGACAGATTTAGAGGGATGGTTTAAGGATCATATCGAAGAGCCTATTCTTACACAATTAGAAGAATTTCAAGAAAAAGATTCTGGATGGACTTTGAAGAGTATTATAAGTTTGTGCATAAATATGAAAAAATATTCACCTTTCAAAGGTAGTTCTTTCATTCCTCTTCCAAAATTTATAGAGAATAAGAAAGTGTGTCTGAATGTTCGCAATAATGACAACCAGTGTTTTAAGTATGCTATACTTTCAGCATTGTATCCAAGTGGAAATAATCCAAACAGAGTGACTCAGTATCGTTTGCATGAGAAAAAGTTGGAATTTGGAGACATTGAATTTCCTGTAAAACTTAAAGATGTTTCGAAATTTGAAAAATTAAATAAAAATATTTCAGTAAATGTATACATACTGAAGAAGTACGGCCCAAAGTTTGAAGTATCACCTTGTCACATCACTGCAGAAAAGAAGGTTCAATATGTGAATTTGCTTATCATTCAAGATTTTTACTTAGATGAGTATGAAGAAAATAATAAGGATGATGATGATGGAAGCATGCCTCAATATCATTAGGTTTGGATTAAAAGTATGTCTCGACTACTGAGGTCTCAATCATCTAAAACTCATATGAAATTTCTTCATTGTGAAAGGTGTTTACAAATTTTTTATCATGAAGAAAGATTGAAAACTCATGAAAAAGATTGTGAAAATTTAAATAAATGTAGAATCAATCTACTTGACACTAAGAATAACATTCTCAAATTCGAAGATTATAATAAAAGTGAAAAAGTTCCTTTTGTTATTTATGCAGATTTCGAATGTTTATTGAAACCTATTGACAATGAAAAAGCTTTTTAACTTCATGAAGCATATAGCATTAGGTATTATATAAAATGCAGTTTTGATGAAAAATTATCTTATTATAAATCATATAGAAGAAATAATGAATGTGAAGAGACACCTGCAAAATGGTTTGTTAGAGAATTGAAATCAATTAGTGAAAAGATTAATGAACTCTACAAGAATCCGAAACCAATGAAGCTTACCGATCTAGAAGAATTATCTTTTCAGAGGTCAATAGTTTGTCATATATGTCGAAAACCAATCTGTGCCGAAGAACTTGCAGTACGAGACCATTGTCATCTCACAGGACGGTAAGTTGTCTAATTAGTTATAATTGAATAAAAAAAATTAATTTGGTTATTTTACGTTTATTTCTTTTTAGTTTCAGAGGTGCAGCTCATAATTCATGTAATTTGAATTATAAGATTTCAAGATTCATTCCTGTTATTTTTCACAATCTCAATTATGACACTCATTTTATTCTAGAAGAGATTGGTACTTCTACATTGATGAAGGGACGAATGACTCTAATACCCCATAATAAGGAAAAATAAATTTCTTTTACAAAATATATGGAAAACAGTGACATCAATTTTAGATTTATAGATTCTTGGCGTTTTCTACCATCATCATTGGAGAAGCTTGCATCATATCTAGAAAACGTGCCAATAGCAATGGAAGAATTTCAAACAGATGGATTCACAGATGCAAAGATAAATCTTCTTAGACGGAAAGGTGTATTCCCCTACGATTTTGTGGATAGATTAGATAAATTAACATCTACAAAGCTGCCAGAGAAAAATGGATTCTACAACAAACTAACGGATTCTCATATAGCTGAAGAAGATTACGAGCATGCTGTTCAAGTTTGGAATGAATTTAATATAAAAACTTTAGGAGAGTACTCGGATCTATATTTAAAAACCGATGTTTTGCTACTGGCTGACGTCTTCGAAAGTTTTCGCGAGACCTCTCTTAAAGCCTATGGTTTATGTCCTGCTCACTTCTACACAACTCCAGGCTTAACGTTTTCAGCAGCTCTTAAAATGACGAAGTTAGAATTGGAACTTTTGACAGACATTGACATGCTAATGTTTATCGAAACAGGTATCCGTAGAGTAATAAGCCAGTGCTGTAACCGGTATGCAAAGGCAAACAATCCATACATGGGTCCTTCATATGATGAAAATCAGAAAAAGAAGACCCTTCTATATTTTGACATTAATAATCTTTATGGCTGGGCGATGATACAACATTTACCGATAGGAAAATTTAAATGGATTGATTATGAAACAATGCCAGATTTCTTCAATACACCGCCAGATTCGGATAAAGGCTATATTGCTGAAGTGGATTTAAAATATCCTGTGGAAATCCATGATGAACATCGGGATATGCCTTTTTGCGCAGAACACCGTCCACCACCAGGCTCGAAACAAAAAAAACTACTTACTACTTTGGACGATAAGAAAAGGTATGTCATTCATTATCGAACATTAAAACAAGCGTTGGATATTGGACTTCGATTAAAGAAAGTACATAGAATTTTAAGTTTTGAACAGAAGGCTTGGCTCAAACCTTATGTTGAATTAAATACTAAAAAGAGAAAGCAAGCAAAGAATGAATTTGAAAAACTCTTCTATAAATTATTAATTAACTATGTCTATGGAAAGTACATCGAACGAAAGCGGTCACGTGTTGATGTGCGATTAATAAATAAATTCACAGGCAGATATGGAGCAGAAGCACGTATAGCTCAATCAAATTTTCACAGTTGTGCAATTTTTGATGAGAATTTGGTAGCTATTTAGCTGAAGAGAACAAGTATCACAATAAAAAAACCTATATACGTTGGTTTTTCCATCCTTTTGATTTATCAAAACCACTGCTATATGAGTTTCATTACTCATATATGAAACAGCGACTAGGACAAAAATGTAAACTTCTATACACAGATACGGATAGTTTAATATATGAAGTTGAAGACATCGATATGTATCAAACAATAAAGGAAGACATTCACAGATTTGATACTTCTGATTATGCTGAAAATAATCAGTTTAATATTCCACGTGTCAATAAGAAAGTTCCTGGATTAATGAAAGATGAATGCTGTGGCAAGATTATGACTGAATTCATAGGTTTGCGGAGTAAAATGTATAGTATTTTGGTTGATGGAGGAGACACAGTTAAGAAAGCTAAAGGTATCAAATTTAACGTCGTGAAGAAAACAATCACTTTCGAAGATTACCGAAGCTGTCTTCAGGATCTTGTCATTATACACCGTGAACAGTGCAATATTCAATCAAAATTTCATACAGTGCATACTGAAAAGCAAAGAAAAATTGCACTAAGTCCACACGATGATAAGAGATTTTTATTGCCTGATAGTACAGACACTTTACCATATGGTCATTTTAGAATTGAAGAGATACAGATGGCGCAAGCTGCACTTGAAGTAGAGAGGGAATGTACAAGAAGATTGACTGCTGCTGAAAAAGAGCAAGAGGTGAAAAAGAAGAGGGGACACGAAGTATCCAATGAAAATAGAGTAACGCGAGTGGGGATGGATGTTACAGAGCATAGAAGAGAGGGGAAAATCGAGAGGGGGGATGAATCCAATGAAAATGGAGTAATGCAAGTGGAGGTGAATGATACAGAGCATAAGAGAGGGGATGAAAATTGTGCAGCACGAGTGGGGGTGACACTTCATGGCAACCAAGGTGAGCGAATCATTATTGAGTATGACGTATTAGAGGAGTTCATGCATGACTGGGATCCACCAATAGAGGGGATAAGTTCTGAAGAAGATGAGAGAAGGGATTTATTACAAGTGGCGATGGAAAGGGCAGAAATCGAGGTGGGAGATGGGCTATATCAAGGGACGGAGCACGATGAAGAGCACATTCAAGTAATCGAAGAGCTTGAGAACGATCAACCTCCTACAAAGAAACCAAGAGTCAACTAACTAATCATGTAAGTTTATAGTACAATTTTTTTTCTAATAAAATATTATCTTTAACAGAAATTTTAATTTTTACTTTTTCTTTTTGATTTCAGAATGGATTTATCAACACTTAATAAGATTGCTGGAAGCGACTTCTCACCAAGGAAAAAAGTTACAGACTTGGAAAAAGATCACCAGTACATGGTAACAGCACTTAAAGAGGTGAAGACACGATATGGTGTAAAGATTGTAGCAGAATTCAAGCAAAGTTTTCAAGTATTCCTACCAGAGAAGATTTCATCAGCAATTCTAAAAGATGAAGAATTTTTTTTAAACTCTGCGATGAAGCGAACAAACTACGTTTGTTTGCAATGTATTTGGGAGGAACTTCTTTCAAATTCGATCGGGTGTAAGAATATATCTACGAAATTATTTTTAAAACTATTTATTGTAACTTGTACAGAATAATACATAAATAAATAAAAATATGTTAACATTATACATTTGTTTTTTTATTTATTATCACCACCTATAGTTATAATTATATTGAATTACCATAATAAAATATATTACAATATTCTATTTAAATATATCTAAATAATATAAACAAAATACAATGAAATTTTTCATCCATTACACTATTATATTGTAAAATACATTTTAATTTTTTCAAACAATCTCATTTTTATCCATCCAACTATTATGCTTGTTACTTAGACCTAACCACTTAACATATACACGTTTACCATTTTTCTTTGAAACTTTTTCTACTAAATAAATTTCTGGATACATAGTCTTTTGAATTTCCGTTTCATAAAAGCCGCCGGAGACTGGTTCATCATAATAATCTTTGACGTGGTAAGTTATGGGATTGATTTTTACAACTCTTGTTATTGTGAAAATTTCAGTTGACCAATTTGGTGTATAACCTTTTTTAAAAACTTGTTTTATTTTACTTATTTGCACTTTATCTCCTACTTTGAATTTTGGTTTTCTTACAGGTCTTTTTTCAGTTGGGTAATTTTTCTTGATTTCTTTTTCATTTATCTTCGTAACGTTTTCAGGCTCGATTCCTATTGTCCGATGTTTTCTTGGATTGTATGCTTTCACTGACTCAGGCAGAATATCCAACCATTTATAACTTCCTTGTTTGCTGAATTCTAACCACATTGCATTTTTTAAAGTTCTATTAAAGCGTTCACATATGTTTGCATGAAGATTACTATGTAAAGAGTAGTGATTTATCTTGTACTTTTTCATAAGATTCTGAAAGTTTGAATTGTAGAATTCTTTTCCTTGGTCAGTTTGTTAATTCGATGACACCCGTCCTTGTTTTAATATTAACTTCATAGCTAGAGTAACATCATTGCCACTCTTCGATTTGACTGGTACAGCCCATGCATACTTTGAAAATATATCTATGACAGTTAGTAAGTAGCGAAAACCTTTGTTTCCCTTAAAATAAGGTATCATTTCTACAAGGTCAGCTTGCCAAGTCTCATCTAATCTGCGTATGTCATATTTTCTTCGCTTGTACCTTCGACGTGCTGGCTTGTGTAGCTCTTCAACTACTCTTTGACATTCCATCTTAAACTTCAGCTTCAGCAATATCCGATCGTCTATTCATTTCTTTAATTATATATTCAATACTTGCTAAATTTCGTTGAGTCATATCATAGACATAAGTTAATTTTTCATCTATTTCTGCTTTATATATTTCAACTTTGTTCTCATATTCTTGTATAGCTTTAGCAACTTCTATAATTTTAGAAGATAAGTAATCAACTTCTTTCTGTAGGATATTATTTAGTGAATCCAAACTAATCGCATTATTTGGATGATTAGCCTCTCCAATATTGCAAAGCCGCTTATTTTCTAAATCAAAATCACCATCTTATGTAACATTGAATCCAATACCTCGAGGACCACGACTAACTTGCGAGCCCTCAAGTTTTCTTCCAAACACATCGAGACTCATGTTACTACTAATGATTTGAAAATTGTGTACGTCAATATATATGTCCAACTTCACGTAGTTCCTCTATGATTGATTGGATTTCATTATTGTGATTATTATTACCAGCAGATCTTTCGTCTATTAATAATCGCAGTCTTTCGACAAGCTCATTCGGATCATCCCAATAGACTTGGTCTATGGAAGTATTCTTTTTTGCTATTTTATATTTAGGTATGAGACCCCCTCCGCTGGTAGACATTCTACTGCGATCACTGCGGAACATTGGTGCTATGATTTTTGAATATTTTCTACTTTTCTACTCTTCGAAGAGCGTATATTCTCACTTTTGCTATGTCTTTTTCTATGGTCATTTGTTGCTTCCAGGATAATGCGATAGTTCTTGCGATCTGTTGTACTTAAAAGATTATCATCTAGTTCTTTTTTGAAAAGCGATTTCATTAGACCACTGCTTTTAGGAAAACTTAAATCTTTTACTTTTATTATTTTATCATCAAATTTAATTTGTGAATCACCCATCATGTATACCCCACTGACTTTTCTCACTCCGTATATGTCATCGATTTTGCTGCGACTACCATTTAGCATTGATAAAAAGTCTGTCGGTTCAGTTTCTTTATGCGCAGATACAAATGGTGAATATATAGATTTGAATAATGAATTTGCAGAATTGAATGATGAATTCATCATTGTGCTATTCACCGAAGAAAAATCATCGCCATTAGAAGCATCATTATCAAACGCCGAACCCGAGTCATTAATATCGTTTACAATATAACTTGATTCATCGAATCTCAATCTTTTTTTTGCCGATTTTCTGTTACTGTCTATAGCTGAAATATGATTAGAACGTGTCACGCTTTCAGTCGTCGAATCGACAAGCTTTTCAAGTGGTGTAATAACTGGTTTTGAAGTATCACCAATAACCTTTTCAAAATCATCTCTCTCCTTTTTTAACAAAGAGTATTTTTTTTTTAGTGCCTCACGTCCCCGTAAGAGCTCGCTAAGAACATTTTTTTCTTCCTTAAAGTCAGGCATGCTGACAAAATGCTGTCTACAATCAAACTGCAAAGATTAAGATTTATACTTCTTTTTTAATGGCAAAACAGTCAAATCGTTTTCTATATCTACCATCATTCATTGCTCTATCTTTGTCAATAACAACAAATCCATACTTGTCATTCTTCCAGCATTCAGTACAAAGATTTCGAAATTCATTTAAAGTTAAGTCAGTATTCACATGGTCTTCATAGATATGTTTAAGATTAACATCATCTTGACGATAAATTACCATCAAATTAATATTGTCCCCGATGAGATATTTCGGTATATGAGCATATGACTGACATAGATAAAAGCTATCTACACTTTTGTGTCTTCCCATACAGAAAAAAGCTCTGACGTTATCCTGCTTCTCACAAGCCACATCATCAAAAATCATAATTGAATTAGGTAGGGCTTCATCTGGTGACACTACAGATGCATGTTCACTAAACGGTAGATATGATATACCTTCAATTGGTTCTAAAACTTTTTGGAGAAATCGGTATTTCGGTTGATTTAAAGATTTAGAGTATACATACGAATTTTCGAATCGAAGACTATTAGGGTGTGTAATTAGAGCTAATAAACTACTAGTTTTTCCACAGTTCGATGGGCCACAGAATACTGCTCATATATTATCTGGAAGTAACTCTCCGTGTCGCTTTTTTCTTTTTGTTTTCTCAAAATCAAAGTTGGCGACGGGAAGCTTGACGTTCTGCTCAGTAAAATCCATGTTTACGTAACAAAGTCAAATCTAAGATTGACCTTTTCTAAATATAAACGCTTGTTTTATATTTTGATCATCAGTTGTAAATCAACACTCGAAGAGAGATGCTCGTACACAAATCGCAGAAGCACCCTAAGGGTAAAGGGTTACTTGATAAAGTAATTAGTAACTTACCTATTGAAATGCATATTCCTGGATATCAATATTGTGGTCCTGGAACAAAACTGAATAAGCGTCTAAAAAGAGGTGATAAAGGTATCAATCCATTTGATCAAGCATGCAAAGAACATGACATATCTTATTCTAATAAAAATGCTGATCAAAAAGTAGCTGACATGAAGCTCGCTGATAAAGCTTGGCAGCGTGTTAGAGCCAAAGATGCAAGTCTTAGCGGAAAAGCAACTACTTTTGTTGTTGCAAATGCTATGAAATTAAAAGGAAAGACGGGAATGGGTGTAAAATTGAGTAAATGAGTAACTGCAAGTGAAAAATCATTAAAACCAAGTGAACATTCTCGCAAAGTTATTCAGTCCGCCTTAAAAGGTGCACGTGAAGCTCTTAAGATCGTTGGCGGTAAGAAAAAAATTATCATTCCACGTATTCTACCTGTTTCATCAAAAATAGGTGGCACTCTGCCTTTTTTCACACCGTTGTTCGCAGCACTAAGTGCAACTGGTGCTCTGGCTAAAGGAGCTGCTGGAATAGCTAAAGCAGTAAATGAGGCTAAAGCTGCACAGAAAAATAACGAAGAAAGTAAGAGGCATAATAAAACTATGGAAGCTATTGCTCTAGGAAAAGGTCTTTATCTTAAACCATATGAAACTGGAATGGGATTATTTATGAAACCTCATATCGGTAATGGTCGAGATAAAAAAAAAACTTTGATTTAACTTTGCCAAATCGTGCACTGACTGACTATGATATTATAAAGTATGCTCGTATGATGAAAATCCAATATTTTTCTTCAATAGAACTACCACAGCATAAAAATTTCGTTTTGGGTTTAGTTGAACTTTTAACATTTAACTTGATTTCCAATGTTGACGATTCGAATAATAAACTTTATATAAACGTAGAGAGGATTATTACTATTCCTATTGGCAGTTATGAAATTGATGCTATTAATCAATTTTTGCAAAAAGATTTGAAATCTAAAGACATCGAGTTTTCCTTAAAAGCTAACAACAATACTCTCGGAAGTGAAATTTATTGCAACCATCAGATAGATCTTAGATCTCGCGATTCAATAGGCAGTCTTCTCGATTTCACTCGTCGCGTTCTTCATGAAGACATTCATCACAGCTCTGATTTACCTATGGAAATATTGAAAATAAACGCACTCAGAGTAGAGTGTAATATTACTACAGGTGCTTACATCAACGACAAAAAAGTTCGCACGATCCATGAGTTTTTCTCAAAAGTTCCTCCAGGATATAAAATCATAGAAGTTCCATCGCATGTCATATATTTACCACTCAATGTTAAGAGTATAGATCATCTTCAAATCTGAGTCGTTGATCAAGACGGAAATTTAGTGAATTTCCGAGGAGAGGAAATTACTGTTAGACTAAAATCTGTATAATGGGAATCGTTTATAATTCAAGTGTGCATAAAAGTCAGCCATCATATCAACCCACCATCAGTCGTCCAAAGGTACTCAAACCGTTAACACGGAAAAGCATCCAGTTTCTCAAAAGCATAGGTCTCAAAGTACGTGAAAAAAATAAATTGTATCATTCTCTTCTGCTTTCAGAAAAATGGACGAAATTCTAAGCATTCAATCGGGTGTCGTATTCGATGAGTCTATTGCTCATTATGAGGTTCACGCACATCAACCATACTCCACATTAAGTTTCAATAAGAGTGATGAAATTCGTATTCCTATTCAGCATCAAGATTTATGCCTCTTACCATCATGTAGTTACATCCATGTATGTGGAAAATTACAAAAATCAGATGGACAAGCACTAACTAAAACTAATTTCGTTAACAATGGCATTTGTCATCTGTTTGATGAAATTCGATATGAACTTAATGCTGTAGAGATAGATAAAGATAAAAATGTTGGTCTGAGTAGTTTCATGAAGGGATGCACTTTATTTAATCCAAATCAGACTCTAACATTAGAAAATACAGGCTGGCTTGGTGTTGAAGAAGGAAACAAAACAATTGTAGATGATCATGGAAATTCTGATGTTTCTATCCCTTTAAGTATGATTTTAGGCTTCGCAGAAGATTACAAGAAAATTGTTGTTAATATGAAGCATGAACTCATTCTCACAAGATCAAGAAATGACCTGAATGCTATAATACAGGAAGATACTGTAGCCAACAATGTAACCACACATGAAACTCATCAAATAAAAATATCAAAGATAGAGTGGTTAATGCCATATGTTATTGCATAAGATAAACAAAAAATCCAGCTGTTAAGTTTCATTGGCAAAGATAATTCTATATGAGTTTTCGTTCTTGGGAGTTATTTGAATATCCTCTTCTTCCAACAACAAATAAACACGTCTGGACCGTAAAAACTTCAAATCAATTGGAGAAACCACGTTTCGTGATTCTTGGATTACAATCGGGAAAAAAAGGTTCAAAAACTAAAAATGCCAGTCGCTTTGACCACTGTAATATTAGTAATGTGAGACTTTTCTTGAATTCGCAATATTATCCGTACAACTTGACATATCTAAGAATCAGTTTGCTATTCTCTATGATATGTTTGCTAATTTTCAGAAAAGTTATTACGGAAGAG
This sequence comes from Anastatus disparis, assembly GCA_017163975.1. Classification (NCBI taxonomy): domain Eukaryota; kingdom Metazoa; phylum Arthropoda; class Insecta; order Hymenoptera; family Eupelmidae; genus Anastatus; species Anastatus disparis. The sequence continues at coordinate 458,111 of JAFFSR010000233.1, forward strand.
ATTCACAGCCATTGTTGACGAAGTCTCAGTTTATCAACTTTGAACCACTCATAGTTATTGACTGTTCACGACAAAACGAATCTCTAAAGAGCGCTCCTGTCGATGTAGGTCTAGAATTCGAGTCTAAAACTGACTTTCCTGCTAATACTTCAGCTTATTGTATGATCTTACATGATCGCATCGTTCAGTACAATCCTATTAGCGGAGATGTTTGGAAGCTTGTCTAAATAGCATATTATCTATACGCTTAACCCTTTCAGAACCAATGTACATTACAATGTACATTGACATTTTTTGGTTTTTTTGAAATTGTGCAAAAGTGGCTTCAAATTTTGTAAAAAAAATATGTGTATTAGATTGAAGTGGACTATTTCCGATCTCAAACTTAGGGCCTAAGTTATTATATCTTTGATAGAAACTGAGAAAACTTGAAAAAAAAAAAAAAAAAAAAAAAAAAAAAATTTTTTATCGCAAAAATTGCTCAATAAATGAACACTTATCATCGCTAAATGGTTATCAGAACTTTTCATGATGAAATAATAATTCCGTTCTGAAAGGGTTAAGAAAAAAATTTCATATTTTAAAATGGAGTATGCGGTAGATATGATTGGTTTTAAGCAAATGTGTGGTGAATATGTTCCAAAGGAAATAGCAATTACTTCTCTCAACGGCAATGATGATTCTATCGTTCATCTGTTTAAAAAACCTTTCTCATGGAAAAGGCTTTCTGAAGAATTGCAACCAGAAAACATTCGACTCAAACAAAGTCATGGAATCGCCTGGAACACTAACGGACTTGATTACTCTCAAATTGCAAACTTACTCCATGAATATTTACATAACGCTTCCAAAATTTTTGTCATGAATGAATTCAAACGAAAATGGTTGCTACGATTCAAGCTTCTCGTTTATAACATACATCAATACGGCTATCCGTTAAATCCAGCTTTTAAGTGTGTTACTATATGCACAAACCATAGTCCAATTTATAAAACTGTCTGTGCACTACACAATGTCAAACTCATGAAATTATTCTATCTCTCAAAAAATCCTTTGTAAAAAAAGAGAAAAAAATTAAAGAAAAAAAGAAAGAAAAAAAGAAAAAAAAAACAAAAAAAAAACAGTAAAAAACGATATAAGCATTCTAGCTCATGTTCGGATTCTGGATCATTGAAATGATCTAGAATCCATAGGCATACTGCATCACTTTGGAGAGAGAGGGGGTGATACAGAATGCCTATGATCTAGGATGCCTATAGCCTATCTACTAAAGTTACTAGATTTTTAAACGCTTATAGTTCCTCAGAATTATTAGCTACAAGCTTAAACCTTTTTTTAAATGACAGCTGAGCTCAAATCCTTTCGAAATCGTAATTATAGCATATTGAAATATTATTTTTTTGCAAAGTTATAGCGTAATAAAGATTGAACTCAATTTTAGCTTTTATTATTTATTAATGTTTCAAACAAAAAATTCAGATACAATCTTTATTACGCTCTAACTTTGGGGAAAAAATGATATTTTAAGATACTATAGGTGCTATTTTGAAAGGATTTGAGCTCAGCTTTCATTTAAAAAAGGTGTAAGCTTCTAGCTAACAATACTGAGATACTATAAGCGTTTGAAAATCTAGTAACTTTTTTAGTGATTTTCTTCAATGGCCTGTAACTAGGGAAATATTGAGCGTTGGACTCTAAAATTTTTGCTTTCTCCATATTTCTACAGCTAGAAAACATTCCCAAAATTTGAGCGAAAACGGTGACCCGAAGGTGAAACACTCTCCTTGTGAGTATATAACCATTTAAATTTGATTTTCAAGAAAGACCTTAACGGCATGTCGGAGCTGCAGCAATCGAGTTTTGCTTTTTTTATTTTATCAATATCTTTTCAAATTCTTAAATTAAACAAATATAATGACTTGTCCGCACTAAAGCTATATTTATACAATAATTTTTGTTAAAATAAACAGTCATTTGGACTTGTTATTTTTTTATGAGCTTGGATTGGAAATTAGATATCAAACTCGACAAACCTAACCTTAAAATACGACATATTGAAAGTTTTTATTATAACTTTGTATGTATAATATTTTGGTGGATTTCTTGAGTTGTCCGCACTAGAGTTTAATCTTACAAATTTTTTCTTTGTAGCAAAGAAACTCGATTAAACGCATCGTTTATTCATGAGTTAAGATTGGAAATATTATTAGAAGGTGGACAGCTTCGTCATGCTCTTAAGTGTTCTTTTATATCTTCTCTTAATAATTCTAATTTTTGATAAAAAAAATTAAATTAAAGTAATTATTTTAATCTTCAAATTAATAAAAAAAAATATTTAAAATAATTTATACCTAGATTTAAATCTGGATGGCATTCTCCACTGGGATGTAGTTTACTAGGATGTTTAGGATAATCAAGACTGATACATTAATGGAAGGCATTTCGTAGCGATAACACTTTTTACTTTACTGACATCTTTTTCATGATTAATCTGAATTTCGATTTTAAGCATCGAATTGAGCATCTTTATTTAATGACTGAACATTAACAATCAAAAGATCATTTTGTTCATCTAAATATGTAAGACGATGAGGAGTATAATTTTTTTCTTCTTGTTACAAGTAACCATTGTGCTGTTAATGATGAACATTCTAATGCATGGGTCATTACCAAATTGTATAAAAATAGAGTGTTTTGCTTTCATATCTTGTATTCTTCATTAATAACTTTCCTTAACAGCATCATTAAATGTATCTGAAAAAAATTAATTTTGTATTAATTTCAAAAGGTTAGTTCAAAATTTTTTTTAATAATTGTCGTAGATTTTAGACTACTAATGAGCAAGCGTCTTTAATAAAAAAGAAATCGAATGCAGTTTATACACCTTATTGTATAGATTAGATAATCAGAACTTGAAAATAAATATTAAATTTTTTAAAATATAATAAGTAAATACATTGATCTATTTCACTAGATGTTTTCAATTAAACACAATAAGAAATTTTTCAAAAAATCCATTGCGTCGTTGTCGGTATACGCAATCATTGTTTTCGTTGACATTGTATTATAATATTCAATACCGTTATTATTTATTTCATCTACTATTTTTGCAAACAAACTTGAAATACTTACCAGTCCTTTATATTTATCCTATATATTCTTATTTTATTAAATATTATTTCTCGTCGGGATAATATTTTTTTTTACTGTCGATACGATAAACATAAGGAGATAAAAAGTCGAGATGGTATAGATGTCACTCTGGCGCGTAGTTAAATTCTTTCTCAATTTTATCACTTGTAAGAGTTATACTTTTTAAATTTTCATTTAAATATATCAATACTTTCATAAAGTTCCAGAGTTAAAACTAAATATGATTGACCTCTAAAAGAATTTTTTATCATTTTTTATACGTTTTGTTGTATTAATTATTAATTTATAATTTATAATTTTTGTTTAAAAATTAAATATTTTCATATCAAAATAAAGATTTCTCACTGCACATGCACAGAAGGCTTACATTCGTTCGATTTGTTGGATTGATGTACGGAAATCGTATTTTATTAAATTTGATAGGGGTGCAAATGAATTTTTTGTGTTTTTTGAGTAGTACAAATCAAAACGAATATATTTACATTGTTTTTTTTACAAAAATTAAATATTTTCGTGCCAGGAGTGTAGGTTCTTCGAGATTTTATTATTTTCATATTTTTTTATTTTTCCTAGGGGTTACAAATTATTTGAAGGTAATTTCTAGAAAGTACACATAAAAATAAAGCTAGTTATGTATATTCTATCATGAAAATAATTTTCTTTCGTGTCAGGGTCTGCTCGGTCAGGAGGAGGTCCCTTTGAGACTTTTAGAGTCAGCTGTGAGCTGTCTGGCACATCGTGCTCCTTAAACAGACATACTTTGAGGTATTTCCTGCTCGCCTGGCCTCCACGCCCCCCTTCAAAATATAATTTATTTAAAATGGAGTCGCACTTCATTTTTGTTTATGACGCAAGGCTATCGCATGTTACCCGTGCACTGCACCGCTGACCTTTAACAAACATCGCATCGATGATAAATTGTGATTGTCCACAGGCAAGCAGCATGTCGCTTTGTACCTTCTTTGACACTTTGTGCATATCATAAACCAATAAAGAGCGCAAAGTCTAAGTAAGTCCTGCTAGGAAATCTATTTGTCTATTCATGCAGACGAAAAAATTCTGTTTGTCGTCTGCTAAGCAATAAGCTGGTTTTCAACGTTCTAAATTGACGGTAACGTGTTTGCTGTTTTTATCTAGTGTGAAGGTACGTCCACCTTGGTTTCGCGAGATAATCTTATAAGGATTGGTCTACGGCTGTGTTAGTGGTGGTTTGACTGCTCTAACTCGTTCAAAAACATGTGTGCAATTTACTGGATCCTTACAGACGAAGGGCTTGGCAGAATCATTATGAACAATCGGAACTGTCTTTACTTTCACAATGTAGTCTCTGAATTCCGATAAAAAGCATTATAATTTGCGCAAAAAAGATCACAAAACTCAAGAAGATCGCCCAATGTCGTGAATTTCGTGCCGTACACAAACTCAACTGGACTCGCGTCTGTATCTAAACCAGGGTTGGTTTCTGAAAGGCTCTACGCTCGTAGTTCATGACTGAAGGACACATGGTGCCGCGTGACGGCTTAATGAGAAAATTATAGCGCGAATGTAATACGATTTAAGAATTTTTATGATTTTACACAGAATGAATAAATAAAAACATAAATGAATGTTAAACGTATAATATATTTTGTTTAAATCAAAAACTTTATTATAAATCATTTATTAACTCTTAATTCAGTAAAATCATTAACATTTTTAAATAGTATTACATTCGTGCTGTAGTTCTCTCCCCAAGCCACCACGAGGCGCCGTGTGTCTTTCAGTCATGAACTATGAGCTTAGAGCCCTTCAGAAACCAACCCTGATCTAAACGTACTCTTGTACGCAAACCCAATAAAACATGTGATAGAACTTTCATCCAGTCGTAGTTTTGTGCAATTACATTAATCCAGCTTTTAACTGCTTATGCCATCTCTCGATCAAGCCATTCGTTTGAGGACGATACGCCGTTGTTTGCGTTCTATTAGCCCTTATAAGTTTTAAAAAAGAGTTGAACAACTGCGACTCGAGAAACTTTAGAATGTTGGCAATCTATACAGTTTTGCATTGCTTTTTTATTTCTTCAGCTATGTAAGGCCACACGTAATGTTGTATAACGGGCCTATCGGTTACACGACCTGCAGGGTGCCCATTATTAATATAAAAAATTTTGAATACTTTCCGTCTAAAAATTTTGGGCACATATGGTCAAAAGATTTTCGCGGTGTAGTTGCAATAAATAGCCATTTGATAAGGTCCTCAGTGTAGCCAAGTTAGCTTTAGATAGTGGTTAGGGGCCGCCATCATCGTTTTTAATTCATCATCGCGTTCTTGTTCTTGCGAAATTTTCTTAAAAGTGAAAAATGTCAGAAAATTAAATGTCGTCATACTTGCAAGGGTCTTTTTGACAAAAGGCTTACCAGTTGATGCCTCATTGTTCCAGTCAAAAGAGGTTGACACAATGGAGGGATCAATATGTGAGAGCGACTCTGCGATCACATTGTCTTTACCTCGCTAGTAACAGATTTCCGTGTTAAACTGCGATGTATAAGATAATTTGCGTGCGCGTAATGGTGTGTAAGATTCTAAGTTTTGCACAAGCACGAATGGAAGCGGTTTATGATCCGTGAAAATTTCAAATCTTCGACCCTTTAAGAAATTATTGAAGTGTTTTAAGGCTTCGTGAATCGCGATTAATTCGCGGTCATATGCGCAATAGTTGAATTGCACCCGTCTGGACTTGGAGAAAAATGCTGACGGCTGCCAACTACCGTCCACACATTGCTCTAAAGAGGCACGCATGGCGAAGTTATAGGAGTCCGTTGTTACGCGTATTTCCGCGTCTACTCACGGATAAGCTAAACTAGTGATGTTACTTATATCGTTCTTGGTTTTTTCAAAGGCTTTTAACGCGTGTGGGTTCTAAACTATAAGCGTTCTATCTTTTTTCTTGTTGCTTTTAATTATTGCGTGCAGATGGCGCTGCGTTTTTACTGCTTGTAGGGACGCCTTTCTATAGAAATTAACCAACCCTAGAAATTTACGTAGTTTGTCTATCATTTGAGGTTTTGGAAAATTTCTTATAGATTCCACTTATTTCAGGATCAGGCTTAAGGCCATCTTTATCAATAGTATGACCGAGAAAAACTAGTTGTTCTACCTCTAGAATACATTTTTTTAAATTCAGATGCAAATGGAAGTGTCGCAGCCTTTCGAGCACTATATTTAAGTGCTTTTTACGATACTCGGGTGAGGCGGACGCCACGAGTATATCGTCGATGTATGCAAAGACGAAGTCTAAATTCCCTAGTATTAAATTGACATATGAGGAAATCTTAGTAACTTTTTCATTTTGAGAACTCGACTTCACAACAATTTAAAAGTCTATAATACAAGTTTCTGGAGTGGCACACACTTCGATAAGGGCTTAAATTACTTGTTTCTTAGAGTAGAATATGTAATTAAATTTTGGTATCGATTGGAAAATTGCTCTTCACGGTACATAATTTTATACGTAAAAATGATACGTATTTATATTTTTCTACGTGTGTTTCTTAAGCTATAAAAAAGGAGCATACTTTCGATCATTCTCAAATTTTCTGAGTATAATGAATACGGTAAAAATAATAGTTTAAGCCTACCCTGGTTCATGTGCCGAACTTTAGTAAGCTGTTTGACTATTTTTAGTGTAAGTGTAGTTTTCACTTATGACCTTATTCAACCTCCAATAATCTCCGCGTATTCTCCATTCCCCGTTTTTTTCCTGCTCTATATGTATGGGCGTTGCCCAAGGGCTTTTCGACAGCCTGCAGATGCCCGATTTGCACCACTCTTTAAATGTTGCTTTCGCTATTTATAATTTTTGTGGGTGCGGTTTCTGTGCGCAGAGTAGACCCGTGGTTTTAATGTAATGATGAATTTCTCTGTTTTATGGAGGCTTTGCTTCATTTACGCCTATCACCGTTGGATATTTACTTAGCGTTTGCGCGTATTTTATTTTTGAATCTACTAGGGAAATTCATAAGTCCAGAACTGCCGTGTTAAAACCGAGAATAATTTCATTTGTATTTGCGTTGATTAATTGTTTTTTATTTAAATCAGGTGAAAGATGAAAATGATTCAGGATGTCTCCACCCATCATCGGATAAAGTACATTTGCAATAATAAACGACCAAGGCAGTCTTTGCGCATACCCAATATTAAGCTTTTTGTGTAGTGTGCCGTAAGTGTTGATTTGAGTGTCATTGGCCGCGTGAAGGTGCATGTCAGTATCGTTGCCTTTAAAATTTTTTGGCTTAGGCATACTGGATATTTCCGCGCCTGAGTCTATTGAAAATATTCAATTTGTGTTAATATTCTTTGCGTGGAGACGCACTGATTTAGTCCCGGCTACGCTGGTCTTCATTTCGCGCAGAGTTTCTAGTTTGAATCCTGATTCGCGTTTTTTTTTCTGTCCGCCCCTGTCTTTAGCTTTTTTATTCTCTTTAAGGTTTTGTTCCCGTTTTTTAAAATAATCAACCTAGTCACAAAGTTTAGTTTATTTAAAAATGTTTTTGCCGTACTTAGCGTGTGAATAACACAGTTTTCTACCCTTACTTCGTTCACGCCCTCCTTATTTTGTGCGTCCGCGTGGTTTAAATCAAGATCTATTTATTTCTTCCATACGTTTGTTAACTATTGCGTCAACTTTTGTCATGACCAAATCGAAAAATTGATTCTATACTTGCTATATTTCATGCACCGTCTTATGAGTTCCATACAAGTCAGCGTGCACTTCATCTGCATATTCGACCGTATCCGCTTCGTTTTTCGGTGTAACATCTTTTTTTTACGATTGGGCATATGTTAGAAGATAAATTCGCCTTCCATACTTTCAAAATTAAACCACGCGGCATTTCCTTTCCCGCTAGGCTAATTAGTTCATTTAGATATTCCGACGGCTTGCGCGTACCCATTTGACAATCTCTAAATAGTTTTTGCAATTCACAGTCGTCTGACTGCGTGTATTTCTTAATGAAAATGTGTTTTAACCCTTCATACCAGTTATTACCTCTAAGCATTTTGATACTATCTGCTATGTATGTTAGAATACCATTGTTTAAATTCGGCATCACGTTAATAAACTTTATATTATCGTCGATTGTATTCTGCAAGAATAGTTGATACTATTATATTTCGAACCATGTCGCGAGATCGTGTTGCCGAAATGGTAACTTTATCGGTTTAAAATTAACGTTTACTGAGATCGACAGGTAAATGTTATGATTGTGCGTCTTTATGTCATGTGTATCTGTTGTATGTGTTGACAAGGTTATAGGATTATTAGAGTCTGAAGGTATTTGTTCATTTGTTCGTGTTTGCAGATTAAAGGTGTTAGAATTCGAGCTTAATTGTATTGTTGGAAAAGATATGTTTGTTTATAGGTAGAGGTCGAGACCGATGAAAAACTGTTTTGTCTTCGATTATTTATTGAAATTTCAGAGAATTTAGAATTTGAACTTTGTTTATTTTTAACATTTTATCATTGCTTATGAAATTTGAATTTGACGACTTTAAAAAATTATATTGATCTGTTTTTGGAAAATTAACGTTACTTAAATTATTTGAATTTTGGTTTTGTTGACTTTGTAAAATTGACGATTTTAAAGATTCTATTTGATTATTTAAAGTCTGTAATTGCTCATTATGAGCTTGTTGTAAATTTTTTATTTTATTGGAAAACGTTTTTTCTGTATTTTTATAGGCCTCTCTAGGTACTGCTTTTTTATATAACGCGCTGGCCGTTTTGGTCATTAAAAATCTATTTTGATTGAAAAATGACGCGTTTCAAGATTTAAATGCTAAAGATCTATTTGCGTTGTACCGTGCGTTGGGTATGAATTTACTAGGTATACTTAATTGCGAAGTCTCTGGCGGGTTTTGTGTACTCGTTTGTGCGGTCGCACCGCCTCCAGCTCCCGTCACGCCCACTTCACCCGGGTTTAATGTTTGCGGGGAAACGTTACTTTTATTTTGCGTATGTGACGCTTCTGTTGCTGAGTCCTGTTCATTTGAAGGATTGATTTTTTTCAAGGGCGAATAAAGCACGTCTGTAGGCATTTTGACGGACGAAAGATTCCCCGCACTCTGCAACGTTGAATTTACTTTTTCTTGTACTTTGCTGATCCCGAGGTAAATTTTCACGATGATTTCACTAAAATTGTCACGTAAAAATAGCCGTTTTGTTGCGTGAGTTATAAGTTTTTACAAGGTCGTGAGAAGTGATTTTTCATGCGTCCAGTGTTCTTTATCCACACCTAAAACGCAGAATTCACTGGATAAATTATTTTTAATACGATTACACAGGTAGGCTATTAATGAGTACTACCTGTATGAATTGAACTCATTAATTAATACTTTAAGCGTCACAAAGTCTGGGAGGAATTTTACCTCCGTCAACGCGTAGTCACGTGAATGTACTCAACAGACTTGTGCTTTGTGTACAAAAAAAATTTAGAATTTCACTGAGAATACTCTCAATACCTCGAGAACAGAGAGATGTCTCTTTCGACAACGCTGAGCGAGATATCGCAAGGAAAGCGTTCTGCACCTGAAATAACGCACAGCACGTTGCAAGGCGAAGCTCTTAAAAATCCTCCTCTGTCTCTTAACCTCCTGGTGCAGACCAGATGTTGTAATAAGAAAATTCTTGCTCAAACGGCGAAGAAGGCAGCAGCCAGCTGCTTGCGATAGTCAAGAAACATACGCGTCAAGATGGCGGTTGATCAAGGTGTCCCTTTGTGCGTAAGCGTCGTTGAGAGAACCAAGCCATTGAGCAGAGAGAAAAATTCAGGCCTTCATCCTTAGCCAAAATCACATCGGGGTTACCAGATTTGGTAGCCACCCAGGATGTGGAGAACAAGAGAGAAGTGTCTAAAGAACAAAAGACAAAATATATAAGTCACATGTTATATATATATATTTAGACGGTCAGTGTGACTGAGCACAAGAAACGTTGAAGCTAGACTGAATACAAGAAAGTGACTCACTCGCTGTTACTCGCTCGTCTGGCTTGACGCTTGCGCAGAGGCGTTCGCATGTATACGCTTATGTGTCTTAGTGTGCTTATAGCGCCATACTCATACATAGATTATATGTGTGTCCTCACTTTCATCGTTGTTTATAAAATTGTAAGATTGATGCATCTATCTTTGTATATACCATTGCACGCTCATCTTCTTAATGGCGCCTACATATTGGTGAGTGTTACAAGTTTTTGAAGTAGTTTATTTGAAGCGTTAAATTGCATATTTTATTTTTTAATTAACAAGTGTTTCATTATTATTGTGGTGAGCAAAATAATACATCGTAATAATTATTATCTTATCTTAATCTTTTCTTATGTTTGATATTTTAATAGATAACGCGTACTTTTCTCGCTCTTTTGGAGCATTAACTATAACATTTTTAGAGAATGCGTTTTCTTAAATTTTTCTTCTATAATTTATATTAGTTATCAATGTATAAATAATTTTTATCAATAATTTATGTTTTGTAAACAATTTTATTGTTGTATCTGTAATAATGATTACTTATTACTCAAAAATAAAATTTTTCTTGGATGTTACTGTTACGACCACTTGTATGTATGTGTGTTTATATGTATGTATGTACCCACATAGTACGAAAGATTTGGGAAGTTTTCAATAAAAGATTCAAGGAAGATTCCAATGTAAGCTTTTAACAAAAGCTAAATTAAAGTTTCAGTAAGATTCCATTGAAATCTTTCATGCAAGCTTTGCGGGAGATTTAGAAAAGCTTACGCAGAATATTCTGATAGCACTTAATGGAATATTACGAAGAAACTTCCAGTAAGCTCCTAGGAAGCATAAATGAAATATTGAAGTAATGTTTTTGGGAAAATTACTTTTTATCTTGCAGAAAGGTTCCAGTAATGTCTTGTATAAGATTCTATTTAAACTTTCTGCAGCCTTCCACAGAATATTACATTAAGTGTATATATTTATGTTCATCAACTGTTACGAGAAACTTGTGTGGAAGATTTCTTGTAAGCTTTTTGTAAGCTAAATAAGAGTAAGCTGGATTTGCTGTCCTTGTCTAATTGAGTATTTTGGTATTTATTGAAGTATTAATGGCTGTATCTGCTAATTAAGAGTTAAATGCAATACATTTTATTATTATGAATATTTTCACACGAACAAAAAAAAAATGATATTGTTTGTTAAAAAAATGCATTGTTTGTGAAAAAAGTAAAGAACATATAAATAATTTAAACATAATCTCTTACTTCAGCGTTTGTTACTCTTTTCAAAAACAATGCAATAAAATTTTTTCTCATTGTGTATAAATATTTATAATAATAATGTCCATTGCGCTTAACTTGCAAATACTCCCATTAAAAGATGAGTAAATAACATTAAACTACTTACTTAAAATAGGCCAGCGAATCGGACCTGCTCTTCAAAGTTTTGGATGGATTATATTGCAATCTTTCATAGAAGTACTACAAAAGATCTAGGACACTTCATGAAAAATCTTCCGATTATACTTAACAAAAACATCATACACAATCTCCCAGCAAGTTTATGAGAAGATTAAATGGAACATTGCAGAAATATTTTCTGGAAGATCACTTTGTATCTTGCGAGAAGTTTTCAGTAACATTTTGCGAAAGATTCCATCTGAACTTTCTCCAGCCTTTTGTTGAATATTCCAGTAAAGATATATGGATGTTCATGGAAGATTACGAGTTACTTGTCTCAAACATTCCTTATAAGCTTCATGAAAGCTAATTGAAAGTTTGAGAAAGATTGAATCAGAATCTTGGATAGAAGCTTCCCGTTTTCTTTTGTGGAAGCTTCCTAGAGCCTTACATTGAATCTTTCTGAGAGCGAAGTTTTTCATTTCAGATGATTAGTAGTGACATTATTATTTTAGTCTCATAGATACTGATGTTCCTGAAGTCAATGATGACGTTACGGATATGAACACTAATAATGATGATATTACACGCAGGGAGACAAACGTCTTTGGGCCTAGTGATCCCACGTACCCGAGCTGAGTGAATGGTAGGTTGAGCGCATGGATGAAGTGAAAGGTGTGTACAACTATGCAGGGGGATCGCAAGGTCTTTGGGCATAGCAATTTCACGTACCCGAGCTGAGCGAATGGTAGGTTGAGTGCATAGATAAATTGAAAAAGCATATACAACTACGCTGGGGGATCATAACGTCTTTGGGCATAGCGACCCCACGTACCCTAGCTACGTGTAAATGAGGGAGAGTAAGGTAGAATGAAAGGCAGAGGTATGCATGGCTGGACGTATGAATGAACAGAGCCTGGTGCTTAGACGGACAGATGAGACGAATGATTACGTACTAGATTTGCAACATGAAGTAATGCTAACGCAGTCCCCTGTTGCGGATAAGAATGGTGGACGTTATGGATCCCTGTCCGCGTAACTGGAGCATTTTCTTGCTTCTCTTCCGCGGTCAGGGTGAAGGGGGCTTAGGCGGTCTCTGACTGTAGATGCTTAGAGGGCGAACGCGAGCCTACCAAGCCCTTTTCTCTCTCCAAGCTGCTGCAGTGCCAGAATCCCGTCACACCATTGACCTGCACTGCAACCCAAAAAATCGGTCGTAGCTCATGCCGCTGTAGGTCTGATAGCAGATTTACCGGTTTTTTGACCACCAAAAAAAAAAATAATTATGATATTACTGCTTAAGACATGCATAATGACAATGTTAAATTCTAAAACGATGCAAATGATCAAAAAAATTTTGTTTTTTGTAAAAAAAAATTAGAGAAAAAGTAAAAGGACGTTATGAAAAAATATTTAAGACAATGTAGTATAAAACTTTTGATGGCATATTAAAGCATGCAATGATTTTTAATGACTTTTTATTACTAGATCGCATTACTGTATTGATGGAAACAGATAAGGTTTTGTAAGTAACACTACGTGGCTAAATGGAAACAATCTAACAAATACAATGATTGAAAGTGGCACAAAATGCGAAAATGCTATCAACAAGCGTTCAAAGTCGTTATAAATTATATGCAAACACATGTAATCCAAAAAACGCTGCCAAGTGCTTTAGCGCAATGCTTTCTCATAGAGCTCATTGAGTCGGTGTTGATTCAATTTTTATTTTATAAATGTGACTTCAATTTTAAGAAAATTATTCATCAGCAATCTTTCCTAATATCTTTTATATATGAGATTACGAAATTATCTATCATGAAACGTAAAACTAAATATAATTAATCTATGTGAACGCCTACAGTTTATTTAATTGCATTATAAATATTTTTATAACACTCGGGGCGTAAAATGGTCATTTTATGCCCGCAAAGCAGCATAAAATAACCATTTTACGCCCCTCGTGTTATAAAATAGTATATGCACCGCGTGCGCAATGTACTTTCGCACTTGGTGCATAAGGTACTATTCCATGGATGATGTCATATTTTTCTCTTCTTCTTGATATTTAAAGTTTCAATTTATCTGCAAAATAATCTTAATCTTTAAATATTAATTATAAAAAAAATAATTATTGTTTAAAATTTTTTCAACAATTTTTTTCTTATTTCAATTAAAAATAAATAACACACAACTTCAGTAAAAGCATATAATGTATATCATAGCTAAATCACAGCTGATAAAAAACAATAATCCAACATCAATAATGTTGTTATATAAAAATTTATCTCAATCATGAGCAATGAAGATTGTCAAGTTACTAGTTTGATCTTGAAGAAGTGCTTACGCAGTCTTTATAATATTTTAACAAACAACACAAAACTCAATTAAACAATGACAGCGAATCCGATCTATACTTAATATAAATTTTATAATATTTGAAAATTCAATCTTCCATCAGTGATAATAAATTTAGGGTCATATGCTGTTACTTGGATCACTAATGTTCAGTTTATGTTTTTTTAAGGCTCTAAAATTAAAACTACACTAAGAAAACCAATTTTTAATAGATTCCGCACTAGTCAATTAAAAAAATGAATAATATGAAAAATTGGATGCAAATCCATCGAATACTTTTCGAGATCTAAGTAACAAAATAAATACAAACATTTTTTTCAAAAATTCAAAATGTTCTAAAATTAAAACTGCACTTAGAAAATCGGTTTTCTTCTATTTTGGTGATTCAAAATTACCAAAAAAATGAAAAATCGAAATATTTTTTTATAAATGACTGAAATTAAAACTACGCTAAGAAAACCAATTCTTGATAGCTTCCCACCAAGTTAGACAGAAAAAATTCTATGCGAAATTTGAAGCAGATCCATTGAGTACTTTGCAAGATCTAAGTGGCTGAATAAATACAAACATTTTTTTCAAACATTTTAAAATGCTCTAAAATTAAAACTACGCTAAGAAAATCAATTTTCAGAAGTTTATTGTATTTCAGGATTTGAAAATTATTTCCATGCAAATTTTTAAGCGGATTCATCAGATAGTTTACAAAAAATACCAAAAAAATAAAAAATCAAAATTTTTTTTTCTTATGAATAACTCTGAAATTAAAACTACCCTAAGAAAAACAATTCTCAATAGCTTTTCCCTAAGTTAGACAAAAAAAATAAATTCTATGCAATATTTGAAGCAGAAATTTCTGAAAATCACTTTTTTCGACTCCCTGAGTCTAAATATACACAAATAAGTGAAAAAATAAAGAAATAATTTTTTTACCGACACAATGCTTTCTTTATGAGAAAGCAAAAGAAATACTTACACATTGAGTTTTTTTACAAAAACATTTCAAAAATGCCTTGATAGGTATTTGCAAAGGAAATGTAAATATTAACAAGTCCTTATTTACGGTTCATCTCAATGCAAAAATAAGAAAAAAGATTCTGTGAGAAAATACGCTTCGAAAATTTTCATCGATTCGTGATAATTTCGTCTACCGACGCGTTTGAAGTGGACATGAATACAATTAAAAAAGTAGACATCATACAAGAAGCAGCATTATTTAGCAGCAAATCCAATATTTGTATAAAATAATTTCAATCAGCAATCTCTCTCTTTAGAAACAAGTAAGTTTTAAATTAATTTCATGATAAAAAACAATCAATTGAATTTTTACATCTTTACTGTTTTTACAAGCATTCTTTCTAAGTTCTAAATGCATGAGCATTTTAACCTTTTGAAATTACATTATAAAAAAATTTTATAACCATTTATAATATTTTTTCTATTACAAATATTCTTTTTTTATTTTGAACATTTTCAATATTGCAGAACGTTATTTTATATATAAGTATTTTGTAATAATTTATAGTATTTTCTTATTTTAAATGAAATCTTTTCTTTTACAAGTATTCTTTCAAGTACTTTTATAAGCATTGTTTCAATATTTCATATACGATTTTTATATATATACATATATTTTGTGTCCAAATATTTAAAATACCCGCGACCTCGCTTTACAGGACCGACCTCATCAGAAACCGTACAGAGCGATGATGACATATTACACTGCTTCGGCTAGGGGTTTAAAATACTTTAAATAAACCCTGGTAGAAACTTGTCGATATTTTCTAGCTTGTAATAGGGAAAATAACTGGATTCGTTAGATAGAATTAATTCGGTAATTCATACAAGTTCTGGTTGAAATCCCAGTAAGGATGCATGTATATTGTAGTTCCCTGAACTACGGAGAAGCTTGATTGGATGAGGAGATGAAATATGGTGAAAGACTGAAAGTAGAATTTACAAAGTCTTTATTGCACCAAGTCGTTGCTACAAAATCACCTGGGAAGCGAAGAGAGAATACTTATCTACTCAGGAGTTGAGAACGCTCTGACTCACTTCGTATCTATCGTGTAACACATACGTTACGTTTCTAGTCGCTTACTTGCGCTCCGCAGGTTGCGCGTAACACTTACATATATGCTTACTTCAACATATATACTTATGTCTGTGTGCCCACAGTACTCCCCCCTAAATAACCATCTATGGTTATTAACATAAAAAAAATATATGAATATTTTTACATAATCAGTGGGTACACTTATTTGCATATGATCTTTTTACATACTTGCGACTTTTGCAATTAAATATTACATAATTACTCACGCAATTACTTTTTTAGATGCATTTATCTTACGCGATTACTTTCGCTCATGCGATTTTACATTGTATGCACTTATGCATTTATTCTCACATATGCAGTGATTCCATTTTTACATTCCTACATGTATCTCACACATGCTTATATTCAATACACACATAATCCAAATTATTACATTTTTACACTTATA
Source organism: Anastatus disparis (assembly GCA_017163975.1). Lineage (NCBI taxonomy): Eukaryota > Metazoa > Arthropoda > Insecta > Hymenoptera > Eupelmidae > Anastatus > Anastatus disparis. The sequence continues at coordinate 474,527 of JAFFSR010000233.1, forward strand.
ATCTAAATTATTTACATTTTTACATATTACATTATTATGTATGTAAGCTACTTCTTTTTTTTCTTTTTTTACTCGCTCTCCGGTACTTTTACACACTGGCATACATTCACTTGTAATCATCTCGTTGAATCCATGCTTATTCGACATATTGCATTTTTTATTTTCCTTAATAATATATACTAAATAACAATTTTTATATTTTATAAATAATAGTTTCGTGAATCAAATTTAACATTTAACAATTCATGTGTAAGCAATACTATATTACACAAACGTCAGTTACAACAATAAAAAAATCTTATACAATGGGCCTCTGGCCACTTCTTCCAGGAAAAACATCTTGGTTAGGCTAACGGAACTCTTTAGCGATACAAATATCAGAGGAGAGCCCAATCAGCTTCACCTATATATAACAAAAAAAACATTATTAATACAATTTCGCTACAAAAACTTACAACTAATTACATTTTATTTTATAGTGAGAGACTGGTGTACAAAATCTAACTTTTTTTCTACAATTAATTTTCTTACTTAACGTTACATTATCTATTTTTCTGTGTCTCAAAATACTTGATATAAATCTTTCTCTTTTTACAGTTTTCATTATTTCATATAATATTCATAACAACGATAAAAGTAACAATACTAGCAAAATGTACTATTGTCATCTTACGGTTTACGTTACGTATAACGAAGTCGAATCATAACAAATATAATATCGTGATTTACAACGCGCAAATTGTTTAAGTTGATTCAATAAAATCGTTATTCATTATCGAACTATGCAATCATTTCAAATAATAAATCAATGCGCAAAATATGCTCTTACAAATATACAATTCGGCTCTTGGCCTTCCATTATATAATCAAGCAAGATCTAGATCTGATGGTACTGCTGCAAATACTAAAATACACTGGTCTGTTTTTTTGTTGCTTGGTTTAGCAAATATTAAACCAGGTGATACTTTAAATATGTGACTCTCATTGAGCTATATACAAAAGTAGACGTAAATTTATCTACTGATATTATCATCAATTAGCACAATCATCAGTTGGCATAATTATCTTTCGGTCCTTATAATAAAGTTCGCTACTTCTTTTACCTCCCAAGTCCACACAGCAAGTTTGGTACGTAGAGACCACAGGAACCTTCTTTATACCTGACATATTCTTTCTACACAGCATGATAAGATTGGATAGGCAGCTGATTGGTCTGCTCATATCCTTATTACCCTAATCATCTGTTGGCGTAATTATCTACTGGTCCTTGTAATATGGCTCGCTACTTCTTTTACCTCCCAAGTCCACACAGCAAGTTTGGTACGTAGAGGCCACAGGAACCTTCTTTATACCTGACATATTATTTCTACACAGCATGATAAGGTTGGATAGGCAACTGGTTGGTCTGCTCATATCCTTATCATCCTAATCATCTGTACCTAAGGATGCCAATAACGGGGACAAACGACGGTTGTCTGCTATGTGCCTATCGTTACATTTGGCTTAATACACAGGGCTACTAGCGACTTGCGCACATGTGTCCAATGTCAGGTTAAATCGCTCAAAAAAATATATATTTCTTACAAATTAATTGCAGCATTTTTGCTTTAACAATACAGCACGTCTGGAGCATAGTACTCCTATAGATGTGCCGGTAATTATAGGTCTTTGATATTCAGCATAATAAGTTTCCTAGATACTCCTAAGTTGAACTACTTCATTATCAAACAAAATTACTAAAAATTTAATATACAATGATTGCTTTAGTTATCTCAGTCAGAAACAAGCCTGAAAAAGCGAACCTAGTTGCCGGTACAACATGCATATATATGACACACGTGTATCAAACTGAGGTTGTGCGCGATTCAGATGCGATTTGTCGCTAATGATGCGCAAAATAAACTGTCAACCTCATAGTCGGACAGGACTTGTTCAAACCTTAATACAAAATTGATAAAAATACTATTAATTCTTCGACAATTGATAAAAGAAATGCGCGTTACTCGCGACTCTCAAAATTTTAACTATACTATACACAAAACTCACACTAACAATTGGTTTGTATAGTGTTCTACAATTCTTTTTTATTCTTTCCATTTATCTTTGTAATATTCTTCTATCTTCTGCGCACCGTTCGCTCCTAATATATTACTATTATTCAATGTCTCTTGATGCGCAAGAGCTCCATTGCTATCTATTAGATTCCTAAACGCGTCACGTTCTCTACCATTAGGTGTGCTGCTATGTATGTTAGCTAAGGCGTCGTCCATCCCGCCATTTAATACTACATTCGTCGGTGTGCTCGCGGTAGACATTTTGTGATTCGAGGCTCTATACAATACAAAGTAATCCTCGCTTCTTTGAGCCTCGCTAGCTCTTAACGCGTTGCTATAATTGCAAATTTCCTGACTACCGAGCATTCTATTACTATCTATTTGATTTCTATACGCGTTGCGTTCATTTCTTTTTTTAGTATCTTTCGGCATATTGCTCGGTACAGTAAAAAAAATCTTTTTAATTTCGTTATCCATTATACTATTCGTGGGTACACCGCCTGTTGCCATTTCGTGATCAGAGGTTATGTACTATTGATCAACGGTGAGTCTATGCTGTATATCTTAACCGACCCTGATGATATCAATCAGTCTTATATGGACTAGATTGTATAAACAATTAAATACACGAAATAAATAACGACACTATAATAAATAAATTAATACGACACTATAATAAATAAATAAATAAATAAATAAATTACGTTACATTAACAATCAAATAATTAAACACGAAAATACGCACATAAATAAACAATTATTGTTTAAAATTACCGTTCAGGGTCACTCGCAATAGGTGTATAGAGCCTACGCAAAACAAAAACATACACAAAATTACGCCGTTAACTATTTACAATTCATGCCCTTATATCGTCCAAACTTTAAAATATTTTGTATTGTGTGCGCAATATACGAACAAAATTAACTTTATTTTATTTCGCGATTCACTAGCATGCGTGACCTCCGCATACCCCTTCGAGAACAATCTAGGAGATACACAAATGTAATGAGTAGATGTGTTCTCTCAGAGGTTATACCTCGGCCCAAACATGCCAGCAAAATACATTTGTTTTTCTCTTCGACCTTACTAAAACCTTTTATCCGTTCGCGATTTATAAATTACTTACACGATGTGTTATTTTTCACGCGCACACAACACTCAACCTCTAATCACTTTGAATTTAACCGTCGCGTCGGTTTACTTTTCTAACGGTTTCGCGAATTTTCTACGCGTTTCTGTGATTTTTCTCGCGATTTCCCGCACAATCGAGCACTATTTTTCGTTTTTCTTTTTTTCTGTTTTGCCTTTTTCTATGTATATGTATGTATTTTTCTTTTTGCGTACAGTTTTCACCTTTATTCTTTTTTAGGTTAATTTTGTAACTGTTTTAAAGAAACTTTTTTTTTTTTCTTTTTGAGAGAGATAATTTACCTACACTCCCCTCAGTCTACACGCGCATTTCCATACATCAAACCGAAACATTTAATGCTACAAGGCATACAACTACAGGTAATTGGCAAGGCCCCGATTTGTGCCCAAGTAGATGAACAAATTTAATGAGTTGGTTACACATTTCTTAACCTCGCCAAACCCATAATTGCCCTATCACAAAGCAACAACGAAAATATTTTATTCGCACGTGTAGCTGGAAGAAGCCAGCTTCTCATTAACTGTGCGTCTTAGATATTATTTATAATGTTTGTTAGTATTAAATATGTATACATACGCCATTTTCGGCGAATTTACTTAATATATATAATGTTAGTAACTACTCCCCGCACAGAGTATATCACTAGAAAGAAGAAAAGGAAATTAATTACTTATATCGATTAACAATTTCTTTGTAACAAAAAAAATTTTCTTTAAATATCAAGTATTCTACTCAGCGCGACGCGAGAAATCATAAGTCTAACCTTTATGATGAAATCCTCGTGTTCACAAAATGGCCGCCTTTGCTCGCGACGCCGTGCTGGCCTTCCTTGGCTTCCTGCACCGGACCTTCGCTGCTAGCTGCGCTGCGCTGTCTTCGTCTCCCCGAACGGCTGTCGGGGTCACCACTGTAGTTCCCTGAACTGCGGAGAAGCTTCATTGAATAAGGAGATGGAATAAGGTGAAAGACTGAAAGTAGAATTTACAAAGTCTTTATTGCACCAAGTCGTTGCTACAAAATCACCTGGGAAGCGAAGAGAGAATACTTATCTACTCAGGAGTTGAGAACGCTCTGACTCACTTCGTATCTCTCGTGTAACACATAGGTTACGTTTCTAGTCGCTTACTTGCGCACCGCAGGTTGCGCGTAACACTTACATATATATGCTTACTTCAACATATATACTTATGTCTGTGTGCCCACAATATAACTAATCAGCGATGCCGAAAGTGACAGCGTTAGGGAGGGAAATTCAAAAATGTTTTTAAAAAAAGTATTAAAAAAAATAGTTTTTACAATTTGATGATTAAGAAATAATTCTAAAAAACAAAGTTACTATAGCAAAATTAATTTTTTTTTATTATTTATATTTTTTTTGGAGTTTCAAAAATTTTTTGAAACTCAAAAAAATGTAAATAATGAAAAAAAAATTAATTTTGCTATAGTAACTTTATTTTTTAGAATTATTTCTTAATCATCAAATTGTAAAAACTATTTTTTTTAATACTTTTTTTTTAAAACATTTTTGAATTTCGCTCCCTAACGCTGTCACTTTCATCCGAACGCCGCTTTCTTATGTTAACCTCAAAATGTATCATGGATTAACAAGAAACATTGTGGAGCATATAGAATTGAACAAATTAAATAAAAAAGTAAAATTTGTTAAACGAATATAATAGTTTCCAAGAATAAAGAAGAAAATTAATGGAAAAAAAAGAAGAAATTTTTTATACTTATGATCACGCACTAATGCATGTGTTATTCTATATGTTCAGAGTGTAATTTTTCTCCTTACCCGAATTTCACCTAGAAATTCATGCAAAATGCATGTCGCCATTCATAGTATTTCTAGTCGGATTTATAAATTAGATTCTACCGATATTGAAAAATTCTAGACAAAATTCAGTTGTAAACCCAGTAACCATTCTACCAGGGAACTGTAAAGAGGCGAGAGTTTTTCTTCAAAAGTTTGACCTTTCAGAAGAAAACTCTAGCCTTCATTAACAATTTTTTAATAGCTAGAGAATGAATCAATTTACAAGTAATTATTTACATGAATACTTCTGTTACGATTTAAATATTTTAACTGAAAATTTTAATCATATAATGATTGTACTTTGATATTAATTTAATTGATTTTGGGTTGTAAATATTAGCATAATAATGGAAAATTAATGCAGGCATTAATTAAATGTAACGTTTGTCATGTAAATTATTGTAAAGTTTATAGAAAGAAAATAATTCAAGTCTTTAAGGATGTTAAGATTCCATTCATGAAAAAAAAACAATACCGTTGAAACTGGTTAAATTTTAATTCGATCATGTTTGTTTAGTAGTATGTAATTATAAGAGTTTTCATCATTCATTTTGACGTATTTATTAGAAAAGTACTTCCAATCATAAAATTCGTAAATGAGTAAAACCAGTTGATCATCAATTTCATTAATAGTAAAGATCCTGATTTTCCATGCTCAAATTTTTAGATATTTTATAAACAGTTAGTTTTATTAAAATTAAAATTTAAAACATATAATTGATTTTATTATGCCATAAAATTAGTTTACTTATGCATTTGAAAGTTTCTTATTTATAATTTATATTTGCTTCTAATTGTCTAATACGATTAGATAAAGATAATAACAATTTTATATTAATAATAAAATTTCTCCAATCTTATTTTATTTCATAATTTAAACCTTACAAAAATTTTGCTTGAATATAATTTGAAAATATTAGATTTACAGAAACATTTAAAAGTTAAAATCTTTGTTTATAAAATGTCTTATTAATTATTTAATATTTTTGCATTTTTTTTTAATGCTTTATGGAGGTTGTCACACAATATAATCGTTTTTAAGTCAAGATTTTCATGTTCTATACGACTATTTTTTATTGTGTATATATATAAAAAAATTTAATCTATGAAATATATCTAGTTGCAAACATATAAAAAAAATATTTATAAATAAATTAACCAAATTCGCAAATGTAATAACTTCGATTAGAAAAACAATGAAACTATTCCCTTAACTTCTTGTTATATGAATATCATAAAAGAGATGAATCAGACAATAAAAAAAAACATTGTGGTTCCTTTAGTATACTAACACTACTTTAATTATTGGTTCAGCATTTATAATAATCAAATATAACACCTATCCTTTCTGATGAAAGAAACTGCTGGCCGGCGTGGCTGCATTGCCGGTTTCCTAGTCGTTGCTGCCTCCGCTCTCCACCCTGCTTACTCCTTGCTAATCTACGTCACTCCCGCACGGAAAACCGTTTTCAATTCTTTTGCCCAAAAAATAATATTGACAACCAACATCGAACAAGTGAAGAAAAGGATATATTAACAGAACACTTTAAAAACCCAAACAAAAATTAATCAAACACTAGCCATGTTTTTCTCATGCTTGAAGAGCAGGAGAGAAGGAAAAAAAAAGAAAGAGAAAAGAAAAATAATTTTTACCAAAAATAGAGTAAAAAAGAAAAATCAATTTTAATAAAACAATCTTAGATTAGAGGAGGAAGCTGCGCGAGCCTCTCTCCTCTCGTACTTGTCTCTAGGGCCTGTCCCGCGCGTCTCCTTCATGAGCGACCGTCAGTTGAAGCAAAAAACTTCAAATCTTAATTCATGAAGAGTGGGAAGAGAGCGCGAAGAAAAGAGAGGTGAGATTTTCTCTCTGTCGCACCCCATCAATCACTCAGAGGGACTTGTTGTTGCAGTCCCCACTATGAGAGCGAAAAAGAGTGGAGCATGCAACAAGCTCCGTCGACGGTTACATTGCTGAATTCCCCGAACCCGATAAGAGAGTGAAAAGAAAGTGGCCTTGGCACTTTTAAGATCTCTTTCTTTTCACTATGGAATAAAATGATTTAATATTTTTGAAAAATCAAAAATATTTTCTCAATAATAATCAAAAATTTAAGTGAGGATTCTGTCACTTAACAGGAACTAATAAAAAAATATTATTAATCGCGTAAAAAATATTATTAATCAGAGATAATAAAAATGTTCTAATTTTTCGAATATTTATAATTAAAAAAATTACTTCATAAATTTTTTTATCGAAAACTATCAGCTTTTGCTAAAAGCTTGATAGTACTTTTTGTTAAAAATAACATTTATAATTATTATTATTTTAACAGAATATGAAAATATCTTTGATCTAAAAAGATTATAAAATAATTTCATTTACATTATTTTTAGTTCAAAAATAGTTTAACGTTTTGCATTATTAATTTGATAACCATATGCATAAATAATTCCTTAATTATACATAATGAAAATAAGAATAAATTAAAATTACAATTCTATTCGATTACATAATTCTGAAATTATTTACTTTACATGAATAAAATTAATTGCAATTTATCATAAATATAAATATTAAAAATATAATTATTTCCATCTCAGCAACAATGACAACTTCATTAACTCAAAAAGTAAGCCAAGAAAATGCCAGAAATTTTGTCTGTCTCGTGATAAGAAAAAAGGACAGATAATACAACCGTTACTTGAGTTTGGTCTATGAATACAAGCCTTACTCACACTACAATTTGAACCTAAAAAGTGTACCGATTTAATGAAATATTATTAGCTGTAATTTGTGGACAAATCTCAATCTTGATCATTGAAGATTGTTAAGTTGCAATCTCGATCTCGAAGTTGCGCTTGCACACTCGTTACCTCTTCAAAATAATCTCATAATGTATTGATATCTTATGATATATTTAATTGAATAAAATAATAGTTTTGAATAAATATAATTAAAAAATAATAATGTTCTTTTATTTTCTCCTATAATAAATTTTAGATAAATTTGATATATAATTGCATTAACGAAATGTCGGAGCTGCAGTAATCGAGTTTTGCTTTTTCTATTTTATCAATATCTTTTTAAATTCATAAATTAAACAAATATAATGACTTGTCCGCACTAAAGCTATATTAATACAATAATTTTTGTTAATATAAAAAATCATTTGGACTTGTTATTTTTTTATCAGCTTGGATTGGAAATTAGATATCAAACTCAACAAACCTAACCTTAAAATACGATACATTGAAAATTTTCATTATAACTTTGTAAGTATAATATTTTTGTGAATTTCTTGAGTTGTCCACACTAGAGTTTAATCTTACAAATTTTTTCTTTGTAGCAAAAAAACTCTATTAAACGCGTCGTTTATTCATAAGTTGAGATTGGAAATATTTTCAGAAGGCGGGCAGCTTCGTCATGCTTTTATAAAGAATGCAGTTAGTTATTTATAAAATTACATTATCGTAATAAGTAATTCACATATTAGTAGTTTTATTTTAATATGAATGTTAAAATCTGATATCAATTATGATGCTCACATTTTTTTGCAAAAAACTGATGATGAATTACATAAATAAAAAAGCAAATTATTCAAATATTACTATAGTATTTTTAGTTTATAAAATATCAGTTTTGTATACACTGAGAGAAAATTTATGCTAATAGAGCATGCGAACCGCCATCTATGCGAGCATATAAAACATTGATACAAATATGACAGGCGTGAGAAGCTCTATTAGTATTGGATTACCTTATACTAAAAAAGATGGTATGGAGAGTAACTAAAGCATGAACGGCATTCACTGATGACTCGCGTGGTATACTTCGATGACTCCCCACTCTCATATCCTTTGTTTGCTTGAGTCGCCTCCTCTTTTGGGTGGCGACGCGAGCAAACACGGCTGGTCTATATCCAAAAATTTCGTATTTTCGTTGCGTGAATCTTTTTATTCTTTTCTTTTTTTATGAGGGAAGAGACATTATAAATATAATCTGTTAAACTTTATAACTATCAATAATTAATTTTTAACTTAAAATTTAATTATTTTAAACAGCTGGGGGGCAGATGAGCATGTACGATTTTACGCCAGAGATGTTTCGAAGTAGCGTTGGTCTAGTGCGTAACTTACGCGCTTTCCCTTTGGTGTACGCGTGTTCAACTCTCGGCTAGGGTCACTTTTTTTTAATTTTTTTTTTTTATTGTTTTAACATGTTTTATTCCTTTTTATATTTATTTTTTTTTTAGATTTCGTATTTTTTTAATAATTTTAAAATTTAATTTTTCACAAGTACGCTCGTTTTTTTCAGTGAAATTTTTTTAAAAATAAATTATTCTTTATAGGTAATAATTACAAATATTGATAAATAAATAATAGTGATGTTTATTTTATAATAGCGATGTTTATTTTATAATAGTATAGTTTAATTTATAATAATATAGTTTAATTTATTTATAATTGAGTTTATAAAATTTACAATAAATTACAATAAATAAATAAAACTGAGGTATTATTATTTATGTTATAATATATATTGTATATTGAAATATGTTTATAAAGACAAAATTGAACTATAGTATTGTAAACATCACTATTATTTATTTATTAATATTTCAAATTATTTTCTATATTAAATAATTTATTTAAAAATATTAATAAAAAAAACGATCATACTTTAAGTAACTTGTGAAAAAATAGATTTTAAAATTAATAAAAAGATAGAAAATAAAAAAAATATAAATAAAAAAAAGCAATAAAAACTATTGAAATAATAAAAAAAAGTTTGAAAAAAGTGGTTCCAACCAAGAGTTGAACTCGCGTACTCAAAAGGAAAAGCGCGAACATTACGCACTAGACCAACGCTACTTCGAAATATCTCTGGCGTAAAATCGTACATGCTCATCTGCCCCCCAGCGGTTTAAAATAATTAAATTTTAAGTTAAAAATTAATTATTTAAAGTTAAAAAGTTTAACAGGTTATATTTATAAAGTATCTTCCTTCATAAAAAAAGAAAAGAAAAGAAATAAAAGATTCACGCTAAGAAAATACGTTAACGAAATTTGCAACATGATTTTGGATATAGACCAGCCGTGTTTGCTCGCGTCGCCACCCAAAAGAGGAGGCGACTTGAGCAATAGAAGAATGCCATAGTTAGCAGTAAAGAAAGAATAGTGGACAAGCCATGTTTACTTCCTTCACGTCCCATGAGAGGATACAGCGCTAGCTATCGAAGGATATTAGAGTGGGGAGTTACTAAAGCATGTAAACAAATAGTTTTGGGATAGCACAAACCTCGTAAGAGTAGATGGCGCTGTTATGAAAGCATAGGATATTACTTACTAACTTTGGATACGTAAACTAAATGCTCTATTGGCATGAATTTTCCCTCAGTGTATTTAAGTTACGAAGATTTCAAACTAATATAAATTGAAATCATTTTGTGCTTTATCTTTATTCGTGATGTCCTTAAAAGGCTATAACGGGATAAGGGGGTTGAATTGGCCCTAGCCGGGATCTTTACAACTCGTTGCTTATTCAATAAAGTATGTCAAAAGATGTCTCCGTGCAAAATTTTAGCCCTCAAGCTGCTGCAGGGGCCCCAAAAATGCCCAAAACTTGTTATTTCTTAAATGATTTTTACGGTGCACAATTTAAGGCCGAAAAATCTAGAAATGAGCAAATAGCTTTGTAATTGTATTCAAAATTATCCAGATTTTTTTGAGATTGTTTGCAGATTTTTTCACCTCGAAATCATCAGTTTTAAAGATATTTGAAGTTTCTTATCGTTCTTTTAACTATAGAGATGATATTTGGCCAAAACCTAAATAGCTTTATTCTGTATTTTTTGCCTTACTTTCCAATGCAGGGGTTGCAGAAATCATTTTCCCACCAAAACATGCTCAAAAATAAAAAAAACAGCAAATTCCGGGATTTTAGCGTCTTTTCTATTTTTTTTTATCCCAACATCAAAACCACGTTTATATACCAAGTTATTAGAAATTTAAATGCCCTTGGACTTACGACCAAGTTTAATTAAACCTTATCAAGTCGCAAAGGCCTTGAAAACTGAAGAAAACACGAATTTTACGGAGTTTCCCCGTTTCTTTAAGATCAAGCTTTGTAAAAATCTTTATTAAAAGCCGATACGTCAATCAAACTCTGCTAATTTATAATCTCTACAATTCGAATGCACATGTCTACTATCTTTCTGAATCGACTGTGCATATTTATAACCTATAGAGACTTACTGCGCATACGTACTATCCCTGCAGACCATCTGCGCAGCCTATAACCAGTAAAGAATCACTAGACATAATAACAACCCCAAAAGGAAAAACTGAATGTACAGTAGCATAGCTCATACAAATCGACTGGGTATTTCCATATATTGCTTTAACCTTCTGCGCATGCGCAAGCCCCCTTAAACTTCCCTTTATATGTTTATTATATTACAATCGATATCCTACCGCAATATCCTTGAAAAACCTCGAAATCACCTGAATTTTTAGGTGGAAAAATCCATCTGTAATCTACTTTAATCTAGCTCCATGTAGAAATCAAGTCCTACTATTTTAACAGGGTGCTGCTTTATTATTTAATTTGTTTATTATGTTAGTTTTTATCTTCGCATGGGATTTTGGCATAAAATATGACGTATTTTCTTATGTTATTTTTTAGTGGATATTCGTTTGTGGTGTTTTATTAACACGGACGTATGGAATACGTTCACACGCGATATTAACGTGTATATATATATAGTTTAAGTTGACTGTATTAAATCCATGCGGTACCACAATGTAGCGTATTGAGACTAATAAATGCTAAAAAAGGACCAGAAATGTATTTCTTATATCTCTTTCTGCTCTTTTTTTAGCATTTAATAGTAGGACAGTCAAAATAAGGTTTTTTTCTGCCAAAATTAGTAACTGGAAACGACCTGTGCGATCATTTAAAAGGTAGTCCGTAGATTTTTACTTATGTGTTTTGGACTAGCAACTATGATCTATTAATTAGTTATTAACGAATTAGTGCAAAAAAACACGTTTCTTTTTTTGTTTTTTGCTAGTAAAACGAAAATTATTTGACAAATCATCATGGTGACAATGGAAAAGTTGTAGAGAACTAAATTATTAACGAAACAAGAGGTCAAACGATCCGATTGGTTTATTAAAACCGGAGAAAATTTGGAAAAACCGGAAAATTTTTCTTATTTTTTAAAAATTCATAACTTTGTTGTTTATGAATATTAAGAGCTGAAATTTGGCACAGAAGTAGATAAATATATTTACTTGTAACATGCCAAAGGTAGATACTATCGGATAGTTAGTTTCTGCATAATTGCAATTTTAATTTTTTTTTGGTATTATTCCCTTCTTAATATTACCGATTGAGAACGTCGTACATACATTTTTAAAAGGGTTTTGAAAACTAGAAACAATATACTACTAAACGTATATTCTCAGTTTTCATTAAAATTGTGTAAAAAGGGTAAAATATGCACCCGAACATTGACGCGAACGGTCAAGCGTGCTGTACACAGCAAAAAGTGGGGATGGAGGAGAAACGATATATATAGATATACCAGCGCACGGCGTGAAAAGTTAAATTTTTTAACTGGCTTGTTTTTGGCGATTAATACATAAATAATAAAAACACTTTAATATAAGTGCATTATTCGCAAAAAACAAGCCAGTTAAAAAATTTAACTTTTTACGCCGCGCGCTGGTATATCTATATATATCGTTTCTCCTCCATCCCCACTTTTTGCTGTGTACCGCACGCTCGACCGTTTGCGTCAATGTTCGGGTGCATACTTTACCCTTTTAACACAATTTTAATGAAAACTGAGAATATACGTTTAATAGTATATTGTTTATAGTTTTTAAAACCCTTTTAAAAATGTATATACGACGTTCTCAATCGGTAATGTAAGGAAGGGAATAATACCAAAAACAATTAAAATTGCAATTGCGCAGAAACTCATTATCCGATAGTATCTGCCTGGGCATGTTACAAGTAGATATATTTATTTATTTCTGTGCCGAATTTCAGCTCTTAATATTCATAAACATCAGAGTTATGAATTTAAAAGAAAAAGAAGAATTTTCCGGTTTTTCCGAGTTTTCTCCGGTTCTAATAAACCAATCGGATCATTTGACCTCTCGCTTCGTTAATAATTTAATTCTCTACAACTTTTCCATTGACACCATGATGATTCGTCAAATAGTTTTCGTTTTATTAGCAAAAAAAAAATGTGTTTTTTTGCACTAATTTGTTAATAACTAATTAATAAATTATAGTTACTAGTCCAAAACACATAAGTGAACATCTACGGACTATCTTTTAAATGATCGCACAGGTCGTTTCCAGTTACCAATTTTGGCAAAATAAGACTTTTTTTCGGTCTATTGTAACTTGTTTTTTTCAAGGACAAATTCAAATCGTGATACCTCAGAAATGCTTTGATGAATTAAAAAAATTCAAACGGCGTTTGAAAGATCAGACAAAATATTATCTTTTCGCAAGCTGTAGAATATTTTAAACTCTTTTTTAACTTAATTTTTTAATGATTAAAAATTCATGAATTTTTAGAAATTTTTGAATTTTAATCAATCAACTGTAACTTTTTAAAGAATTAATGAAATTCAAAAATTCAAAACCGATTGCAAAGTAGAGAAAATTCCCTAAAAGATTTTTTTGAATTAATTTTTAATATCTTATCTATTTCGTGTGCAGAGATACAAGCGTGCGAAAACGGAACAAATAAGAAAATAATTTTTTAGGTGCAATAACATTTTCCATGTTTCTTCATATTTTAGTGTGCTTACAACTGCAGTTTATATATAAATTGTGTATACATAAAATTTACAATATAAATGCATAATTTTTTATATAACTATAAAACTATTTGCATATTTCCAGATTTTTCAGCTGTAAATTGTCTACGGTAAAAATTGTTTCAGAAAAACAAGTTCTGGGCATTTTCGGGGCCCTCGTGGCAGCTTTGAGGCTGAAATTTTGCAGAGGCATTCTTCAACATCCTCTATTGACTAAACAGCGAGTTGTAAAGATCCTGGCTAGGGCTGATTCGACCCCCTTATTCCGCCATAGCTTTTACGAACATAAAAGTTTCTCATTCTAAACATTAACCAATCATTTTCCTTAATCGATTGTTATTTTGATAAAGTATTTCTAATTTGTAGCTAAGACAACAAATATCTCTGCAATAAATTCTTTAAATGGAAATAATCAACCATGGCATACTGAAGGCCCTCCTGCTAGCTTTTCTTCAATTGATTCAATAAGTTCACCTACGACGGATTCTAATTCATCGAGAATTAGCGGCACAGGTACTCAAAATTTTATATAATTATTATGAATTATTGCATAGAATATATATATATATATATATATATATATATATATATATATATATATATATATATATATACATACACACTAGAAGGGGTACCCTTGATTCCACATCTCGCCAACTCCCGATGAATTCTTATATTGTATATGTATTATACTAATTACAGGTTGTATTCTATTATTTAAAATAATACAATATTTTTTTTTAATATATTCAATTATTATATTATGAATATTTTTATACATGCTTATATATTATACATTAACAAAAAATGTAATGTTATATAGTACAATTTTTTCCTTACATCTTATACTTTATGCTGCTTTTAAAAATGAAATTTTAATATTATTCATCTATATTTTATAGATTTTATTTTATGAATGAAAGAAAAGATATAGTCTTAAATTACGACTTTCCACACCACTTTACATTTCAAACTGTAATTAATATTATAATGAATTACATTTATGTACTGAATTTTTTTTTTAATTTACTTGATTTTTTAAAATAAATTTTTATTTAACCAATGCACTTTAATGATGAGATATGTAAAGATATCGTCCTGGCGCGTTAGATTTGTTGATTAGTGGAATTTATATTTTATTTATTTTATAACATTATTGAAATATTAAAGCTTTTTTTATAATAATTTTTGTTAAAAATTCCAGTGATAATTTTAGTATAATTATTGATATATCATAATGTTTACTTTTAAGTTTTTTATGATTCATAGGATCATTTTCTTATGATTCCTGTTAAACATTTTTTTTATTTATTTTTATATTTAAAGTGATTTATCAATAATTTTTTCAATACATTTTTTTAATGATATATTTGAAATAGATTTTATAAAGATTTATATAAATAATTATTAAATATATCAATAAATAATTAATATATATACATACATAAATACATTTATACATATACATATATATATATACATATATATTATATATTTTAATTTATATATACATATGTATAAATATATCCATAATAATATTTATATTATTTTTATAATTGTTTATAATTACTCACGAAATAAATAAAATTACATTTTAGTAATATTTTTATAAAATATAATTTTAGAAAATTAATAAAAATAAGTTTTTTAACACTTCGTGCGTGAAGCTCAATTTCGCACACTATTCACAAAGTGACACATGCGAAAATTGAGCTTCTTACACGTCGTGTCAAAAAATACGGTTCGAAACTTGAGCGAAAAAGTGATTTCCTTCTCGTGTGACCTTCTCTCCCATAAACTGCCACACGAGGAAAAAATCACTTTCACACATTAGTATCGAAATATACTATTTTCTATTTAATATTTATATATATATATATATATATATATATATATATATATATATATGTATATATATATATAATTATATATTATGACGGTCATGGGAATAAGGTAACCGCACTGAGATTTTTAGCTTCAAAGAAAATATTAATATAACTATAAAGATTTAGGAAATGATTCAGATTTTATAAAATACTGAAGTAAATACTATATTGATACTATAATATCATATTGATACTTCCCTGGTAGAAAATACACCATCTAAACATGACCAATGATCATTTATTTATCAGTTTTTCATGACCAATAAAACTGATCATTAACTGATAAAAAAATAGTAAACTCGCTTTAAATACGTAGTCGCTCAGTCGATAACGGCCGTCCCTATTCTTGCAGCCTTAAGTTGTTTACTTGCGCTTGTGTATCAAAAGATAGGTTAAGAGACTAACAGAGAAAAAGATAGAGAAAAACAATTTAAAAATTTTGAAGCAACGTTCGCTAACTACAATTGATTGCGTAGTACGCAGGTTATGTTACTTGAAACATACATATCTGCTTTAAAACATTTAATAATACACTATGGAGAACATTAATAGAAAAAGAAAATATGCTAACAAAAAGAAAAAATGTAGGCTAAACGATGTAGTTGAGAAATACACTAGTTGTATAAAAAAAGAGAAAGAAAAGATAATTTATGTATTATTAAATTAAATATATATATATTAGATTTCATAATAAAATATTTTTATAATCAAAATGTTTTATTTATTTTCCCTGTTTATTTAACTTTTTTCAAGTATAAAAAATAACAAAATGAGTTAATATATTTTTTTTAAGAATAAAATAATAAATAAAATAAAATATATTTATATCAGGAATCATATTTTATAAAATAGCTTTGAAGTTTGCAATGGTAAATAATGTTATGTTTGAATATTATGCCAAATGTATTTGAAAAAAATACCCTAAAAAATTAGAAAAATAAAGCTTTTAATCTTTATAGATCTTCTTTAAACTTTCACTTTAACTCTCTTTATAATTCGAATTAAATTTTCTCATTAATTTTCAAATACTTATATTTATCAAAGAATCAAATGAAAATAAATATATTTAATGAAACTATTATTCTAAAACTACCATAATTTAACCAGTTTTTGATTATTAACCGTCGTCAGTTATGAGATAAACTGATCATTTTTTATTAAAAATTAGTCAGTCATTGATCATTTTCGTTAAAAATGGTTAAAATATGATCAAGTTATAATGAAATTTTCTACCAGGGTTTATCAGTACTATATTGAGACAATATTGAAACTGTATTAATACTATATTTATACTGCACTGATATTATATTGATACTGTACTAATACTATATTCTAATATTGTGATAATACTTTATTGATACTATATTAAAACTGTAATCATACCATACTTATGCTGTATTGATACTATATCGATACTATATAGATAATATATTAACACTCTATTGATATTATATTAATACTGTATTGATATTATATTCATATTGTATTGATACTGTATTTACACTATAATAAATTAATACTATAATGATACGATGTTAATACTATATCGATACTCTATTGATATTATATTGATACTGTATTGATACTACATTAATACCCTATCAATACTGTATTAATGCTGTATTAATAAGTGCTCTTATTATTTGGTAACTGTTGAACCGGTTATTATTCGGTTCACACCCGAATGTTTGATAGGCAGTTTTACTTATACAGTTATTTGGTTAATTGGTTAATTACAAAATCGTAATAGTAGCGGTTAATACTAATAAGTTAATAAGATTTACTAACTTTTTAAATTTTTTAATTAAGTATTTTGATAGTGTATCTCAAAAAATGCTTACATGTGAACTTTTATATCCCATTAACCGGTAAGTCATAACCGCAACAGTTACAATTTTGAGATTAACTGAGTAATCGAATAACTGTAGATAGTCAAGGCGAAATTGGTGGGTGAGCAAAAAAAAATTTTCGAATGAAAAAGTTTTATGGGATGACCTTTGTAAAGGGTCCTAGAATAAGGATCTGCAGTTTCCCTGGCGAAAAAGTAGTCCCAATTTGTTTGAATCGATGTTTTTAAAATAAATTTCAAAAGTTGTTTGAACAAAGCTTTTTTAGATTCTTTGAGCGATTCTAAACAAAAAAATATTTTTGTTGACGGTTTTTGAGTCATTAATAACTAAACATGTTAGAAATCACAAAAATGCCCATTTTCAAAGCTCCGAAATGATACTAAAATTTGAATATTTTTAGGTTGGCAAAGTTCGAAAGTAAAATTTAGATACTTTTTAATAAAATCTCGAATAATTTCAAATAACTTTATTTTAAAGTGTTATTTTTTAATTTTTAATTAAGCGCGTATACGCAATATTTTTGTGTCCAAGCGCACATCGCTGAGTATATCGTCTGCTAAGCATATCATAACTAAAATTATTTAAAATTACTCTTCGGGATTTTATTAAAAAGTATCTAAATTTTACTTTAAAACTTTGCTAACCAAAAAATATTCAAATTTTAGTATCATTTCGGAACTTTAAAAACGGGCCTTTTTGTGATTTCGAACATGTTTATTTATTAATAACTCAAAACCATCAACTTTAGAAAAAAATCACAGAAATAATTTTTTATTTAGAATCGCTCAAATAATCTAATAAGGCTTTGTTTTAATTAAAATAAACAATTTTTGGAATTTATTCTAAATGTATCGATTCAAACAAATTGGGACCACTTTTTCGCCAGGCAAACTGCAGATCCTTATGCTAGGATCCTTTACAAAGGTCACCCTATTGAAAATAATAACGTATTTTTATGACGTCATTAAATAAAGTCATTGAATACCTTCATTGTATGACGTCTTTCGGCGTGTCAGGAATTGGGACGGAAAATGACGTCATTTTTGTAATACTGATAACGTCATTTCATTACTATTTTCTGCCCCATTCTTGCTATACAGAATGACATCATTTCATAACATCAATCATGTATTAAGAATGACGTAACTTTTTGTTTTAATTTAGTAATAATTACGTCATTTGGCGTGTCAGGAATGGGAACGGAAAATGACGTCATTTTTGTAATACTAATAACGTCATTTCAAAATGTTTTTTTTCTGCCACCATTCTTGGCATACAGAATAACGTCATTTTTTGTTCCAGTTCAGTCCTTATTGAAAATAATTACGTCATTTTCTGTGCCAAGAATTGGAACGGAAAATGACATCATTTTTATAATACTAATAACGTAATTTCATTACGTTATTTTCCCTGTTGAAAATAATGACGTCTTTCTAAGACGTTTTTGAAAGACGTCTTCAAAGACGTCATTTTCTCCAAATTTAGGGAAAAATAACGTCATTTGTCATGAATTATGACATTGAAAAATGTCTTTATATGATATTTATTTCTTATTTAAAGGAAAAAACAAAAACGAGGTAAATCTCGTAGTTTTAACTTTTCGAAAAACGAAGAGCATTTTCGATTAAACTGAAAACATTTTGGCCTTATATATCTGCGTCTTTAAAATTTGGATAAGGGATCGCAAAACTTGAAAATCGCTATCTGGTGATTTAAAATTAAATTGACGCAATCGACTATTAATTCGACTGTAAGTCACTAGGTGGCTTTTATTTAAGTTTTCTGATCCTTGATGGAAATTTCGAAGATGCAGATATATAAGGCCAGAATGATCTCAGCTTAATCGCAAATGCTCTTCGTTTTTCGAAGAGTAGAAACTACGAGGTCTACCTCGTTTTTGTTATTTTATTTAGATGGGAAATGATTATCATGTAAAGTCATTTTTCAATGACATAATTCATGAAAAATGACGTTTTTTCCCCTGAATTTAGAGAAAATGAGGTCTTTGAAAGACGTCTTTGGTCGTGTCAGTAGTATACAGGCAGGTATAGCAAGACATCCCCTTCTTCTCACCCTGTCTCCCTCCCCTCCCCTACCTGTCTGGGGGGCTGTTATAGCGTACATGGGCACGTATAGCGAGACATCAGTTTTTCCTCCCCTCCGTGTCTGAGGGCTGTTATAGCGTACATGAGGTGGTATAGCATGACATTTTCCTTTCCCCCAGTCCGGGGTGTTATGGGGTACTATTTTATTTATTAATTTTATTTTTTCAATTTTATTTATTAATTTTATCTATTGATTATTTTCTACGATTAAAATATATGTTAATCCTGAAAAGGACCGTATATGAAGATATGAATATTCTTTAATTTAAAATTTTTTATATCCTTTTCTTTCAGGAATAGAGTAAGTATTGGTTAAAAATTTTTCAGAATATTGTTTCCAGTTGGATAATGGTTGATTTTCTTTCTTTTTCTTTTCCTCACCTTGTAGTAAAGGTGTTTTTTCGTTGGTGGAGCTGTTTTGACCTATCGTAATAATGGTACGTTAGACAAATATGATAAGAGACTATGCGTGAAAAATTATTTATTGTATGAAGTTATTATTTAAATTAATATTTTCAAGAGTATTATTTTTTTTATTATATCTTTGAAAACGTTCTAATTTTTCCGTTTCTTTCTTTTAATATTCTTTGCATCGGTCTCTCTTTATACCATTGTCTGTAGAATGTAATAATGGAATCTTACCTGCGCATTGTCCCATGTCTGTTTCGACCAGTTGTCATAAAACAAATGATAGATAATTGAAAAGGTGATTATATTTATAGAAAGAAATAAAGTCAAATATAGCATCAAAGTTATTTATTAATATTACCACACATTTTTATACATGAATCATTTTATATGATAAATCTTTTAAAATCGTAGGTTAACTATACATAGTAAAAAAACAAAGTTAATTATATGATTAAAGTAATTAATTGATATTAACACACATTTTCTTATACAGGAATCATTATATCTCGTAAATCTTTTGCAATCATAGGTAAGCTAAATGCTGAAATTTCGGATAAAACAAGTTTTTAATACTAACTTTTATAATGATCCGTATCATCTACCATATTTTCCATTACGTAACCTTCTAATTCACTATTAATTATGGAACAATATTGTTTAAATGATTTATAGTCACTAAAAATAACTTTTGCGTTGTCTAGTCCTTCTTGTCCGAATTAATTTTTTTTAAAGTATAGCATATAATCGGTAGTGCCATTGACCTTACCGACACGCTTGCTCAGATCGTTGAGAAGGAGATCTACCAAGAGGCTTTGTTGACGAAGATCTTCGAATGTTGACTGTTGCATGACTATACCTGGTGAATGATTAAAAATTTTTCTCTTTTTGCAAAGCGACTGCCCGGGAGTTTATTCTTCTTGCTCAGGGTCGTGTATCTCGTTTGGTTGAGGTCTTTCATCGATGGTGATAGATTTGGTGCCGTGCGATGTAGTAAAATTAAAATCATGATTGGTGAGAAACAATTTAATTGGTCTTCCGAAATCTTGATAAAGAGAATAAAAATTGTTAAAATAAACTGTTATGGCGTGAAATTGATCTTTAAGAATATCCCAGCCACGGCGAAGAGGAACACTTTTTTGCGAGCCACCCATAGAAACTAGTTTAATAACTTCGTGATGGTATCCACCACTATATTCAAGACCAACACAAATTCTCTTCGAGTTAGACTTATTGAACGCGTAGGTGGTAGATAATAAGAGGTTGGGCATTTCCGATTTTACCGGCTCGCGTAATTCACATCGAGCTATTTTCACGTGTTGCTCTGTCCAAAGCTAAACTCTTACTGTAATTAAGAAAACATTTATCCCTAT
Organism: Anastatus disparis; assembly: GCA_017163975.1. Taxonomy (NCBI): domain Eukaryota; kingdom Metazoa; phylum Arthropoda; class Insecta; order Hymenoptera; family Eupelmidae; genus Anastatus; species Anastatus disparis. The sequence goes on from JAFFSR010000233.1 coordinate 496,014, forward strand.
CCTTATATAGCAAATCAGAATGTAGAGGGGATGTCAACTACTTTTATGATAGAATAGTAGTAACAGACCAGGTGCACTTGGGTGGGGAAAGTATATACAAACAGCTGTCACTTTGAGGATAGATAATGTGCTAGCCTAGCAGGTGTACTCTGGCATATATATATATATATATATATCCCCCATTCTCTGTGAAATTAGTCGACAAAAAATTTGTAAAATGCTTCTTTTTTGTATTCTGGATCACTCAGAATTTTTTTAGATATTTTTAGGGACTAGTTTCAGAGCTACAAAGCTTCAAAGTTGGGCTAAAATCATATTTTTGACATTTTTGACTATTTTCAGGCTTAAATCACTCATTTGGGTTGCATTTAAGGAATACATTACAAAGAAACTTTTTTCTTTAATGTATTCTAGATTTTCAGAAAAAAGTTATTCCAATGTGCTAATGTAGCTATCCGCTGAGCTAAAACTATTTAAATCATTGAAATACAAGTTTTGGGTTTTCGAACCAAGATATCTGGTCAGGGAAGATCATCGGAGTAGGTTATACATGTACAAATATACCTTAAAAATTTCAGAGCGGTGCGGCTTCTTGTTTTTTTTTAAACAATGCAAATCCAACTAAAAATCATAAAAAATGTGATTTCTAGCTACAGTTACTCATTTAAATGTCAACTTGCACTTAACTGTTGCAGATGTCCCTTTGTAAGCATTGATAGAAATAGTTGTAAACTTAACAAATATTTTAAAATATAGAAAAATATCTTCTGAAAGGTTCGGAGTGGACCAAACCTTTGATATATGCCTATAACCTTTCTCTAAGATGTATCAGTTACACGATCAAAAACTAAAAATGCAGTTCTACCTATATGTCAGAACTTGTGTTAATTCATGAGAATCTTGTTAATTATTAGGTAATTTAAGTCCAACTGATTTCATCCACTGTGATATTGATTTCAAAATTGCACTATACTGATCTTCAACGAACTGACCAAGAGAGGCTACAAGCTTTGGGTCTCACATCCTGCTGGAACTTTATGATAAGTTTTGGTTTGATATAACTAAAAGAAAGCTATAGCCTCAGAGTCTAATGCTGAGCAGTTTCCAAGTTAGAGCACATCACTTATTTCATATTTTTTTAAATTTTCAACCAACTCTTAAACAAAAATTTTTCACTTTGATACTAAAAAGTCTTTAAATGTAATCTATTTTCTTGCTATTGTTCTTTTTATTAATTATTAAATAACTGTACATGATTGACACAATGATTCATATAATAGCTTACATGATTTTTACATTGTTTGTTGGCAAATTTTTGTAAAAAATTTGCCAACAGAATCATCATGTAAAAATCATACAAGTTATTATATAAATCATTGTGTCATGTTTGTAAAGTTATTGAATTATTTGTCTAGAAAGTAAACTGTCAGGTAACTCGACCATTTTATTAAACTTTCTTGTTTAAAAATTTTGCATGAAATTGAATCTGTTCTTTCATTAATAAATTATGTTGATTTCAGGTATAAGAAGAATAGCAAGAAAATAAATTACATTTAAAGACTTTTTAGTATCAAAGTGAAAAATTTTTGTTCAAGAGTTTGTTAAAAATTTTAAAAAATATGAAATAAGTCAGCTGCTCTAACTAGGAAACTGCTCAGAGTTAGACTCTGAGGCCGGAGCTTTTTTTTAGTTATAACGAACTTAAACTTATCATAAAGTTTCATCCAGATCTAAGACCCAAAGCTTGTAGCCCCTCCCGGTGAGATACAAAGAGACACGAGTTCAGTTATATATCACTGACAATAAGAAAAATTCAATTAAATAATAATATATATCAATCTCTATTATATGTTGATCATAAATATTTTTTAAAATTAATTCCAAGTTCCTATACACAATTAAATTTAATTATTGCTATCATATCATGAGATTCAATGACAAATTGTTTGAAAATGTAAATTATGATAATCAATTTTCATAGAATTTTGTTTGTTACTAATATAAAAATAATAAATTACATTTAAAAAATATAACAAGGATTAGAATTAATGATTTTCTGAAACTAAACTTAATAATATACATCAGTATAGATACTTTAATCTTAACGAATCTTATTGAATGGAATTTAAGTCAGTGTGTGTTATACACTGAATCTATAAAAGAATATTATCATTTACCTGTTATATACATCCATATTATAATATTATCCACCTGCATTGTTATAAAAAGAATGCTCTTTCACCTTGGACTTATACTAATTATTACCTGTAATTGAAAAAAAATTATTACAAAGCATCAGTTTTATTATTTAAAGAAATCTTTTTCAATTTGTGAACATGAAATAAAATAAAAACTTATCTGACTCATCGTCTCCATAGTCTGATATCCAATACAGGAACTACTTAGGTAAGATAAGAATCATAAAATTGAAAATGAAAATGAAATTTTTAATAAACAATATAAGTATAATTATATTGAATAAATATTGTCTATATAATAAAAAATGAACTAAATTCACAAACTTAAACATTTTTCCTTAAGAGCATGACGGAGGTCCTCCCTTCTCAAATAGTCTAGTAATATTTTAATTCCAAGTATACGTGCAAACAGTACCCTATTGAAAATGTATACGTTTTTTCAATACGTATTTTTACTACGTATCATAATTACATAACAGAATTACGTAACTCCATACGTAGCTAAGTGCTCGAATTTGTGACATAATTCTTATACGTATTTATTTAAAAAATACGTAACTTTGATACATTTTCATCGTAAAAGTACGTTATTTTTAGACCTATATATAGTTAAAATATGTATCCTCTATTAGCATATTTTAAGTGCATATAGGTCTAAAAATTACGTACTTTTACAAGAAAAATGTATCAAAGTTGAGTATTTTTTAAATAAATACGTATAAGAATCACGTCACAAATTCGAACACTTAGCTACGTATGGAGTTACGTAATTCTATTACGTAATTGAGATACGTAGTAAAAATACGTATTGGAAATACGTATATATTTTTAATAGGGTACGGTAAATCGAATTTTTTCATTACAGTAAGGAAATTTGTGAGTTTAAACTTGAGTGCGGAATATTAAAGATATTTACCAAAATACTAGGAATAAAAAGTTACTTGCAATCTTTTAATAAATAGTATTTTGAGGTGAAGTTTATCGAGTTTTATGTCCAATTTCCATTCGAATCTTATAAAAAAATAAAAAACACAATTGATTTCTTATTTCACTAAAATAATTCTCTTAATATACTCTAGTGCGTATAAGTCATTATATTTGTTTAAATAATAAAATTAAAAAGTTATCAATAAAAAAAGCAAAAATTGTTTCCAACAGCTCCGACGATCCGTTAAAGGTTTTAAATATATTAAAAAAATTTGCATGTTATAATTAAAATATAGACAGGATTATTGAATTCTTTATTTACAGTATATTTAAAAATTTAACATCGATATAAAAAAATGTAAAAACATAGATATAATAATTAATCAATTACTGTTACTTCAATGGAGTCTACTGAACTAGAAAATAATTTGCATTTTACTTTGCCATTTGCTATTGGACTAATAAAATGTTACTTTTGTAAGTTTTTCACCCTGTTTCTATTTTTTAAACGATTCTGCAGTTTTTTAAAATTTTTATTGTAATCTGATTCTGGCGAGTAAGCAGAATCAACATTTGTATAGTTTCCTTTGTTTTTCAACCACTCGTACAATGTAACTGCATCCAAAATTTGTTGCGTTGCTGGAAGTGTGAGACTTGCTTTAGCTGCAGCTCTTTTAACAGAACCACCTACTCCGACACATGCACCTTTACCATGTGCAGTTGGAAAAAAATGCCACTCTGCAGATATCCCAAAATCATCACTATGATAATAAATATTTAAAATGTTTTTAAAATTCTTAAACTGCTGAGGGGCTCCGTCAGTAAAATAGTAAATATTTTTCAATCCTTTGAAATTTCCTTTTAAATATAGAATTAGTAGTTGCTGATAAGTATAAACTGCTACAGTATCGTGACTTAAATTATTTGAAATTACTACAAATGCTTTGCCTGATAATTGAGTATGTTCCACATAATAAATATATGTAACAAATACTGTCGCCTGGTCGTGAAACCCAGGTAGAGCGTTATGAGCAACAAAAGCATAATTCTTTGAAAAATCTAGGCATACCATAATTTCATCCTCTTTCAATTCATTTTTTAATTTTTTAAAATATTCAGATTGTGCTATTGAAATAAAAGCATGTGGCTGTAAAGCTTTAATTTTATTACAAAATGATGGAATGAAATCATTTACGTCCTCTACAATATTTTTTAAAATGGCTCTAGGAGTTAACACCCATTGTGCATAGATAACTTCCTCAATTTCTTTTTCATCAAAAATCATGGTCAAGTAAGACTCTAAGCGTTAAACACCAGGACATTTGTCGCAGTCACCAAAATAACATTTGCGTGCCATCAACATTTTATTTTTATTACAAATGATAAATTGCAAAATATCTTTATATGTCTTAAACTGGTGAGAATAGCCTTCTGTCATTTTTTCTAAATTACAACCTACAAAAGTGTTTTTTTTCTTTTAATTAATATTATAAAAATTTATCCGAGTAAAAAATGTTGAAAATAAATTGAAAATACCTGATATCATCAACTTGACATTTTGATGAATTGAACAGACACATACAGAATGTGTACCACTGCTACCAGCTAATACACAACATTTAAGTTTCAATTTGGCAAATGTAGAAAATCCTATTGGAATATCAGATGAAAATTGATTACAAAATAATCTGTACAACTCTTTCAATGTACAAAGCAGAAGACGTTTTTGATCATAAACAATGTTGCCCTCCTCATCCTTGTATTTAACACAGTCTTTTTTTCCAGGTAATATATAGGTATTTTCTTCACTTGTATAAAAATTTATTACATTTTGCTTAGTTGTTTCAGAAACAAGATTTCCTAAAATTATTTTTAATTGATATTAATTTTTACCAGGATAATATTCAACCAATTATATTTTATTTTAATAATTATTGCCAAAATTTAATTGTACTTCATTTATATAACAAATTGAAATGTTCTATTAAATTTATTTAAATTATGTTTCATTTTGCTTTCTCATAGAGAAAGCATTGTATCGGTAAAAAAAATTTTTTTCTATTTTTTCATTAATTTGTACATATTTGAACTCGGTGAGTCGAAAAAAGTGGTTTCCAGAAAATGTCTGTATGTATGTGTGTGTGTGTGTGTGTGTGTGTGTGTATGTATGAATTCAGTTAGTAAACTGTATCTCGAGAACTACTCGATGGATTTGCTTCTAATTTTGCATGGAATTTAGTTTCGTGACTAACTTGCTGGGAAGCTATTGATAATTTGGTTCTTCCAGCGTAGTTTTCATTTTAAAGTTTTTAAAAAAAAAATTCGATTTTTCGTTTTTTGGTTTTTTTTTGTTTACTACTCGATGAATTTGCTTCAAAATTTGCATGGAATTTATTTCTGATTGCCAAAAAAATTTTTATTTTTCATTTATTTTCTTTTTTGCGTTAACCATACTATAAATTTTCTCCAAAATTTTCATACAATTAATTCGCTATTGTCTGAAAAAAATAAGCTTTTGGAAACTAATTTTCTTAGTGTGGTTACAATTTTAGAGAATTTTAAAGATTTAAAAAAAAATTTTGATTCTTCTTTTCTTATTTTTTTTTATTCTACGTAAAGTACTCGATAGATTTGTTCTAAAAATTGCAGGGAAATTATTTGCGACTGCCAAAAGAAGGGAAATTTTCAAAAATTGATTTTTATAGCGTAGTTTTAATTTTAGAGCATTTTTAAAATTTTGAAAAAGAAATTTTGAAAAGAAAATGTTATTTATTTAACCAGTTAGATCTCGAAAATTACTTGATGGATTTGCTTCAAATTTTTTATACCATCTATGTTTTTGTATAACTAGACGGGAAGCTATTGAAAATTGGTATTCATAAAGTAGTTTTTTTTATAGAGCCATAAACATGAACTGTATTTATATATAAATATGATTGCATTTTATAAAGATTAGAAATTTTGTTGTCATCATTCTTTTTATTACTACATTATATCATTTTTTCAATAGAACAAATTTTTTTGTATTACTTGATGATTTAAAATAAATTATAAATGTTGAAAAAGCAAACAGCTAGCATATATGTTCGAAATTTATAAAGTACAATATGAGTAAATATTAATGTTAGCCAATTTTTTAATATTAAAATCACATTTAAATAAATATAAAAAAATTAATGAAACTCAAAGAACTCTATGAGAAAGCATTCCGCCAAAGCACTTGGCAGCGTTTTTTCACCTATTATTTTTTTATGAATATTTTTAATTACCTTTTTTTATAGATGGTTTTGCTAGAGAACCTGCTTCAGTTTGCAATTTTTTTGACATGTTAATCAAATAATTTGTAGTACCAAAATGTTTTTTTATTTCATCATATGACCAAGTTAATGGTAGCAGGGTCAGTATTTGGACTTTTTCTATTTTATGTGTATCTGTACTGTGGTATTTAATCTTTAAATTCTCTAATAAATCTACAAACATCTTAAAATCTTTTACGGAAACCTCTACTTCATCTTCGTTGTCATGTAAAAGTTGTTCTACAAGCATTGGAATATCTGATGTATCTTCTGGTGATTCTGTATTTTGGGTGCTATCTATAGAACAATTAAAAGATATGAAGAAGTATTTGAATAAAAATATTAAAATCGTAAAAATATTTTACATAAAGAACATTACATGGTGATGTTTCAGTTGAAACGCAGACAGTATACATTTTTATCCTACATTTATAACAAATTCTATCATCAGGTGTTAATGGAGGTTCACAAGAAAATTTTTTAGTGAATTTCTCCAAGACTTGTTCTGATATTTTACGCAATGACTTTGCTGAACAAATTTCTTCACTGGCGAATGGCTTTCTGCATCTATTATAAGCTATACGTCTTTTCTTTTCTACATGGACGATTTTGGTTTCGTCAAGTGACATTTCCTCGCTCGACATTGTTTTGTAACCAATAATTAAAATCAATTATAAGGAAGTGAATAAACGAAGTCGAATATGAGACAGATCTACATCAATTTCATTAACACGAGTATATGTAAGATATGTAATTTTCGACTATTTATAAAATTAAAAAGAATGCTCGCTTAATTTTTAAATTAAAAAAAGCATAAATAAAATATTGATGATTACATTAACTTATATGAATTTAATTAAAAAAAATTATACCGTTAATACTGTTTATATAAAAACTGTTTACAAACATTTATTTTAAATGATAACGGCGCGATCGTACCTACCAGTCTTAAAACTCCCGTGGGCTCGAATTTGTAATCAACATTCAGTAATCAAACAGCATTATAAGTTACTCTCTTATAAGAGAAATAAAGACAAAATGATGTTTAATAACCGAGTATCAACTTGTATGCACCGTTATCATTTAAAATATACTTTAAATCACCTAAAATGTTAAGAGAAGATTTATTTATAAGTTATTTTCAAGAAAATTATACATATTGACATAACTGTAAGTCATTTGAAGCGGGTTCTGGGAGTTTAAAAAAAACATAAAAAAAGGAAGTTACATAGAAAAAATTCGTGCAGCTATTACTAATGAAGTGGATGAAAGTAGCTCCTGTATTGGATATTAGACTATGAAGACGATGAGTCCGATAAGTTTTTATTTTATTTCATGTTCACGAATTGAAAAAGATTTCTTTAAATAATAAAACTGATGCTTTGTAATAATTTTTTTTAATTACAGGTAATAATTAGTATAAGCCCAGGGTGAACGAGCATTCTTTCTATAACAACGCAGGTGAATAATATTATCATATGGATGTATATAACAGGTAAATGATAATATTCTTTTATAGATTCAGTGTATAACACACTCTGACTTAAATTCCATTCAATGAGATTCGTTAAGATTAAAGTATCTATACTGATGTATATTATTAAGTTTAGTTTCAGAAAATCATTAATTCTAATCCTTGTTATATTTTTTAAATGTGTTTTATTATTTTTATATTAGTAACAAACAAAATTCTATGAAGATTGATTATCATAATTTACATTGTCAGACAATTTGTCATTGAATCTCATGATATGATAGCAATAATTAAATGTAATTGTGTATAGAAAAATGGAATTAATTTCAATAAATATTTACAATCAACATATAATAGAGATTGATATATATTATTATTTAATTGAATTTTTCTTATTGTCAGTGATATATGACTGAACTCGTGTCTCTTTGTATCTCACCGGGAGGGGCTACGAGCTTTGGGTCTCAGATCTGGCTGGAACTTTATGATAAGTTTTAGTTTCCAAGTTAGAGCAGATGACTTATTTCATATTTTTTAAAATTCTCAACTAACCCTTGAACAAAAATTCTTCACTTTGATACTAAAAAGTCTTTAAATGTAATTTATTTTCTTGCTATTCTTCTTATACCTGAAATCAACATAATTTATTAATGAAAGAACAGATTCAATTTCATGCAAAATTTTTAAACAAGAAAGTTTAATAAAATTGTTGAGTTACCTGACAGTTTACTTTCTAGACAAATTATTAAATAACTTTACAAATATGACATAATGATTTATATGATAACTTACATGATTTTTACATGATGATTCTGTTGGCAAATTTTTTACAAAAATTTGCCAACAAATAATGTAAAAATCATAAGTGATGTGCTCTAACTTGGAAACTACTCAGCGTTAGAATCTGAGGCTATAGCTTTCTTTTAGTTATATCAAACTAAAACGTATCATAAAGTTCCAGCAGGATCTGGGACCCAAAGCTTGTAGCCTCTCTTGGTCAGTTCGTTGAAGATCAGTATAGTGCAATTTTGAAATCAATATCACAGTGGATGAAATCAGTTGGACTTGAATTACCTAATAATAAACAAGATTCTCATGAATTAACACAAAAAGTTCTAAACTGCATTTTTAGTTTTTGATCGTGTAACTGATACATCTTAGAAAAAAGTTATAGGCATATATCAAAGGTTTGGTTCACTCTGAACCTTTCAGAAGATATTTTTCCATATTTTAAAATATTTATTAAGTTTACAACTATTTCTATGAATGCTTACAAAGGGATATCTGCAACAGATAAGTGCAAGTTGACATTTAAATGAGTAACTGTAGCTAAAAATCACATTTTTCATGATTTTTAGTTGGATTTGCATTGTTTTAAAAAAAACAAGAAGCCGCACCGCTCTGAAATTTTTAAGGTATATTTGTACATGTATAACCTACTCCGATGATCTTCCCTGACCAGATATCTTGGTTCGAAAACCCAAAACTTGTATTCCAATGATTTAAATAGTTTTAGCTCAGCGGATAGCTACATTAGCTCATTCGAATAACTTTTTTCTGAAAATCTAGAATACATTTAAGAAAAAAGTTTCTTAGTAATGTATTTCTTAAATGCAACCTAAATGAGTGATTTAAGCCTGAAAATAGTCAAAAATGTCAAAAATATGATTTTAGCCCAACTTTGAAGCTTTGTAGCTCTGAAACTAGTCCCTAAAAATATCTAAAAAAATTCTGAGTGATCCAGAATAAAAAAAAGAAGCATTTTACAAATTTTTTGTCCACTAAATGATTATACTTAAATCTAAAACACACGCATTTGACTACAATATTTTAAGTAAAATTATAAAAATTACTATGAGTATCTTAACCTAAAAGTACATGTTTGATTAAAAAGGCCTGTACCTCGAGAATGTTCTCTGGCAAATGTGTTAGCCCGCTTACATCTTCTATGTTTGATTTTATTTAAAATTCTTTTATAAAAATTTTTAGCTATTTGATCGTTTTTTTGTCGTGTTATTTGAAAAGGAGCTACAAAACTCGCGTAAACTAGCACCGCGACACATATGATGTATAAACATAATAGTATATTGACCACAACACGTTGAATCAATGCTGTGCAATTTCTTGGTATTCCATCGAAAAATTTTACAGTATTTTCTGAGTCGTTCAATATGATATTTTGACATGGGTGGGAATTCGTAACTATCGAAATACGTTCCGTATCCATTTGTACTGATATACATTGCCACCCAATGCGTACCGGGTCTTGTATGATCATCGGTATTACACACTACAGCGACCGGTACTATCATCACATTCGGAATTCAATCTGCTGCGTATACGCCAATTGTTTTGGCTTTCAGCCCTTCCAGGGCCCTTCTTATTTGATGGGTATTCATTTGTATTATTTTTTTGTGTTAAACTATAACCCTTATCACTACTTGCATATTCTATGGTCTTATTATTGTCGTCGTCAGCGTCTACTTCATCAACCCCTTTAAAAGTAGCGGTTTATCCAAATCTCATAATAGTATTTTTCTTGTAGGCAAGTTTTTGAAGAGAGTCGTAGAATAGTTTGCTAATTTTCTTAGACGAATCTTGTTGGGCTTCTTGAGGGAGTAGTGAATAAAGCCACTCTCTCAATAGATGTGATCTCTGCATGGCACAATACTCCTTTTTATAGAGGCTTTCTTGGCAGGCGTGAAAGCAGCATACTCTCTGAGGAGAGAACTGTCTTTGTAAGTCGGTAAAGTCTGTGGTGGTGTAATCCTCTATATTTATAACGTTACGTGCCATAACAGATTCCATGTATCTAGCCTCTTCAGCAACTCTGACGTAAATTGTTACAGCATTTCTCGCTATATTGTAAAAATGATACTATAATTTGCGTGGAATAACATCACCATCGAACCACTGTAAATCGTGTAGACGTGACGACACGTAATCGTTACTAATTCTTATATCTTCTAATATATTATCAAATTCGTAGGGTGGTGCTATTATTCAATGACCAATGACTCGTTCTTGTAGAGAAACTACTGCCACTTTTTTATGTAAAAATTTATTATCTTTATCTCTTAAGACTTGAATATCTATTACGTAATCCATCGTGGTAAAAACGCGAGCTCGTGTGTACTACTATGATTGAGTGTGAGAAGCAGCTAGAGCAATGAGAAATAAAACAAATGGTCTTATAATGTTTCTCCCATCATTTTCTCCACCCCTTCCACCTTAGGCATTAAAATCCGTAATAATTTGTCTGTTTAAATCGATTTCCAGTACGTTATCAAATTCCACGTAAACGATGCAATTAATTGTCTCCGTGAGAGCGTGCTCAAAGCGAACTCCAACGCGTAGAGCACCCGAGCGAATGAGATTCCAATGTGATAAACAATGAGTCGATAAATCAGGTGTCAAGTCAAATGCAAAGAGACAGTAACCTTCTGGATAAGAGGTTCGGCTGACATCGTTGAGAAAATGTATACCAGTACCAGAGAATAGCGTGTGATAAACGTCTACATAGAGTTTATTATTCCCAGTGTATTTTGGCGGTAGGGGTTTGCTTGGTATTTGTACTCCATCGACGAAAAGAGAGAGAAAATTGATAGAATGATGTTGAAAGCTAAAAGGATTCAATTGTCAATTGCCGTTAAAGGTTCGGTTACTTACAAAACCTATGATAATCCTTTTCAGCAACTGGCACAATATAACATTATCAAGAGTATCTCCTAAGATTTGACTTCCACTCTTGTTATTGGGTATTTTGTAGTAGTTTTGGCCAAAGCATTAGCATGAGCCAATAGTACGGCTGGACTTATTTTAGCTCGACGGACGATTGGCGTTGCTTCTCTGATGCGTACTGAAAATTTTCCGTCATCGGTGAAATCCATCAAACAAAACTCGTCCTTGCAATGAACGAGTCTCACTCGCATCTCAACACCGTTTACCAAAAATTTACCGCGATTAAATACATCGCAATGGAGGTGGCCAATCATATCGACAACTTTACCGGCAGCTGTAAAGTATTGACGATTCCGAGAACCGACATTGGCCCCAGCTGTTCCAGTAGCAATTGCTGGTGACGCATCCATACATCCTGCTGTGTCCGCATACCAAAGTGCGGAGGTAAAATGTTATGTTAAGGCAGGAGAAGCGTACTTAAGAGGCGTTTCTATGTAAGCTCTGTAAGGATAGGCGTTGTTTGGGAGTGAAACTAGCTTTGAATTGAAAAAGACGTCCGTTTGCTCGAATAACGGATGTAAAAAATTGTTAATAGGAGCAACTTTTGCATTCTCGGTGTCGGTTCCCATGAGTGTAATTTCCATGCTCACTTGCAACATTGTATGTGCTAGATCGATGTAATGCTCGATTAAACTAGGAACCAAAAATTCTAAAGGTGAATCGCTTTCATTGCTGAGAGATGATACAGGTTTGTAGTGGAGAGAAGAATTGCTTTCAATCGATGTTTGCGTCAGAGGAAGAGTAAAAATATCTAGTTCGCTCTACATACACTGCCGCCAAGATAATTTTACCCCCCTTCGTCTAAAATCAACTTATCTAAAAAGTTTTTATAACTCTGGAAAAAATGGTCGTAGCCTAAAAATTCCAACGGAATTCGAAAGGTTGTTGAAAATTCTTTTAAAAACTATCGGTTTAATATAAAAAAAAACATTTTTTCGTATCTCTTATCCTTCTTTAAAAAGAAATTTTTTTTTAACTTTGTTTTGACTTTGTAAAATAGTGTTCAATTTTAGTAGGAATCGTTACATTGATACAAAATAAATAGGGTTCAAAGCTTATATTTCGAGGATAAAAATGCAATGTCGAACGTCTAGATTCGACCTTTTAAACCAGAGCTATAAGATTTTATATTTAAAAATAAGGTTTTTTTTGATGTATGAATATCTCTGAATTTAAGAGGAATAGAAAAATTTGTCAGAGAGAAAAAATGTTCCTTTTTGGTCAAATAATAATAATATATAATAAAAAATGCATTTTGAAAAAAATTTTTTTTTGCCTTTTTTACCCACGTTGTTCAATATTTTAAAGATATCAAAATTTCATTACATTCCAAAAAAATTTTTTTTTGCCTTTTTTACCCACGTTGTTCAATATTTAAAGATATCAAAATTTCATTACATTCCAAAAAAAAATTTTTTTTTCGAAATGAATTTTTTATTATTTATTATTATTATTTGACCAAAAAGGAACATTTTTTCTCCCTGACAAATTTTTCTATTCCTCTTAAATTCAGAGATATTCATACATCGAAAAAAACCTTATTTTTAAATATAAAATCTTATAGCTCTGGTTTAAAAGGTCGAATCTAGACGTTCGACATTGTATTTTCATCCTCGAAATATGAGCTTTAAAATCTATTTATTTTGTATCAATGTAACGATTTCTACTAAAATTGAAAACTATTTTACAAAGTCAAAACAAAGTTAAAAAAAAATTTCTTTTTAAACAAGGATAAGAGATACGAAAATATGGTTTTTTTATATTAAACCGATAGTTTTTAAAAGAATTTTCAACAATCTTTTGAATCCCGTTGGAATTTTTAGGCTACGACCATTTTTTCCAGAGTTATAAGACTTTTTAGATAAGTTGATTTTAGACGAAGGGGGTAAAATCTTGGCAGCAGTGTACCTTCACCACTGCACGCGTGTAGGAAAGCCATTTTTTTATGATTTATTTAGGTCCAAAAATGTCGTATACGCTTCTCAATACTTTCTTCTTACACCTTGATGTTTTCTTTTTCTTGCCTATATTACGCTTATTTGTCTTCCTCTTTGTCTTTGTCTTTCTTTTCTTGCTCGATGCGTTGTGTGCGGGAACAGGAGCTGGCGTTGACTGTCGTTTGCGCTTAGCAGTAACAACTTTATACCCACTACCTTTCATAATATCGCAAATTTTATTAGCAGCTTTTCTTCTTAAATTTTGACCCGACTCTCGAGCACGCGTGTTGAGAGACTCCTTAAAATTCGCTCTCTTATTCGTCACCTCGTCTAGCATGTTCAAGCCTATTCGGACGGCTTCTTTGCCTACTGCTTTGGCCCCACTAGCAAGATATGGCACAATTTTTCTAAATAATCCTCCGAGAAAGCTACCAATTCCAGAGCCTCTTTAAAACGTTGAACCAGAGTAAACGTTTTTAATACCGCTTCCACCACCACCAGCCTGCTCGTCGTAGTAATGAATATAATAACTCATATCGCTACGCAATTAACGACTACACTCAAAATAAAGCGTAACCGTCAGCGTTCCATACTCAAATGGTATTTTACGCCCATGTTGATCTCTTATATCGATAACAATATTCCGAAAGGTATGATGTAGTGGAGGTATGTATTGAATCTGTGCAAACTGTTTGACAACGGTTAATCCGCATTGGTACTTTGAATTTCCCAGGGCTACAATGCGTAAAAGTGCCGTTTCCGTATCACTGACTGCATAAGGTTCGCATATGTCTATGTAAACGTGAAGCTGATCGGGTATGGCCCGTGCTAAACTAGCTGGTCCATTGCCCACATAGTCCAGTAGAATTAGTCGAAATGCATAATGTAATTAGAAGCAGGTGCAGACCACCAAAAATGGCTTTTTTGAAAGATTAGAAATATAACTCTGGAATTACCCTAAAAATTTGAGCCGTCAGGAATTCGTAAACAATGATTTAAGTTGCAAAATTCGTAAAAATCACTGTTATTTTGAGGTAGCGTGAATTCGTTTGCGTTCTAGTATATGAAAATTATACTATTTGTAGGAATTTTAAAGACAATTAATTTGAGACGTCATTGATGAAAATCGGTTGATAAATTTCATAAATAATGATAAACAAAAATCAAAAATGACGAAATTTTAAAATATTTGTCATTTGATAAAAATAAGATGTACATGTTTGTAATTCAACAAAAACGTGCCTCTTATTATCCTTAAGTTACCATGAAAATTTCATAAAAAAATATTAATTATTTTAGGAGATATTTTATTTGTTTATTAAAAAAAGGTCAAATGTACATTAAAAAATTCACCCAAAAACGTCATCGCAGAGATTTTATGATAATCATATAATATTTAGATATTAACGTAGATTTTATGAATTTGATGTGAAATCGCGTCCATTTTATTATTTTCAACCTAAATATGGCAAAAAAAAAGTAAATTTTTTTCTTAATGAAAATATCAATATAGGGATTTGATATTCTTATTACTTGCAATTTTACGCAAATTAAAAAAAAAAAAAGAATGCTCTAGCTCAATTAGGAGCCAAGATAATTTTTTTTTTGAAAATTCGCCGATTGTTTATTTATAAATATTAAGGACTGAAATTTTTATCACAGCTAGAATAATACTTGAAGTTTATGATTCCATTATATCGGAGATGAAATAAACATTTTGCAATGTAAAAATTAATATTTAAGTAATCAAGATTGCTACTAGTTAAACAGAGTAATTTTTCCTGCCTTGCAAAAAAATGATCTGGCGAGTTATAATTCATGTTCCGATTAAAAATTCCTTACATCTCCGTTAATTACGGACCAATTTTGAGGTTTTTTTTTTTAAATCGAGGTAGCGTGTGAAAATAATAACAACTGTTGCATTTGTTCAAAAAAAATTATTTATTCAACAATAATTATTGCAAAAAAAAATTTGTTCAAACATATTTTTTTAAGTATTAATTTTAGCAAAAAGCTTTAGGAATAAAGTATGTTCGTTTTAAAAAAATTAACAATATTTCATTCTAGTGTTTTCATGATAAAATCAATATTAAGTCTGTTAATTTGGAAAACAAATTGGAAAAAATTTTGGGTTTGGAATTTCCACGTAAAACTTTGTCATGAAAAATTCCTTATATCTCCGTTATTTACGGACCAATTCTGACGTTTTTTTTCTAAATCGGGGTAGCGCATGAAAATAATAACAACTGTACTATTTGTTTTTAAAAAATTATTTATTTAACAATAAGTACTGCATAAAAAAATGGCTTAAACATATTTTTTTAAATATTAATTTTAGCAAAAAGCTTTAGAAATAAAGTTTGTTCGTCTTAAAAAAAAAAAAAATATTTGAATTAAGTGTTTTCATGATAAAATCAATATTAAGTCTGTTAATTTGGAAAAAAAATTGGGAAAAATTATTTTTTTAAGCAATGAAAATTGTTTCATTTAAATTGTTAAAAAAACCGATACGATAGCTATAATTTTTTTCACGCACTACCCCAATTAAAAAAAAAACGTCGAAATTGGTCCGTAATTAACGGAGATATAAGAAATTTTTCATGACAAAGTTAATTTACGTTGCAATTCCAAACCAAAGATTTTTTACAATTCGTTTTCCAAATTAACAGACTTAATATTGATTTTATCATGAAAACACTAAAATGAAATATTTTTTATTTTTTTAAGACAAACAAACTTTATTTATAAAGCTTTTTGCTAAAATTAATATTCAAAAAAATATGTTTAAACAATTTTTTTTATGAAATAATTATTGTTAAATAAATGTTTTAAAAACAAATGCAACAGTTGTTATTATTTTCACGCGCTACCTCGATTTAAAAAAAAAAAAACCTCAAAATTGGTCCGTAATTAACGGAGATGTAAGGAATTTTTAATCGGAACATGAATTATAACTCGCCAGATCAATTTTTTTGCAAGGCAGGAAAAATTACTCTGTTTAACTAGTAGCAATCTTGATTACTTAAATATTAATTTTTACATTGCAAAATGTTTATTTCATCTCCGATATAATGGAATCATAAACTTCAAGTATTATTCTAGCTGTGATAAAAATTTCAGTCCTTAATATTTATAAATAAACAATTGGCGAATTTTCAAAAAAAAAAATTATCTTGGCTCCTAATTGAGCTAGAGCATTCTTTTTTTTTTAATTTGCGTAAAATTGCAAGTAATAAGAATATCAAATCCCTATATTGATATTTTCATTAGTTGTAAAAATATTTAAAAACCATCAAGAAAAAAATTTACTTTTTTTTTTGCCATATTTAGGTTGAAAATAATAAAATGGACGCGATTTCACATCAAATTCATAAAATCTACGTTAATATCTAAATATTATATGATTGTCATAAAATCTCTGCGATGACGTTTTTGGGTGAATTTTTTAATGTACATTTGACCTTTTTTTAATAAACAAATAGAATATCTCCTAAAATAATTAATATTTTTTGATGAAATTTTCATGGTAACTTAAGGATGATAAGAGGCACATTTTTGTTGAATTACAAACATGTACATCCTTTTTTTGATGACAAATATTTTAAAATGACAAATATTTTAAAATTTCGCAATTTTCGATTTTTGTTTATCATTATTTATAAAATTTATTAACCGATTTTCATCAATGACATCTCAAATTAATCGTCTTCAAAATACCTAAAAATAGTATAATTTTCATATACAAAAACGCAAACAAATTCAAGCTACCTCAAAAAACAGTGATTTTTACGAAAGGTGTCAGTGTAGTTTCGATTTCGTCAATATCTCGACCAATTTCACCATCATCCATACGTTCGTTATCTTTAAAAAATAAATAACGCCTCAAAACTTGCAAATAATTTTTACTATTTTCTTGCTCACTGCTAAAACTTTTAGAATTAATAATTTTATACATTTCCGAATCAAGCTGTGTTAAATTATCACCAGGTGTCTGTATAGTTTTTTCAATATTTTCAGTTGTACTATTTGTCGTAGAATTAATTATAGGCACAGCTCCTCCCTGCAGCTGCTGCTGCTGCGAAAAACTTAGTATTTGTTCCAGAGTTTCTTCGGATGACCATTTTTCGAGCGCGTTCCATAATTTTTTGTTTTGCCTTGAAAGAAAATTAATTTGTGTTTCCTAAAAATTTTGTAAAAATTGTACTTATCAGTGAAGCCAATAAAAGTGGTAAAAAAGAACCACCACTCTGAATTATAGTACGTTTTTCAGCCTTTTGAGTACCGGCTCCACCAGCTGTTCTTCTTCCACTTTTTACTATTTATCTTAAAATAGTTATGTGTTTTTTTTAACGGTTTTGTTCATGAGTTTTCAATTTTACAACACCTTGCAATACATTTAAGGCACACTCGCAAATACACTTTATGAGATTTTTACCGGCTGTACGAATCAAAGCTGAGCACTGTTGACTATCAGCGTGGCTCAGAGAATTTAAAAGTGCAACGTGCTTTTTTGAATATAATTTCCCAGACGTACAGTAGGTGCTGGACTTGATAGAACTTTTTCCCTTTCCTCCTCCTGGTTTTCTTTTTGTTTCGGATGGGCCCATTGATGTTGTCTCAGTCATCGCTATTTAAAGACTGCTTCTCCACTACGGATGCTTCTTTCTTTTTATTTCTTCATGCCCACCTGAATCTCGATGAAAATTTAGGCACGTAAGCATAGTGCAACTTGTCATTGGGAAATATGTCGGTGCGAAAGCGAAACTCATCTAGAGTATTTTATTTTAAATCTAATTAAAGATAGCTAAATGGTCTACTACAGGCATCGATGTAGGCTTCTTGCAAGAATTTTGGATCCTCAGGGTAAATTTGTCGAGCAAGAAATTGTATTTGCGAGCGATCTCTCGGATTTTTGAACAACACAATATAATTTTAATTCAACGACAAATCGCGCTGATTTGGTCCCCTTTGAAAAATATTTTGCGTGATGAAAATGACAATGATATTTTTATGATGACAACCTTTTATGAATAAATCAAGTACTGTATTATTCGATGATTCGTGGATCAGATCGTCGAGTATGAGTAATTTTCTTTTATCGTTGTCATTGGAATAGTCTGTAGCTTGCGGTAAGTCTTCTCGAAATTCGATGCGTTGATTATCACCTTCTTTAAACTCGCTACGGTATGCTTGTTGCCACTCGGCGTAATAAAAAAGAATACGATCAAAATTCACATCGCACATTTGTGGCAAACTAGAGAGAAATCGCTTTACAAAAACAGTTTTCCCACACATAGTGGGCCCCGAAATTATACACGTAAGGGGATGTTTCCATCGTGTATCCATTTTAAATACTGAATACAGAAGGCATAAGTCTTATACTTTTTATGTTGAAAGTTCTCTTTATATTATTTTTTATTTTTTGAAGTTAAGAGATTGTGATGTAGAGTAGGAGTGGGCAGCGGCGGTGGCGCGGGTCAAGGTGTTTTTATTAGCTTATTCAACACGTGTGCGGGAATAAGCTTATTTCCCGCGTTAATTAGCTTAATAAAAAAGAATAAGCTAATCACCGCGAGGTATTAGCATATTGTTAAGATCTTTTGATGATTGTTAATAAAAATAATGCATTGGATCATTTATAAAAATATGTTAGATTTCACGAAAACATTTTTTTTTTTATTTAATATTTGTATAATTTACGTTGTTTCACTCTTATAACCAAAAGGAAGAGAAAACGATAGAGAAACATATCGCCTTTTCTTTCAAGACAACGCTACAAGTTTTAAATTCTTCTTCTGTTATGACTTCGTGGTGAGGTGTGCGTCGTATAGATTTAAAATTCAATCATATCTCGCTTTTTTTATTTATCTCTTCCTCATTCTTTTCTCTATTTTTTCTCGTGAATACTTCGTCTATGAGCATTTTAATACTACCAAAATTTATTTTTAATGAATTTTAAAAATTTAAAGTTATTTCTCTAACTTTGCAACATTCATAAGTATTTCCTAACGGTGTTATGGCACGGTAAACCTAAAATTTTTGAGCTGCAGACATCATGGTATCTATGTAAGTACCTGGCTCGTAAGATCTTAATTCATCCGTCATACCACCCAATAAGTTTCCCAAAAGTTGTTTGTATTCGTCTGAACCGTTCTTTTTCACGAAAATACACGAATCCGTATCACAGTACAAAATACGCCTATCAAGCTTTTCCATATGTCTGTACAATTCCAAACTTGCTTGTGCAGTTGTGAATGCTGCTATGACAACATTCAAGTTAGCGGATGCTTCCACGGCTTCTTCTCTCAATTGCCAACTCAAGTATAAAATACCATCGTTCACAGGTAAAACACTGAGAACTTCTTTGTCAGGAGAGGTTAACAGTCTTAATAGAATTGCACGCGATTTCACGATTTCCGTTTGCTTTAAATTATTGCGTTGTCCAAATTTTCCCCAAAAAAGAATTTAAGCAAAGTTTTGCTATAGCTCTGAGACCAGCATTTTTTTCTATTTCCTCGCGATCCAATCGAATACCTTCGTTTTTCTCATACTCGTCCAAGTATCGCAATTTCGCATCCCCGTCGTTTACACACCACTTGGGTTATCCGCTTGCTTCTTGTTTTATTTTCAAAAACGTATCTACGTATGCTGCAAAGAGATCTCCATTAATACCATCAAAGCGCGTCATTTCATATTGCCATATAATATATATTTCTGTTATACGGTAGCCAAGTTCAATAGATTCACGTAATTCATCGGCCACCCAAGTACCCGTAAATTCACGCTTGCAACTATTTTCGTGATTACAGTCACTTTCTCGTCTCTCTTCGCAACAAGAACGACAAAAAGCAAATAGTAAGCGACCGTGCATTTTAACGGGTAACAAAGGTAAGTACGAGTTTCGCGGTGGTAAAACTTTACATGTGACCAGACCCTCAACACGTTGTAAATCATTATTATTTTCTCCAGTTAGTTCACGACTCTCAGCCCCGATGAAAATTTTTGGATGACCAACGGAAAATTGCCCACGTTTGCATATGTAAGGATACACGGAGTATATATGAGTGTATTTGATTTTTTCACCTTTTTCAATTTTATAATACGGAATTATATTTCCAGTTCTCCCGCCGAAAAATTTTTCTCGAGGGTTCAACATAATTTTACTCATCAAAGTATGATTGCGCGCGTATTCAGCTATTTCAGGATTTTTAAATTTAAATTTATCGAATTCGCATTCCCATATGCAGCGAACTTTGTGCCCATATTGTCGAATTTTATTTATTTTCACGAACGTATTTTCATAAGCCTTGTTAAATGTACGCCCAAAAGCGACGCGTGTGTCGCGATCTTTATCAAAACATTTGGGACAACCATGCGTGTAAAAACCTTCGTATTCAAAAACTATACCTTTTTCATCCTGATTTTCCGATGAAGGAGGTAAAAATCCATCTACGAGAAAACCTTCAGACAACATCATTCTTGACGGTTTTAAACAGGTAAGGAAAGTAACTCTTTTTCGCACTAGGTGGTAAGCCGAATGTTTCTGTTAATGCGCTTAGTTTCATGTGGGAATAATTTAAATTATCGATGAATTTTGTTCGACCACATTGTAACAAAATGATATTTTGTTCGTTAAGAATAACTTTGGATGATGTTTGATCATATTTTTCCACTAATTCTTTCAGCATAAACTGCCCGTCAAATCCACTAGCATTGTGCGCAATACATATGATCTGCTTAAAAACTGATTTCTCATAAATATACAAATCTAAAAATTGACTAATTGGGTTTTTTTGAAATACATACTCCCAAATACCACATGTATTGCATCTTTGAGATAAATCATCATTCTCTAAACAATCATCACACGCTTGTTGTACTACACAGAAGTTGGAAACGTGTAATCGTGTGGTGGGATAATTTTTGTACTCTTTATCCTGTTGTGCTTCTAAATCATAGAATACAAATAGAGTTTTCTTCGCTTTTTCAACGTCCTTGCCCGGTAGAGGCTGCATGTATCATAACTCATTAATAGTTTAAAAGGCTAAATGATGTTTAAAAGACTATCTTTTGCCTGGCGATCGGCTCTGTAAAGGGGAGCATAAATCAATCGCCTATATATAATACAGTATGGACTGGCTCTGTAAAGGAGCAAAATCAGTCCATAATTTCCACTTCAGTCTTGATTATCTTATTCTGAGATCGATCTTATGCCTCTTGTGGGGCTAACTTCTCTACTGCGTCTGACTCATACTCACACTCAATCTCGCGCTTCTGTATAACGACCCTCATTCATACCACAGCTAAAGCTGGCGCTTTTGCTGCAACTTCAAACATTTCCTGGGTGCACGATTTGTTTTTGCTGTTAAGACGAATCCTCGTCCTCACCCTCCTCACCCGAATCTATGGGACCGGCTACTGCCTCTAGGTAATGGTGAGGTATAAGCCTAACCCCCTGCGCCTCATTCGTACTTAGTTCGATTGCCCTATTTAAGAACGGTTTCTTCTTTCTTAGGACACTTTCGACAAATAATGCCATAGCGTCCCACTTTTCTTCGGCCGACATCATTTTACTGATGATGGTATCCGACGTTAATGCTTCGAATATCCTCTTAACATAGCGTCTTTCTTCGTTCCACTGATGGCAGACGAAAAACGTATGATACGCATCGTCGCGATCCGCGAAACAGAAGATGCAGCCCGGGTTCTGGGTCTTTCTCATTTTACTGAGATAAGCGCAGAAATACCCGTGGTTACTGAGGAACTGGGTGAGGTAATAGTTGACCTCCTCGCATCGTCTGTCGACCCATGGAGCCAGCTTCCTAATGAGTACGTGGGTCCATCGGCCTTTTTTCATCTGATTCCATGTTTTTTGCCAGGTTTCCATGGTAACCTGTTTTTCTTCTTTCTGAACGATTGCAGTTTCTTCTTCCATTTTCTTCCGTTCGTAAGTTTGCTTGCCTTCCATCGCCTGTTATTCGATCGAGATGATTTCTGCGATGACTAGCACCGTGGGTCCCGAGACAGTGTGTTAGGCGCTGGTGACTCTAAGAGCCCCTCTCCTTTGAACAGAAGATAGTACGTTTCTGTGCGTCTCTTTGCTTATTTGTTTAGCCCATATTTCAGAGCTGTACAATAACATGGAAGTCGTGACTGATATTAAAAGTCGTCGTTTGCTTGATTTCGGGCCGCTGGTATTGGCCATGAGACGATTTAACTGCAACGTTTTCTTCATCGCTTTATTGGCGACGTGTTTTAGGTGCAACAGAAAAGATAGTTTTGCATCTAGCTTTATGCCAAGATACGTCACCTCCTTACTTGTCTGCACCACGTTTGTGCCTACTGTCATGGGAAACTCGATGTTGATGTGTTTCCAGGTTAAGGACATTATTTCTGTTTTGGCCATCGCTATTTCGAGACCAGGTTTTACCATCCACTCGGAGATTCTTCCCATCGCCGTGTTCAGTATGTGCTGGGCAATGTTTGCGTTTTTCGCGGTGATGACTAAAGCGACATCATCAGCGTACGCAAACATTTTCATCGCATCCGGCATTGCAAGTCTGAGTAATGCATCGAACAGGATGTTCCAGAAGTCTGGGCCAAAGATCGAGCCCTGTGCCACGCCTGCGCTAAGGTCTTTTTAACGCCAGCCTTCTTCCGTCTCATAGCGGAGGATAAGGTTTCTCAGATAATCTCGTATCACTCGCATAAGGTATTCTGGTACATTAAACTCTTTTAACGCAGCAAGGAGATCAGGCCATTTTGCCGAGTTAAAAGCGTTTTTCGTATCCAGCATGACTAGAAACGCAATAAGACAGGAATGATGGTTTCCAGTCCATCCTTCTTTTGCTACCTTCACTACTTCTTCTACTGCATTTACGGTAGACCGCTTTTCCCTGAAGCCGTACTGGTTGTCAGCGAGATCGCAGCCGCCTGTACAGCTCCTTGTAATCGCGATTTAAGCAGCCTCTCGTATAGCTTCCCTGCCTCGTCCAACATGCACAGTGGCCTGTGGGACGATGGATGCCGGGGATCACCTCCCTTTCCTTTGTTAATCAGCACAAGATGTGCAACCTTCCAGGGAGTGCTAAACACACCCGTCTGGATGCACGCGTTGTACAAGTTCAACAAGAGAGATGGCGCTTTCACCGCTATGCATTTAAGGACCTCGGATGGTATTCCGTCAGGGCCAGGTGCCTTTTTGTTCTTCATCATCCTTGCAGCTATCTGTAGCTCTCCGCTTGTAAGGAGCAGGATCTCTTCTGGTTCTCCTGCATTCTCCTGTTCTTCAAGTGGTCGATGCGTAGGAAACAGATGGTTTACGATGTTCGCCATGGTCTCTTCTTCAAATGGCAACGTGGGGGCGGCGCTGAGCTTCTTGGTCACAATCTTGTAGGCCAAGCCCCACACCTCTTTGTTGACATCTTTGCTCAGGTCTTTCCAGCATTGTGCTTTGCTCCGATTGATCTTCTTACGAAGCTGTTCATGCACGTCTCTGTATTGTGCAGACAAAAGATCTGCTGCTGGTGAGTTCTTCTTTCTTGCTCTCCGTGATGATCTTCTAAGGCTGAAAGCTTCTGACCTAGTTCTAGCGATCTCGTCGTTCCATCAATACGCTGGACGCTTATGATGTCGTGATCCCTTGCGCGGAATAGATGCATCACAGGCTCGGTGAATGAGACTCATCGTCTCTTTCACGAGAACCTCCGCAGCGTCGGCGTTTTCGGTGGCAATTGTCGTATCCAGTAGATTGTCAAATCCTTGCTGCAGTACTTGGACAAGTTTCTCAGAATCCAGCTTGGCAACGTTCCATCTGACTGGTCTAGCCACATTTCGCCTCGATGATTGGGATTTATCGTGGATTTGAAATGTGATGTGTTAGTGGTCACTTCCATTGTATGTCTCCAGCGCCTTCCAATCTGACACTTTACGTGAAAGATTTTCTGATGCGAAGAATACGTCAGGAATCGTACCGCTAGCCCCTCGTCTGAATGTCGGAGTGCTTCCAATATTTAGCACTGTTAGGTCGAGTCTGTCTGCCATCTCCATGATGTATTCTCCTCTGCTGTCCTTCAGTGGCATTCCCCACTCCAACGCTTTCGCGTTAAAGTCTCCTGCGACGACGACGTCGCCTTCCATTACGCGGACAGAGTCTTCTAGCAGATACAGACGTCACCTGAACGTGTCTGCTGTTGTGTTTGGTGTAAAATAACAGCTCACGTATATAACGTTCCTGCTTTTGACTCATACGAAGCCTTCTCCAGCTCCATTTGCGTCTACTCTGATGTTCTTTGGGTCTACGTAGATCGCTGCAGTGCCAAGCTTGTCTCTAAACCAGGTCCCCTTGGGCCAGTTTGTGTACTGCTCGCTTATGAAGAGCACATCAGCCTTTGTCTTATATATGATTTGAGTCAGAAGACTGTTGGCTACGTCACTTTTGTATAAGTTGGCTTGGAGGACCGTTATACGGTCCATCATTAGCGTTGTCTTTTGAATCGGTCTAGAGTCTCGCGAAAGACTTTGCACTGACCTGACCCAGGGATATGTTTCCGCTCTGCAGGGTCTACTTCGCGCTCAGTACATAGTATGCTCTGAGTATTAGTAGCCTTGCAGGCCGATCCCTTATGGCCGTCTTTGCCACACTTGTAGCACATCTTGCTACGGTCAGGTCCTCGGCAGTCACGCACCTGATGACCGTAGTTCAGACACCTAAAACAGCGCTAAACCCTTTGCCAACTTCTAATACGGCAGTTGGTGTAGCCGATCTTTATTTTCGTTCTTGCGAGCAAAAACGCCGCTTGGTCTTGTCCCATCTCTACGATGGCCAGGCGAAGCGCTCTGCTGTTGGGGTTGGTAAGCGAGACGCTGAACTCCCCTATTTCATTTTTGGATTCAGTAAAGATAGCTTCAACAGCCATCCTTACTTCATCTACTGTGGCTAGGCAGTCGATGTCTCTAATTTCGACCGCTTCCTTAGGGCACATTTCCTTTACGCTGCCCGATTCACCGACTGTCCGTTTCAGAGAATCGCTAAAAGTCTCGTGTCCCTTAGCGGAGCCCAACTCAATCAGGACATCTCCGGCCCTGGTTTTCCTAATCCCTTTGATGTTGGTCGCTGGGCTCTGATCAATAATATCCTGGCGGATACTGCTGAGGATGTCACTGTATGACTTTCCTTCTCCTGGTTTAATAAGGACGGCAGTCGATCTTTTCTTTGTCTACCTCCTCCTTCTTTTCTTCTTTTTTGGCAGCTGCTGTGTAAGCTGCTCGGTAACATTGGCCGATGTTCTGGCCACCGGTGGTTTAGTGTTTGACAGCTGTGGTTGCTGCTGTTTTTGCGAGCATTGCTGTTGTTGCTGCGTCTGTTGTCACTGCTGCTGCTGCTGGGCTTGTTGATGCAATAGCTGCTTCTGCTTTTTGGCAGCCTTCTTCTCATTCCTACTCTGGACAACCTGAAAAGATTCTTCCTTGTCCTCAGCACGGTTTCTTTTGTGAGGAGCTTGCGATTCGGCATTGCTACCAGAATCAAGCGAGGCTTCCTCCAAAGACCGTTTAGCTGTGGAGCTTGCCTGAGATGCTTCGGTCACCTCTATCTGTTGAGTGACCGTTCTTGCCTCAAGCAAGCGAGAATGTTCCTTCTTTAGAGCATCCACGATCTCAATCAGTTCTGGCAGGTTATCCTTCACTTTCGAATTCATGTTAGGCATGGACCTAACAGCTGCCTGCATAAGCATAAAAATCTCATTCATTCTTTGGGGTCTTTCTTCAATTGTCAAGCAGGCGATCTCTTCCCCTGACTTCTTTGGGGGTTCAGCCTGTGAAATCTGGCCTTTATTATCAATTAGGCTATTGCTAGCCGCTTCTGTTTGGTTTTTGGTTTGTGGTTTTGTTGAACTTAACATATTAAAACGTATACTTGGCTTAAGACGGTTCGCCCATCATGGGAGCTCCAGGCGCAGTGGAGCCACTTCCCCCGCCTGTGAGGTGTCCTAGTTAAGGATGCCGCAGCCGAGAAGCAGCTTTCGGGTGGTCAACCCTAGCGACACCGAGTGACTTTAAAAAAAGGTGTTACGGGTTAGGCCCGCGCCATGACTATGCTAAAGGTTTTACGTCATCCCTATTGAATGGGTGACGTCGGCTCCGATCCACGCCTGACCCTAAACTTAAGGCTAGACGTTCCGCAGTTCTCCTGTGCGGACTCGGTATAAGGAAATACTGACCAGGTAATCCTTCACACCTGCGCCTGCATATTACCAACTTCAACCCCTTCATAGGCTCTGGTTACGTTAATAGAAGTACGCAAGAGTTTCTAACCAACATGTGGTTTCACAAGACCTTTGCCCCTCACGACTTTCGCCGGAGAGGGGACTGACTTTTACCCTTATTACTAAACAGAGGTCAGCAAGTCACGACTAACGTACAACCCCCGTAGTCTGACGGGAATATCCATTGGTCGGCAGCCGCAGCTCATTCATACATCCAGTCATACTGTGTTGCTTCTTAGTACACGTAAATACGAACACGGAATTTTAATGGATTGGCAGTTCCGTGAAGTGAAAGTGCCTGCGCGATCATCCAGATATCCTTGACCATCACTAAGGATTGCCAGCGATATGTGGATCGTGCTTAAACCTCCGCCCCGCCACCACATCGTAGGTGGCCACTTACAAGGTCAGCAACATGCGGAGGAATAATAATAATAATAATAATAATAATAATAATAATAATAATAATAATAATAACAATAATGATGATGATGATGATAATGTGAATAAAATAACAAATGAAAAAATAGATATATTAACAATACTATTATAATAATAACAATAACAACAATAATAATAATTATAATAATACAGAGAACTTACATTCATTAAGACGCCTATCCAGTACGCTTCCATCAAAAGAGTGATAACTCATACGCGTGCCATTTACTACGTGAAATTCTCTATCTCTTAATGGTGTTGTTTGGGTATAAAATGTGTGTAATAGAGTAAACTGTTCTTGAGTGTTTCCCGAAGGGCCTGCTGTGTTTGTTGACCCTATTTCATTTTCAGGATCATTATGATGTAAACTTCTTATATCAGCGTCGAACGGCTCTGGATGATTATTAATCACCGCACGCGACAATAGACAACCTGGCCTGATTATTTCAGGACTTGGCGCTTCATCTTCAAACTCGCTATCTTCGGATTCTGATTCTGATTCCTGTTGTATTTGCTTTTGCTGTGCAATTGGAATCCGATCATTGATGACTATTTCACCATCGCCGTCTACAATCATTTCATCATGCACAATTCGAAAACTTTCATCTTCTTCGTTTTGGTGTTCTTCTTCTACAATTTAACATTTTCTTCTCTATTTTCTTCTTTATTACGAGTTATTTCATCAAAAAACAAACGCCGTGGGACGGTATATTTCGCTGTACTAGGCAGATCATGATTGTTGACTGCTTGTTCAAATAAAGTTTCATCGCTGTCATCGCTGTCCGTATCGCTACTATCACTACTACTACCTAGTAATATTTCAAGAGCTGTAAAAATAAACCATATATTAATTATAACTTTATATTTCTACGTATATATATATATATATATGGGTGTATATACATCGCATAATTTTTAATTTCAGACTCTACATTAATTAAAATCGAAGGTTATAATAGAGAGATATTTAAAAACATTCTGGATTATAAAAATAAAATTTGAAAACTGTAATACCGGTATTTTACATTTCCTTAAAATACGATATTTTAAATATTTACAATTCAAGATCGTATATATATATATATATATATATATATATATATATATATATATATGTGTATATATATATATATATATATATATATATATGTGTGTGTTATATATATATATATATATATATATATAATATAAGACCAACAAAGAATCATTTAATAGTAATATTTAAAGTTATATACGAAAAATGTCTATGATTTAAAAGAGGAAATTTGTAAAAATTGTTTATTTTTAAATTATTGAAAATGATACAAATTTAGTAAAAATAATTAAAAATATTTTTCATGAAGATTATAATAAAGAAATATCATAAAAAATTGTAAATTATAAAAATAAATTTTGAAAACTGTAATGCAGGTATTTTTTATTTCCTTAAAATACGATATTTTAAATATTTACAAATCAAGATCGTAACATATAAAATATAAAACATACTAATTAAAAAATTTATTGAATATTTATTTATGAGTAATAATAAATATAGAGTTTTTATATGTAAAAATTTCTAAAACAAATGTTTTGGCTTTTCTTGTGAATGTCGTTAGATAAAGAGACCTTTAATTTTTCGAACCAAACTTGATATTCACAAATTTATTTTTTTAAATAAGTTTAATAAGGATAGTAATTTAAAAATTTTGTATACTCACAACGTTTCTCGTTATATTTGTTCATAGGCATCATGTAGATTTTTTGACATTACGTATTCTCCTGCTGTTATCACTGCAAGTTGGTTTCCTTTAAAAAACATATTGAACAATCGCGCAATCATTCGTAACGACACACACGATAATATACAACTGAATTGTTTTTTTAATCGTAAAGTAGGCATACGCTGTACTTTTCGACGCCATGCCGAACCACATTTACGTTGTATAATATAACACAATCTCGCATAAATTAAATAATCAACAATCCGAAATATAATTTCACGGAATTCGTTTTCACCTTCGTTATCCCTCATGATTTCTCTTAATAAAATCACTTAACACTTAAATTTTAAAGTTCTATTCCTTATCAAGTCAAAATACTATCTGTGTCAAAAATTGCCTCGTCATTTCTTTATATACCACTTTTTTCTCAAAGGGAAAAAAATTTAAGAGAAAAGCGATTTTTAATGATTTCCCGCAATATTTTCAATCATTGTTACTTGTTTTTTTATTTTAGATCACTAGGCGTTTTCTTAAAAATGAAATTAGGTATCTTTCATAAAGAACGTTACACTACGATGGCGAAAATCTAAATAAGAATTAGCATTGCAATTCTTTTTATATATATTTATATGATCTCTCACTTTAAACGAAAAGGTTTGGTGACAATTTGAGATAAAGATAAAAAATATTCTTAAAACATGCGTACTTTACCAATATCAGTATTGCGGTAGGCCAGTTTTCAATTTACTGTTTACTTAAATGCTCACCTTAATACTACTACTACTATTAAAAAAATCTATGAAGAAAAAATTTAAGGACCACTGATGAAAAATACACACCAACCTACCCATCTGCTATGTGTAATACACCCCTAATCTTCTTTTCTTTTCTAATGACTACATTTTCTCTTACACTAGCAATATATGTCCAACTCTAGTTATTTCTCTCTCTCTCTCTCTCTCTTACGCCTTGCTAATGCGCTGTTTATCGGTTTACAAAATACCCACTAGTTGTTCGCGTACTATTCAATGTCTTCAAATAATGTTACGTAAAATCCACCCCTGGATTTCTACAAATGCGAAAACACACGTTTAAAAAAGAGAGAGAAAGAATATCAGATAGTATACAACATAGCAGGTGAGAAATTTTTCGACATTTATAAGATGTATATGCTTATCGCTTCAGTTAAAATACTTTGCAGAGCATATTTTTTTCATAATTTTTTCTATTCTAAACTATGGAAGGAACCTTATTATCTTAATATTCATGGATAATTTTAGGAAAAAATATTCTGCGTCGAGTTTTCCCCGCACCAAGGTTATTTGAAGTTTTAGTTCCATTCCGTAAACATATTCGGAAGATACCCTTTTTTCTAAACTAACTTTTAATTTAAAAATATTTTTAAAAAACCGTAATGAATACTCAAGAAGAAAATAACAGTATGGCGTTGTTAGACGCTGTTATTGAAAATAATGGTGGAGAAGCAATATCACAAGATATTGGTGATTTAATCACTATCAATAGTGTTAAAACCAACGAAATAGAGTGGCTAGAGAAAATGCTAGAAGAAAGTATAGAAATGGAAGAAATGAAAAATAGTGTTGGATCGACGAATAGTGTTAGGGACTTGAGTGAAAATGTGATTTTGCAAAACGTGAATTATAACGTAAGTGAAAATAGTGTTAATATCGATATGGAATGGTTAGACACCATTGTTGAACAAAGTCTAGGTACAGAAACAATTCAAGATTTTATTAGCGAATCAACAAGTAGTGAAGTGAATATTGAGAAAAATGTTAATTTAAATATCGCAAATGATATTCATCATAAAGAAAAATGAAAGATGTGATAATTAAAAAGATTGTTTTACATTTAAAAAGTGATATTTCACAATGTCACAGTGAAAATAAAGACATTATAAGTGATGAAAAAACGTGGTTTGATTCAATAATTGAAAAAAGTGCGGAAATGCTGGTGTTAGCAGATTTAGATGAACTTTAAGCTAATAATACGAATAACGAGAACGACACGGAAAAAGACGTAATTATTATCGATTCAATAATTAAAAAAAGTGCGGAAATACAGGTGCTAGCAGATTCAGATGAACTTTTAGCTAATACTACGAATAACAAGAACAACACGAAAGAAGACGTAATTATTATTAACGAAAAAAAAGAAAAAAAAAGAACAACAGAGGTATTAGACAAAAGAGTAAGAAATTTCGCGAAAGTGCACGAACAAACATTACTCGAGCCAATGACGCAATTAAAAAAATTGACAGATACAGGTATAAATATAAGCCAGTGCAAACAAGAATTAGATTTTCAAGCCAACAGAATTACGCAGCGTCGGTTATATGGGGATAGAGGATTAATCTATTATTGGGCCCAACAAATTTTATACGCGGATGCAATCATTATAAATTCACCATCATTCACTTTGACGGTGAATGATTTTTTCAACAATTTAACCCCTGTAGCAAGGGCCCTTCAAGATAGAGATCTCCAACACTTGGAAATCACAAAAAAGCGTACAGTGTATGGTAATGGACATATCATACCTCCAAGCGAAAATCATCGGGTAGTAAGTACACTCAGAAAAATATTTTATTGAAGCAATAAAAATTTAATTGAAACAATTAAATAATTTAATCATAATATCGCAATTAAATATTTTATGAATATTAATTAAAAATGTAATTGACTTTATCCAATATTTGAGTGGATTAAGTTAGGGCTTTGTATTAAAGTAATCAAAAAAGTTATCAAATTAATTAAAAATTCAATTGAGATCTTAAATCAAAATATTGCATCAAAAAAATTTTTCATTATTATTATTTTCATTAAATTGTTATTAAATCAAGAATATATTTCAATAATTTAATAAAATATTATATTACCACTTTCATTAAATTACTTTGATGTTTAATAATATATTCGATTATCCTAATGAAATATTTATTAAACCAAACATATTTATTCTATTATTTCTATTGAGTTGTTATTAAAACAAGAATATATTTCACTGATTTAATTGAATATTATATCAACACTTTTATTCAATTACTTTAATGTTTGATACTATATTTGATTATCTTAATGAAATATTTATTAAACCAAATATATTTATTTAATTATTTTTATTAAATTGTTTTTGAATCAAGCATATATTTCACTGATTTAATTAAATATTATATTAACACTTTCATAAAATTACTTTGATATTTAATAATACATTTGATTATCTTAATGAAATATTTATTAAACCAAATATATTTATTCTATTATTTCTATCAAGTTGTTATTGAAACAAGAATATATTTCACTAATTTAATTAAATATTATATTAAGACTTTCATTAAATTACTTGAATGTTTAATAATATATTTGATTATCTTAATGAAATATTTATTAAACCAAAAATGTTTATTTTATTATTTCTGCCAAATTGTTATTAAATCGAGAATATATTTCACTGATTTTATTGAAAATTATATTACAACATTCATTAAATTACTTTGATATTTAATAATATATTTGATTATCTTAATGAAATATTCATTAAACCAAATATATTTATTCTATTATTTCTATCAAGTTGTTATTGATACAAGAATATATTTCACTGTTTTAATTAAATATTATATTAAGACTTTCATTAAATTACTTGAATGTATAATAATGTATTTGATTATCTTAATGAAATATTTATTAAACCAAATATGTTTATTTTATTATTTCTGTCAAATTGTTATTAAATCAAGAATATATTTCACTAATTTAATAAAATATTATATTACCACTTTCATTAAATTACTTTGATGTTTAATAATATATTCGATTATCCTAATGAAATATTTATTAAACCAAACATATTTATTCTATTATTTCTATTGAGTTCTTATTGAAACAAGAATATATTTCACTGATTTAATTAAATATTGTATTAACACTTCTATTAAATTACTTCAATGTTTGATACTATATTTGATTATCTTAATGAAATATTTATTAAACCAAATACATTTATTTTATTATTTTTATCAAGTTGTTATTAAATCAAGCATATATTTCACTGATTTAATTAAATATTATATTACCACTTTCATTAAATTACTTTAATTTTAGTAATATATTTGATTATCTTAATGAAATATTTATTAAACTAAATATATTTATTCTATTATTTCTATCAAGTTGTTATTGAAAGAAAAATATATTTCACTGATTTAATTAAATATTATATTACTACTTTCATTAAATTACTTTAATTTTAGTAATATATTTGATTATCTTGATGAAATATTTAATAAACTAAATATATTTATTCTATTATTTCTATCAAGTTGTTATTGAAACAAGAATATATTTTACTGATTTTATTAGATATTATATTATAACTTTCATTAAATTACTTTGATGTTTAGTAATACATTTGATTATCTTAATGAAATATTTATTAAACCAAATATATTTATTCTATTATTTCTATCAAGTTGTTATTGAAACAAGAATATATTTCACTAATTTAATTAAATATTATATTAAGACTTTCATTAAATTACTTGAATGTTTAATAATATATTTGATTATCTTAATGAAATATTTATTAAACCAAAAATGTTCATTTTATTATTTCTCCCAAATTGTTATTAAATCAAAAATATATTTCACTGATTTTATTGAAAATTATATTACAACTTTCATTAAATTACTTTGATATTTAATAATATATTTGATTATCTTAATGAAATATTCATTAAACCAAATATATTTATTCTATTATTTCTATCAAGTTGTTATTGATACAAGAATATATTTCACTGTTTTAATTAAATATTATATTAAGACTTTCATTAAATTACTTAAATGTATAATAATATATTTGATTATCTTAATGAAATATTTATTAAACCAAATATGTTTATTTTATTATTTCTGTCAAATTGTTATTAAATCAAGAATATATTTCACTAATTTAATAAAATATTATATTACCACTTTCATTAAATTACTTTGATGTTTAATAATATATTCGATTATCCTAATGAAATATTTATTAAACCAAACATATTTATTCTATTATTTCTATTGAGTTCTTATTGAAACAAGAATATATTTCACTGATTTAATTAAATATTGTATTAACACTTCTATTAAATTACTTCAATGTTTGATACTATATTTGATTATCTTAATGAAATATTTATTAAACCAAATACATTTATTTTATTATTTTTATCAAGTTGTTATTAAATCAAGCATATATTTCACTGATTTAATTAAATATTATATTACCACTTTCATTAAATTACTTTAATTTTAGTAATATATTTGATTATCTTAATGAAATATTTATTAAACTAAATATATTTATTCTATTATTTCTATCAAGTTGTTATTGAAAGAATAATATATTTCACTGATTTAATTAAATATTATATTACTACTTTCATTAAATTACTTTAATTTTAGTAATATATTTGATTATCTTGATGAAATATTTATTAAACTAAATATATTTATTCTATTATTTCTATCAAGTTGTTATTGAAACAAGAATATATTTTACTGATTTAATTAGATATTATATTATAACTTTCATTAAATTACTTTGATGTTTAGTAATATATTTGATTATCTTAATGAAATATTTAGTAAACTAAATATATATTCATTTTATTACTTTTATCGAATTGTTATTAAATCAAGCATATATTTCACTGATTTAATTAAATATCATATTACCACTTTCATTGAATTACTTTAATGTTTAATAATATATTTGATTATCTTAATGGAATATTTATTACACCAAATATATTTATTCTATTATTTTTATCAAATTGTTATTGAATCAAGCCTATATTTCACTGATTTAATTAAATATTATATTACCACTTTCATTAAATTACTTTAATGTTTAGTAATATATTTCAGTATCTTAATGAAATATTTATTACACCAAATTTATTTATTTTATTATTTTCATTAATTTGTTATTGAATCAAGAATATATTTTACTGATTTAATTAAATATTATATTAACACTTTCATAAAATTACTTTAATGTTTAGTAATATATTCGATAATTTTAATGAAATATTTATTAAACTGAATATATTTATCTTATTATTTTTATTAAATTGTTATTGAATCAAGAATATATTTTACTGTTTTGATTAAATATTATATTAAGACTTTCATAAAATTACTTTAATTTTCAATAATATATTTGATTATCTCAATGAAATATTTATTAAACCAAATATGTTTATTTTATTATTTCTGTCAAAATGTTATTGAATCAAGAATATATTTCTCTGATTTAATTAAATATTATATTACCACTTTTATTAAATTACTTTGATGTTTAATAATATATTTGATTATCTTAATGAAGTATTTATTAAACCAAATATATTAATTCTTTTATTTCCATTAAGTTGTTATTGAAACAAGAATATATTTCACTGATTTAATTAAATATTGTATCAACACTTCTATTTAATCACTTTAATGTTTGTTACTATATTTGATTATTTTAATGAAATATTTATTAAACCAAATATATCTATTTTATTATTTCTATTAAATTGTTATTGAATCAAGAATATATTTCACTGATTTAATTAAATATTATATTAACACTTTCATTAAATTACTTTAATGTTTAGTAATATATTCGATAATCTTGATGAAATATTTATTAAACTATATGTATTTATTCTATTATTTCTATTAAATTGTTATTGAAACAAGAATGTAGTTCACTGATTTAATTAAATGTTATATTACCACTTTCATAAAATTACTTTAATTTTTAATAATATATCTGATTATCCCAATGAAATATTTATTAAACTGAATATATTTATGCTATTATTTCTATCAAGTTTTGATTGTTATAAGAATATATTTCACTAATTCAATTAAATATTATAATACGTCCACTAAATTTCTTTGATGTTTAATAATATATATTAAATTATTATAATAAAATGTTTAATAATTCTAACGTATTTATTCTATTATTTTCATCAAGTTTTGATTAAAAGAAGAATATATTACATTGATTAATTATTATATAACCTCTATTAAATTACTTTACTGTTCAATAATATATTTAATTACATCAATGAAATATTTAATAATGTTAAGATTATCGTTTCATTCTTTCAATAAATTTTGAATAGTAACAAAAAGATATTTCATTGTTTCAATTAAATATTGTATGACTTATATTAAATTATGTCACTGATCAATGAAATACCTAATCATTTTAATTCAATATTTAGTTGCTTTGATGAATGCGTTTTTTCTCTTTATGAAATATATGATCGATTCTATGAAATATCTCATCGTCTTTTAATTAAATAATTTCATTGCGATATTATAATTAATTGGATGCATTTGAATCAATTAAATTTTTAATTGATTTAAATATTTGATTTATTTTGTTCTATAAAATTATTTTATTACTTTTATTATTTAATTATATTGCATCTATGAAATCAGTGATTAATTGAATTAATTATTATTTTTAACAATCAAATATTTTATTATTTATGTTCCTATGAAATATTTCGTTGTATTAATTAATTTTTTTATCAGATCGGTTAAGTAATTATTTGAATCAATTAAATTTTTTTTTATTATATCATTTCATTGATTTAATGATTTTTTTCTCTCAGTAATCAATATTATTTTTATTTTTTTTTCACACATTTAAATGTCAACTTTTTTTTTTAAATTGTTAAAAGCTTAATTTTTTAAAATCAATTTTAAGTTATTAGTAATTACAAAATGTGTAAATTCATCTATACAATTTTTTCTATTATTTAAATTTTTTAAATTATTTGAAAACTTTTACTCTTTATTATAACTTTTTTAAATTCAATGTACTTAAACTTTTAATTATTTTCAGTGCCTAAATTAATACGCCAACGCTCATGCACACAGCATTAAGGAGGAATGTTGTCAACCATATATGGCGGATCAAAGCTGCGCAAAATTCGGCAATCGTACCTGTTACAAACCAGAGCGTTCGAAAGCTGACAAAATATCCCTACGCAGGGAAAGAGTTACATTAACTCATCTCCAAAGAAGAATTTAATACGATTCTTAGCCAAGAGCCTCACGCATCATTAATGTATAATAGAAAATTAAGTAACCCACAGACAGCTACACACGTTTATGAAGGTATTGAATGAAAAATTTAAACACATTTAATTTGTTAATATTTCATTTTTACCTTATTCACCTATTCCTTAATAATTTATATTATATAGTTTCAATTAAAAAGAAAAACCAAATTTAAAATAATATTTTAAAATTTAATTATTGATAATATTTCACAAGATATTAATTATGTTCTTCGAATTATTTTTTTCATTTGCTTACGTACATAATTTGAATTTAAAATGATTTGTTTAAACTTTTTTTAAATTAATAATATTATAAAATATACAATTTTATTTATTTATTTAAAAATTTAAATTTTTATAAATTTCGTATATTTTAAAAGTAAGTATACATATTGTTTTAAATTATATTTTAAATTAAGTATACATTCACATAAAGATTAACTTTATAATAACCGTAAATATGAGAGGGGAGGAAAAAGAGAAAAATTATTTTCAGACTATATCGCCCAGTGTACAACACCCTCCTCAGAAAGGGAGGGGAAGACGCGGAGGACCCCCCATGTACACTATAACACCCCGCAGACAGGTAGGTGGAAGAGACGGAGGGAGGGGAGGTGAAAATGATGCCTTGCTATACCTACCCATGTACGCTGTAACAGCCCCAGACAGGTAGGGGAGGGGAAGGGGTAAGGTAGGCAGGTATGGCGAGACGAGGTGAGGGGGAAGTCTCGCTATACCTGCCTATATACTACTCGTGTCTTAAATTGGAACAAAAAAATACGTCATTTTTCCAATGTTTAGAAAAGCTATTCAACAAATGACATGTTTTCATAATTTCAAAAACGTATTTTTTTAATAAAAATTCGTAGAAAAAGACGTCATTTTTATAAAAAAAGTACGTCTTTGAAATAATAAAAAGACGTCATTTGTTGAATAGCTTTTCTAAACATCGGAAAAATGACGTCTTTTTTTGTTCTAATTCAAGACACGACCAAAGACGTCTTAGAAAGATGTCATTATTTTCAAAAAGGCTAAACTGAAACAAAAAATGACGTCATTTTCAAAACATAAATGATGTTATTCCGTATGGCAAGAATGGCGGTAGAAAAAAACGTTTTGAAATCACGTCATTAATATTACAAAAATGACGTCATTTTCCGTCCCAATTGCTGACACGCCAAATGACGTAATTATTACTAAATTAAAACAAAAAATTATCTCATTTTTAATACATAATTGACGTTATGAAATTACGTCATTCTGTATAGTAAGAATGGGGCAGAAAATAGTAATGAAATGACGTTATCAGTATTGCAAAAATGACGTCATTTTCTGTCCCAATTCCGGACACGCCAAAAGACGTCATACAATGACGTTATTTAATGACATCATTTATTGACGTCATAAAAATACGTTATTATTTTCAATAGGGCATCCCATAAAACTTTTTCATTCGAAAATTTTTTTTTTCTCACCCGCCAATTTGGCCTCGACTATATGCATAATTAGTGATTTCAATTCAAACGATTTCTTCTGCAAAGTAGTTTCAGTGTTAATGAAATAATTGATAAAATAATCACTAAATTATACACTTGTAATAATTTAAAAAAAAAAGAAATCTTACAAAAAAATCGTAAAATACATTATTTCTAAAATAATGAAACAACTTTATATCGCGATCATACGCTTTAAAAAATATCTCACAGTACCTTATTTTAAATTATCTGAAACCTATAATAATTAAAAATACTTAATTGAACAAATAAGCGAATGAATTACCCACAAAGCATGAAATATTTCTGAAATATTTCTGAAATATTTCATTGCGAGATTTCGCAATATAACAAAAATATTGCTATGTAATAATTCTAAAATAATAATATGTCCGCCTAAAAGTCTGATTTGAAACATTTTATGTAATATTTCTGTAACTTTCTTTTATTATTTTGTGAAATAGTGATATGTAATATTGTGGAGAGATTGTAGAAATATTTGATCGAAAGATTAATACAAGATGTTTCTGAAATATTTCTAAAATATTTCTAAAATCATTTATGAAATATTCATCCATAATATTGTTAAAAGATTGCAGAAATATTTTATTAAAATATTCATAAAAGATTATAAATCTTTTGAAAAATGTTTCTGCAATGTTTCTGAAATGTTTCTAAAATCTTTCAAGAAATATTAAGAAGGGGCCGAACTATCTGTCTTTGTCTAATAGCGTTTTTCATCATTTATTTAAATACTATCCGGTATAACAAGAAAAAAAATAGCAGCCCCCGCTAGATATTAGTATAATAAGTAAATTTTGTAATAACAACCAAATTTTTTCACTGCGTAGTTTTTGAATAATTAGAGACCTACCAAAAAAAGATAGGTTATATTCTAGATTGCTAGTAGGTCTCTAATTAGTCAAAAACTATGCGGTAGAAAATTTGGTTGTTATTACAAAATTTACTAATTATACCAATATCTAGCGGGGGCTGCTATTTTTTTCTTGTTATACCGGATAGTGTTTACATAAATGATGAAAAACGCTATTAGACAAAGACAGCTAGTTCGGCCCCTTCTTAAGTTGTAATATTGCTAAAAGATTGCAGAAATAGTTTATTGAA
Source organism: Anastatus disparis (assembly GCA_017163975.1). Taxonomy (NCBI): domain Eukaryota; kingdom Metazoa; phylum Arthropoda; class Insecta; order Hymenoptera; family Eupelmidae; genus Anastatus; species Anastatus disparis. Next base: position 535,760 of record JAFFSR010000233.1, read on the forward strand.
AGATTCATAGAAAATTAGGAATCTTTCAACAAGTGTTTCTGAAATATTTCCAAGATCTTTCATGGAATATTAATTTGCTATATTGTTAAAAGATTGCTAAAATATTTGACTAAAAGATTCACAAAGGATCATTAATCGTTTCTTTAAGATTTCAGAAATATTTTCAGGTACTTATATAAAATATTTATTCATAAAATTAGTGTAAGACCCTATTAGAAATTATTTTTAATTTTGTAAGAGTTGCATCTTGAACCATATTAGACCCCTGTACATTTATTTGTTTTTCAGAAATAAAGCACTTCTTTATTTATATCAAAAATTTTTCGTCTTATATATTGAACGAGAGAATGTTCGACCACTTGTAAGAACTTCTTAGTCACATATACGATTTCATGAAAATATAATCAAGTAGCCATCTAGCGGCATTATGGATTGATTGCATGCTATGCATGTTAGAAAACTTCAAATATTTAGATAATATTCCTTCAATATTTCACTGTTATATTTATAAATTATTTGGAATATTTCGAGAAATGTGTCTGAAATATTATAACAATATTTCATTAGCTATTTTTTTAAAGGTAATTTAAATAACTTTAGAATAATTCAGTGGTCTATTCTAAAATTCTTCCGAATATTTCATGAAATGTTTTTTTCAAATATTATGAAAATATTTCATGAAATGTTCCTTAAAAGATTCACTCAATATTGATTTGAAATATTTCAAGAAATAATGTAGCAATGTTTCGTCAATATTTCATTTTTGAATTCATGAATTTTATCAAATAATTCATGAAATATTTCTTAAATTTTTCAGAAATATTTTATAAAATGTTTCTTGAAAGATTCACGCAATATTGATTTGAAATATTTCGAGAAATAATATCGCAATTTTTTGTGAATATTTCATAAAATGTTTTCTGAAAGATTTACGCAACATTAATTTAGAATATTTAAAAAATAATTGAATGTAGCAATGTTTTGTCCCACGTAACATGAAATATTTATGAAAGCTTTCTGAAATCTTTACAAGAAAAGAATGAAAGATTACCAAAATCTTTCAATAAAAGATTGCGGAAAGCCCGCTATGTCCACCTGAGGGACTGCAAATGAATATTTTAATAAAAGTATACTGAAAGATTTTTACAACATTTTCTAAAATATTTTAAATAAATATTTTAAAAATATACGATACTTAAGATACAATATTTCATTGCAAGATTAGTACCTCTATAGAAATCTTCATGAAAGATTAATGAAAGATTTCTACTTATTTTAGAAATTTATTTATTGCATACATAGATGAAATCTTTCACAAACTTTTTGTGAAAGCTTTCAATGAAAATGTTGTTAAAAGCCTCCGCTGGAGAAACTAAAAATAAATATTTCTATAAAAAATTTCTAAAAAGTTGAAACAAGATTCCCAAAAATATTTTAGATAAATATTTTATAAATATTTATAAAATATTTTAAAGCGAGATTTAAACTATCAAATAAATCTTTTATGAAAGATTTATCAATGATTAGAACGATATTTACGTAAAAAAATTTTTAAAAAATATTTCTACAGATTTTCACAATCTTTTATTGCGAATTTAAAAACGATTTCACCCATATTACAGATTTTGCAATTGCAAAAAAAATAATTGAGTTAATAATATTTTTTTTTTATAAACAATTTATTATCTTAGGCTCCTATAAATTTTAAATCATTGTTATCACTCGAAAATACGATAAAAAAAATCACGAATCGATTGCAATTTGATTGTGCATTTTAAAAACATTTGCGAAAATAGTGTAAATGCATTAATTAAGATGGAAATAAATTTTTTATCATTTGCAATACTTCTCCCCTCCTCTCGTGTCGTATAATACTCTGCATCTGCCAAAATAAAATTACTTACAATATTTAAGTATTGCAGTAATTGTGGAATCGTCTGCAGGTTTTGCAAAAACTATTATTGGCAAAAAAAATAGTTTTGCCAATAATAGTTTTTTTTTTTTTAACAATTTATCATCTTAGGCACCTGTAAAATAAAAAAATAAAAAAGAATCGACTGCAATATTTGTAAAATTAATAAAAATTATAATATTAATTAATTTACGAATTAATAATTACATAATTTATTCAAGTATATTAAATATAGTGCAGCAGAATTTATAATTAACCTTTAGCTGGCAGGGGGGGTACTATAGTACCCCACGCTCTTTCTTATCAAATTTTGAAACCGTTTCATCTTTCCTCTTATAAACTATGCTACCCTTTGGAGTAATCTCTAAAGATCCCTCCAGAATGTTTTTAAGTTGAGATAACCAATACTTTAGTTTTTACGACAATTTTTCGCGCTGGAGTACTATAGTACCCCATAGGCCAGCTATAATCGGCTGGAGAGGCATGCCATCTAAAGGTTAACTCCGCTTAACTCTTTTCTACAATGAATTACTATGTTCTGTTTCCTCTGTTTTTGAATGTCTTAGAATTTTAAATGAAATTGGAGTTCGTCATCTACATATGCGAAATGCCTGGACTTATGTTTTTGTTTAAAATGTAAATTTTTTTTTAAAAAAATGAGAAAAAGTGAATCTACTGTTAGATTAAATACATAATATACAAATCCAGAGACAAGATAGTTGTATTTTTTATTCATTTATATATATTTCAATTCTCTAATCAATTCATAAACAATTTTTTGTGTGTTTTCCAATTATAGTTATTTTATTATTCAAATCATTTGATATTATGAAACTAGATTATATTTTTTATGATTCAAAATTTATTATTGATTAAAAAACTAATTTTATTATTGCAATTAAAAATTAAGTTCTAATTTTAAGAAAATTATATTTCTAGTAAAAATAATAAAAATGATCATACTGGATAAATACAAAATAAAATTTTTATACTTATAAGTGAATGTTCATTATCAGAATTGAATTAAAAGGAATTTTAAAGCAAAAAAATATTAAATGTAATAAAAGCATTCTAATCATCATCATCGTTTACATAAATTTTAATGTAACCCTCTGAGATAAGAGCTTTTTTTTAGTTCGTTCATTTAATGTCGCATCGACCTTCTGGTCATTAACGACTACAAAGTCGTGCTACATTTATAATATATGCTTAGTTTGTTATGGAAGTTTGAAATTCATTTAATGATTAACAATTTAACACTATATTTTATTATAGAAATTACTCTGTCAAAAAAAACTACGTGGGATCCCACGTGGGTACCCGTGTATGTTCCCACGTGGAAAATATTACCCTGTAAAAAAACCACGTGGGTTCCCACGTGGGTACCCACGTAGGTCCCCACGTGTGCCCTTACGTGTGCCCTCATGTGAGTCCCCACGTAGGTTCCCACGTATGTTCTCACGTGGGTACCCACGTAGTTTTTTTTACAGGGTAGTATTCATTGTTTTAATAATAAAATACAATTTTTACTTGACATGAAAAAAATTTTATAAGATATAATCATTTAAGATTAAAATAGTTAATGTTCTTTTAAAAAAGCTATAGTTTTGTCACAAGATTCTAAATCACTTAAATTGTTTTAGATCACTTGATATATTATATCTGTTTGAAATAAGACGTTGTAAGCAGGTATATTATAGAAATTTGGTAAATTTTTAAACATGTTGAATAGAATATTGAATAAAATAAAGAATATCAATTCATCATTATAATAAAAATATTTATTATTTCACATATTTAAATTTACAATTAATTTATAATCAAATTAATAAAAAATGACGCTATATTTTTTAATGTCTCTTATTCTCTACACTCTAATTCTTTGAGTGTCTCGTGCAGTTCATAAATGCTATCTCCAATGCTATCATATACAACCCATTTAACATTTTCTGCAACAAACAAACAATATAAGCTGTGTAATTTAATAGTATTTTATCATTACTTTTTTCACCACCTCCTCTAAAATAGATGACTCGTTTTAATTCAAATTTTTATTGGTTCACCGTTAGAAAAATTTGTATATCATTTAAATTTGTTTTTAGATTTATTTTTTTCATCAGCATATTGTAAATAATTCGGAAACTTAGTTTTTGATGTAGATACTCAACATCTATTACTAGATAATTATTCACATGTTCGATAGCCATTACGAGTATCGCATTTCATTCAATTTATAACTGTTCGCAGAAAGTTTACTGAACAATCACTCGAAGTTGATGAACTCCAACATCAAAATATGGCCCACTTCCTAAAGATATTATTTGTAATTTTTTTTTCTTCTTTGTAAGAATATGTTTTACATTCAGAAATTTGCAAAATACATGGATAACTTTGCATCAACTTTTCAAATAATCTAATTACATTGTCTTTACAGTCAATAATTGCATTTTGATAAAAATTTGAGGTTATACATAGAGAATATAATAGAGAAGCTACACAGTAATCAATAATGGCACTAAAAATGGATTTTGTTCTTGGCGTAGAACAATTGCAGTTTTAAATTTTTGATTTTCTGAACACATACTAGTTAAAATTTTAGAAATTGCATTGAAAGGACATGTATTTATGAATTTGATTGTTTACTATAAATCATTGATAAAATACTGTTCTGGTTTAAATTTCAAACCGTTTCTTATCAACTTACAAATCTGTATAAACTGATCTTATGAATTTGCTATCTCATCATCGTTAAATACCCATCACATACCCATCATATTTTTTTCATCAATATTTTTTTATATGATTTGTGAGGTAATTTTTAATTTATTTAAATCAGACTGAAAACCAGCATGACTCGAATTGCAAGTGTCTTTAATTGTCATAATATTAAGCTTACTTCCTGTATTTTTTATCTTCTGTAATAGATTCAATTTCAATTAAATTTGAAGACTTAATACTAGTGTTTCACAATTAACAAACCAATGCTAATACATAAATTACTTTTTACTTTTACAGGCTTTTTTATTGTACAAGCATCATCATATTTGTGCCATGTTCCATGAATATTTCTGCAGTAAGCTATGTAATGAGGATACTTGATATTCCTTTTGGGATATTCAATGCCTACAGCACCTACTAGCAATAATTTTTTTTCTTTGTTGAATAGTGCGTGTTTGATCTCACTTAATTGTACAGAAGCATTTTCATTTTCTAAGTCAAGACATAAAACATTTGTGATATCGAATTCAGTCAACAACACAAATCCATTACATTGATAGCATGCTTCTTTTGCTAATTACAATTAAAAATATGTCCTTAGAAAGAAGAACAAAGAATACAAACAATATCGAATATAGAAGTGGGCCATATTTTAATGTTGGAGTTCATCAACTTATGTGATTGTTGTTACTAATTTTTTGCTTCTCATACCTTACATTTATTGTGGTAATTTTGTGAAAGGAAAATTTGTAAATGACTTAATCATTTTGTTGTCTTTTAATAAAAACTACTGTACTAGAATAGGTTTTACAATTTTAGATTTTAAAATTCTAAAATATGTTTCCGAACGTGATGTTAAAGCTATTTCTTCAGAACACTTAAAACTCTTCATCATCACGTTTGTCCATGAAGTGAAAGTGTAGCAGAGATATCGGAATTGTTCTGTTAACTCAGGACAATAAAAATAATTAACGTCATCTGACATATCTTTACATGTATCACACATTTGCAATGACTTATCAAACAGTTTATCGATGTATTTTGTTAGATTGTTCTTTGAAATAGCTACGTTCTGTTCATTCTCTATAAAATTTATTTTTTCTTTTTTTATTGGAGAATCAACAATGTTTTGTACATCATAATCATAAGTTTGCAATAAATTGTTGAGAACCAATTTTTGTTTAGAGTACTCAGAATTGACGTCTGATATTATGCTATTGCAAACAATAAGAATGGAACTTACAATATCTTTAAACTGTTCTCTTGATGTCGATTGTGTCAAGTAGCCTGTACACCTCAAGTAAAAAATAATAACATTAATATTAATGTCTTTAAAACATTTCCACTTTCTAATAAAGTGCGATAGATGAGCAACATCCTGGTGATAAAAGCAGTTTGGCAGAGATTTAATTTTTCCTCTTAATAATATTTCAAAATAAATTAAATAGTATTTTTTAAAAGTCATATGATTGAAGGATAGCGTAATAGCATTTTGTAAAGCTTTAGAACCATCAGTTACTATTTCTTTGGGAATCGCAGTACCACTCTCGATCCACCTGTCAAATAGTTCTTGAATTACATTAACATGATGTATAGATGATAAAGCTTGCATAGAGGGAGTTATTTTTCTCTCGAATCCTATTACTAGAACATAATAAAATATATTCTTACTGCTTATACCATTGTAGGAATATTTTTTATGATGCTTCCTGTTGCATCAAATGATAATTTGATGCAACAGGATGATGATGATAATAATGGTAACTGGGAAATTCTCAATTTATTCCGAAGTACAATTTGTTGCTCTGGCCAGTAGAATATATAAAAGGGATTTAGTGATAATTTCTTTATGCTACACTTATCCAAAAATTTTTTGTCTTAAATAGATATATTTTTAAATTCATTAAAACCTATCTTCATCAATATTTATATATTATTAATACCTCTAGTCTTGTTTTTTGTAAAACATAAGTCGAATTTAAATTTGGAGGTTCTATATTTGTTGTTAAATTTTCAAATTCTTGCTGACGATATTCGGTTGCTGTTTTATACTGTAAAATTTCTTTTGCAGGTTCTCGTCTGGCACCTGTAAGTTTTCTTTTTTTTTTTGTGAGGTATTTTGTGAGTATAAAAAGTATTTATTAAAAACTGTAAATTTTCTGTATTTTCCAAAATGCACTCTCCTCTTACCCCTGTACCACAATCAGAGCAAACTCCTTAAAATTTGAATTAATTAATTACTTGTCAAATAAGAATAAAAAAACAGTAAGAACAAGGTAAGCCTTTTTCTTCCCATATTTTTTGTACCACAGTATTAGTCCAACCTACTTTTTTTTCTTAAGAGGAGGTCACGTATCTCCATCCTTTTCTAATCGAAGAATTAAGTTTTTGCAAAAACTAATAACTTTATCGAAAAATGAAGAGAAAGCCCCATCGCGTATTAAAAAAAGAAATATTTTCTTTAATGAAAAAAAATTAATTTTATTGCTTCGTTCTCAAGAAAACTTTGAAAAACTAAATTGTCCAACCTAACCTCTATGTTTTAAGTTTTTCAAGGTTTTCTTGAAAGCGAAGCGAGAAAATCAATTCTTTCTTATTAAAAAAAATATAGCTTTTTTTAATACGCGATGGGGCTTTCTCTTTATTTTTCGCTAAAATTATTAGTTTTCGTGCAAAAATCAGTTCGTCGATTAGAAAAGGACAGAAAAAGTCGACCTGCTCTTAATTTCTAGATCGTCAATAATATTTACTAATGGAATAAATGTTTCAAAATTAAGTTCTTCACATCCATTTGGTTTTACAATTTCTGTATTATATGGTTGGTATTCGGGGTCAACTTGAATTAATTTTACATGATCTACTTTTATGTTTAGATGATTTTGTAGTTCACTTAGAGATCCATGTCTGTTATTAAATACAAATAAATAGATAGATTTGGATGCCATTTTTAAATTCAAAGCTTTTTCAATTTCGTTCCATACATTGTCCTTTTCATTTTTCAATTTGAAATTTTTATTAAAAATTTTCCATTCTTTTAAACGATTTATTGAATATTTTGGTTCTATTTCTGATTTTAATGGCATTTTTCTAATTCACGTTATTGACTTGCAATCAGAATCTAGCCTATCTCCGTAGTTTTAAAATCTTGATATATTGTACGTGAACAGAAATTTTTATTTTTCACAGTTAAAACAGTGTCAAATGTACACGCATTAAGATACTTTTTTGTTGTCAAAAGATCACACGGTTTTGTTACAGCTTGATGTATTGATAATATTCAATACTATTTTGGTACGACAGTTCACGTGATGGAATTCTTGATTTGGTGCAAGACTAAAGAACCAAAATTCATCCTTCCTTATCTGAAAAAAATATTATTTTAAATATATTTAAATAAAATTAATAAAACAGAAATAAAGCAAATAAATATTATATGACTGTAAGAATTTTCTGTAATTTTTAATTAATTCGTTATTGTTTGTCAAATTTATTTCTACCACTTTCAACCTTTGTTATAATTTTATATTATTTATATTCTAAAATATTCCATACGTATTTGCAAATTCGAACTAATTAAATATTAAGAATATTAATAAATAAAAAAATTTTGTTTCTGATATTCTAAAATCATTACACAAATTATCCATTATGAAAATCAAATAATTTTTATGAAGATAGGAAAGATCGAATTTTGATTTTTTTTTAAGTTGTATCAATTAAATAATGCGTGTATTGAATTTAATTGATTTAACTTTGAATTATAGTCGAATACGTACAGGTTTTACGACAATAAAGTTGGAGAAGTTTATTTCTTCATAAGACGAATTTGTCTATCTGACAAATAATGGTTGTTCCAATAGAGACTTAATTTTCTAAAATAAGAGAAGTAGTCATCAACCATCTATAAACTAAACCTGCATTCCAACAATGTCCTCGTACCTTCATTATCTGGTAACTTTTTGAGATGAGCACTGCAAACTCTTATTTTTATGATCTAACAATTTCAAAATTCCTAGAAAGAATAGAGACAAAATATAAGTATAACTGTGAGAACTTTAACGACTTTTTATTTGATTTAATATTGTTTATCAAAAGTACGTAAAAATTTATTTTTAGAATAAAAGTTTTTTGTTTAAATTCCGATAATGATGATATTAATAATGGCTTTATCATACAAATTTAAAAAAAATTTTTTTTATCGTAAAACAACTTCTATCGCCTAACTATTCATAACTATTAAATTTTTAATAAGAAATATTGATATTTTTATACCATAATGCATTTATGAAAACTTAAGTTTATTTAAATAAGATGAACGTAATATAGGTCAATTACTGGGGCAGACTATAGATTTTCTTGTAAGAATTATTAATTTAAGTAAATAAGCTATAGGCATACCGGATCACCTACATTCTGGATCACCCCCTCTCTCCTCAAAGTGATCTAGAATCCGTATGCATTGTAGATCATCTCAGTGATCTAGACTCCGAGATCCAGAATGCCTATAGCGTTTTCTACTATTTTTTTATTTTTCTACTTTAATTTTTTTTTTTTTCTTTTTTTTGTCTTTTTTTTCTTACAAATGATTTTGTGAGAGATAGAATAATTTCATGAGTTTGTAAATTGTGTAGTGCACAGACAGTTTTATAAATTAAATTATGGTTCATGCATATGGTAACACACTTAAAAGACGGGTTTGATGGATAGCCGTATTGATTGATATTATAAACAGGAAACTTAAATCGTAACAGCCATTTTCGTTTCAATTCATTCATAACAAAAATTTTAGTAGCATCATGTAAATATTCACGAAGTAAGTTTGCAATTTGAGAGTAGTCAAGCCCATCAGTATTCCAAGCTATTCCGTGATTATGTTTGAGGCGAATGTTTTCTTTTTGCAATTCGTCAGAGAGCCTTTCCCATGAAAAAGGTTTTTTGAACAGATGAACGATGGGATCACCACTGTCGTTGAGAGGAATGATTGCTATTTCCTTTAGAACATATTTACCACCCATTTGCTTAAAACCAATCATGTCTATCGCATATTCCATTTTGAAATATTAATTTTTTTTACGTAAAAGTGAAGATAATTCGGACAAGCTACCGAACATCTCCACTAATAGGATTGTACTAAACGATGTGATCGTGTAAAATCATGCAATAAGCTGAAGTATTAGCTAAAAAGTCAGTTTTAGACTCAAATTCTAGACATACATCGACAGGAGCGCTCTTTAGAGATTCGTTTTGTCGTGAACAGTCAATAACTATGAGTGGTTCAAAGTTGATAAACTAAGACTTTGTTAACAATGGCTGTGAATCTCTTTCGTAATAGCTTTTCTAAGAATTAGCATACATATCATAGAGAATAGTAAACTGATTCTTAGATATGTCAAGATTGAGATTGTTGTACAGATAATATTGCAAATTTAAGAAAAGTCTCACATTACTAATATTACAGTGGTCAAAGCGACTGGCATTTTTAGTTTTTAAACCTTTTTTTCCCGATTGTAATCCAAGAATCACGCAACGTGGTTTCTCCAATTGATTTGAAGTTTTAACCGTCCAGACGTGTTTATTTGTTGTTGGAAGAAGAGGATATTCAAATAACTCCCAAGAACGAAAACTCATAAAAATAGGATTAGCTTTGCAAATGAAATTTAACAGCTGAATTTTTTGTTTATCTGATGCAATAACATATGGCATTAACCACTCTATCTTTGATATTTTTATTCGATAAGTTTCATATGTGGTTACATTATTGGCTTACAGTACCTTCCTGTATTATAGCATCCAGGTCATTTCTTGATCTTGTGAGAATGAGTTCATGCTTCATATTAACAAAAATTTTCTTGTCATCTTCTGCGAAGCCTAAAATCATACTTAGAGGGATGGAAACGTCAAAATTTCCATGATCATCTACAGTTGTTTTGTTTCCTTCTTCAACACCAAGCCAGCCTACATTTTCTAATGGCAGAGTCTGATTTGGATTAAATGATGTGCATCCCTTCATGAGACTACTCAGACCAACATTTTTTACTTTTATCTATCTCTTCAGCATTAAGTTCATATCGAATTTCATCAAACAGATGACAAATGCCATTGTTAACGAAATTAGTTTTAGTTAGTGCTTATTTATCTGGTTTTTGTAATTTTCCACATACATGAATGTAACTATATGATGGTAAGAGGCATAAATCTTGATCCTGAATAGAAATACGGATTTTATCACTGTTATTGAAACTTAATGTGGAGTATGGTTGATGTGCGTGAATTTCATAATGAGCAATAGACTCATCGAATGCGATACCTGATTGAATGCTTAGAATTTCGTCCATTTTTCTGAAAGCAGCAAAGAATGATACAAATTATCTTTTTCCACGTACTTTGAGACCTAGGCTTTTGAGAAACTAGATGTTCTTCCGTGTTAACGGTTTGAGTACCTTTGGACGACTGATAGTGAATTGACATGATGGCTGACTTATATGCACACTTGAATTATAAACAATTCCCATTATACAGATTTTATGTGAAGTCTAACAGTAATTTCCTCTCCTCGGAAATTCACTAAATCTCCGTCTTGATCAACGATTCGGATTTGAAGATGATCTATACTCTTAACATTAAGTGGTAAATATTTGACATGCGATGGAACTTCTATGATTTTATATCCTGGAGGAACTTTTGGGAAAAACTCATGGATCGTGTGAACTTTTTTTTCGTTGATGTAAGCACCTGTAGTAATATTACCCTCTACTCTGAGTGCGTTTATTTTCAATATCTTAACAGGTAAATGACAGCTGCAATGAATGTTTTCATGAAGAACCCGACGAGTGGAACCGAGAAGACGGCCTATTGAATCGTGAGATCTAAGATCTATCTGATGGCTTCAATAAATTTCACTTTTGAGAGTATTATTGTTAGCTGGCTGATTCCATTCAGATTCATGGAGGCCGTCACTGATCGAATTTTTTTTTGTTCTAAGTAATAAAAATACCTTCTATTATGTATATGAAGATAAAATTTACCTCATAAAACGCTCTAAATTTTTTTTTTTTTTTACTACAGCAATTTTAGTGTTGGATGTAAAAACGAAAATTCAAAAATTGAAAATGAACCTCTACTTTTAAATGACTAAAGCTCCGTCAATTTTTAACCTTTTTGAACGTTCTTTTAACGAAAGTGTTCGAAATTTGGTCTAGTTTTAAATGCGATCTCGATTTTTCATTTTGAAGCAGAACTGTAATGAACCGACTTCATTACCAATCAATGTTAAAACAAAAATTTTATTTTAAATGATAAAATAATAAAAGAAAAAAATAAGATGGATCAAGTACTAAATAAACGAACACAAGAAATAAATAGCACGACGTAAGAAATTGAGATCAAGCAGTGGCTGAAGGAAACCAAAAAGAAACATAAGCTGAAGTCACAGGGTTCATTATAATTTTTCAAAAAAACAAAATATAAATAGGAACAACAATATTAATAATAAATAAAAGCGAAAATAATCGCCATAAAATAATAAATAAACAAATACGAGGGATAAATAGCAACAAATCCAGTTGACCTCAATGAAATCAAGGCTCGGCGGCCGCATGAAACAGCAAAGGAAGGAGAAGTATAAGCTGAATAGCATGCTAAAAAAAGATACGGGCAGGCGGCAAGCTTAGAAAAAGCGATAAGCCTGACAACGATGAACGGCTTCACAGAAAAACACGAAGTTAACTGAGAGGAGTATGAAAAGATTTCAGCAAAGCGGTAGGGGAATAAAGCGCAGTATGAAAACAGATAAGGCCGTCCCTGAAGAAAAGTACAGAGTGGAGGGACATTAAAACCAATTTATGGGTGTAATTATACAAGTACTGCAAAACTTAATAGAAAAGCTTTGGCGGAATATCAAAAAAACAGGAAACCGAAAAGATAACGGCAGAAAGTAATTGCCAATAAACTTCAAGTTGACCTCCTTCTAGTCAACTGAAGTTATGGTTTCCAGAAAAAAACCATACAGGAAGGGTTGACTGGCAACCAATCAGAATAGCTGAACATCATACGAATGGGCAGAAACACAGATCGCCGTTAGCAACAACGAAACTTCTAGAAGCTTGACTTAGAGTATAAAGCTCTAAGCTTGCAGGCGTGGGCCTTCTTTCTTCCGACCAACTTCTTGCTGACCACGTCAATTTCGCCCAGAAGCCGATACGTCATCAAGAGCCTGCAGCAGCCAGCCACCGCCCATCTCTGCGTCATCTCAACCAAGGAGACCCAGTTGCATTTAAGGAAAGAAGAAGTTTATTTAAATTTCAAGTAACCAGGAACTATATCTATTGGAGAGCAGGGAGAACGCGGGAGGAAGCAGAGATTTACACCAGGAACGACAAAATTAAACAAGGTAGAGAGTCTTTCAATATTGGTTAATTGTAAATTTCAAAAAGAAAAGATGGAGAGAAAAACATGTCTCGGGAACGCGTTGATTCTATTGCTAATTCGCTGAGTAAATGTTAAGCGTCACGAATTGTTGAAAATTAGAATTAAAATTAGAAAAAGAAAAGTTCAGAAAGGAAATGCAAAGAAAAGAAAAAGAAAACTTGGTATGGGGTAACACGGTTTGCCACGAAGTAAAACAAATATATTAATAAAAAAAAAAATTTAATTAACTATGTACGAAGCAAGGCTTTTTAGGTAAATTGAAGAGGGAAAAAGAAATAAATTGATAAAATTTTGGCAATGACATGGGTTGTTTTTTCTATTGTTCTACCTATCCTTGCTGCATCTTTTTTTTTAGACTTCCATCCCCGGAGACGTAGCGCTCGCGCGTTAGTCAAACGGAAGTCGATGGATGGCTGAAATACAATCATCCATTACAAAAATTGTTTGACTTATATGCTTAACGTAACAGAACTGCCCAATTTTCTGTAAAATCGACATGAATAACAAATTGGAAGTCATTATTTTTCGCTAAAAGTTTAACCTCTTTAATTGCTATACGTTGAATTTCTTTGACTAATTTATGAGCTCTTACAGTGAGAGCACGCTCTCTTAACTCTATTAAGAAATTTTCAATTGTGCTAGTTTTATTCAGTAAATTTGATTTTTCTGAATAAAATCTGCAATGTCTTGTTTATTCTCTTTTTTATAATTATTCAAAGCATCTGTAAATATCATATTTATTTAAAGTTTCAGCATTTTTTTTTAAACTTTAAATCATCATAACTTTTGTTCTAATTAATCAAAATATTCGATCCGGGGTTTATTTTAAAGATTATTGTTGATATTTTTGATATATTAATAAATAAAAGCATAAAAATAGTTGTAAGAACACGTAAAGTTGGAAAAATAGTACGATGCGCCATGGTATCAATGTTTTAAAATTGAAAATATAAAAAAAACGTTTAAAAATCTGTTTAAAAAAATAAGGCAAAATCGCATATTCTCACCTACCCTAAAAGTTAGTATTTTTTATGTATAAAATCATATAAAAATTTCAAAAAAAAAATATATAGTTTTTGAGAAAATCGTGTTTGAAAAAAATCGCTTTTTTTCGGTTTTTCGTAAATAACTCAGCGAGATCAAATTGTATTACAAAAATCGAGATCGCATTTAAAACTAGACCAAATTTCGCACACTTTCGTTAAAAGAACGTCCAAAAAGGTTAAAAATTGACGGAGCTTTAGTCATTTAAAAGGTTCATTTTCAATTTTTGAATTTTCGTTTTTACATCCAACACTAAAATTGCTGTAGTAAAAAAAAAATTTTTTTGAGCGTTCTATGAGGTTAATTTTATCTTCATATACATAATAGAAGGTATTTTTATTACTTAGAGGAAAAAAAAAAATTCGATCAGTGACGGCCTGCATGAATCTGAACGGAATCAGCCAGCTTTCAAGGAAAACTCGATTTCCTTAGATTTCAAATATTTTTGCAAAAATTGATTAATCAATTTCATAACCGCCAGTAGAAATAATAATAATCTTCTCTCCGTTTATATAAAGTTTATTATTTGAATCGTCAACATTGGGAATCGATTTGAGTGTTAAAAGTTCAACTAAACCCAAAACAAAATTCTTATGCTGCGGTAGTTCTATTAAAGGAAAATATTGCGCTTTAAAGACAGAAGATTTGCCTGAAGCACTTAAAGTGAAACTATCTTCCATGACTGTTTGAAAAAGAAGAATCCTGCTTGTCTGAAAACTCTTCTTTTATAGTCTTTCACACAAGAATTAAGGACAAAAATGTCCACTAATGAATGAGTCAAAATTCTGATATCTTTTATACTTGTATTTTACTTTATTCACGTTAAAATATAACATGAGATCTATAGGGGGTTTAAGATCACCAAAACTATCAAAATAAATCACTTCAGAACCTCGATTAAGATAACATACTCAGTCAGTGCCTTTGTTTTGAAAATCATCTAAGTTAACTATAGCAGATTCGTTATGCTATGGGCTATCAGAAGGTAGATAATTTCTCATGAAAACACCTCGAAAATATGGGATTTGCATCATACTAGCATACTTTATAAGATCATAGTCAGTCAGTGCACGATTTGGCAAAGTTGAATCGAAGTTTTTTTTTTTAACTTGACCATGACCGATATGAGGTTTCATAAATAATCACATTCCAGTTTTATATGGTTTAAGATAGAGACCTTATCCTAGAGCAATAGCGTCCACAGTTTTATTATGCCTCTTACTTTCTTCAAATTTTTTCTGTGCAGCTTTAGCCTCATTTACTGCTTTAGCTATTCCAGCAGCTCCTCCAGCCAGAGCACCAGTTGCACTTAGTGCTGCGAACAATGGTATGAGAAAAAGCAGAGCTCCACCTATTTTTGCTGGAACAGGTAGAATACGTGGAATGATAATTTTTTTCTTACCACCTACGATCTTAAGAGCTTCACGTGCACCTATTAAGGCAGACTGAATAACTTTGCGAGATTGTTTACTTGATTTTAATGATTTATTACTTGCAGTTACTAATTCATTCAATTTTACACCTATTCCTGACTTTCCTTTTAATTTCATAGCATTTGCAACAACAAAAGCAGTTGCTTTTTCGCTAAGACTTGCATCTTTGGCTCTAACACGCTTATAAGCTTTATCAGCGAGCTTCATGTCAGCTACTTTTCGATCAGCATTTTTATCAGAATAAGATATGTCATGTTCTTTGCATGCTTGATCAAGTGGATTGATACCTGCATCACCTCTTTTTAGACGCTTTTTCAGTTTTGTTCTGGAATCACAATATTGATATTCAAGAATATGCATTGTAATAGGTAAGGTATTGATTACTTTATCAAGTAACCCTTTACCCTTAGGGTGCTTCTGTGATTTGTGTACGAGCATTTCTCTTCGAGTGCTGATTTACAACTGATGATCAAAATATAAAGCAAGCGTTTATATTTTGAAAAAGTCAATCTTAGATTTGACTTTGTTACGTAAACATGGATTTTACTGAGCAGAACGTCAAACTTCCCGTTGCCAACTTTGATTTTGAGAAAACGAAAAGAAAAAAGCGACACGGAGAGTTACTTCCAGATAATATACGAGTAGTATTCTGTGGCCCATCGAACTGTGAAAAAACTAATACTTTATTGGCTCTAATTACACACCCGAATTGTCTTAGATTCGAGAATTTGTATGTATACTCTAAATCCTTAAATCAATCGAAGTACCGATTTCTTCAAAAAGTTTTAGAACCAATTGAAGGTATATTATATCTACCGTTTAGTGAACATGCATCTGTAGTGTCTCCAGATAAAGCCCTACCTAATTCAATTATGATTTTCGACGATGTGGCTTATGAGAAGCAGGATAACGTCAGAGCTTTTTTCTGTATGGGGAGACACAAAAGTGTAGTTAGCTTTTATCTATGTCAGTGATATGCTAATATACCGAAACATCTCATCAGGGACAATATTAATTTGGTAATTTATCGTCAAGATGATGTTAATCTTAAACATATCTATGAAGACTATGTGAATACTGACTTAACTTCAAATGAATTTCAAAATCTTTGTACTAATTGCTGTAAGGATGACAAGTATGGATTTGTTGTCATTGACAAAGATAGAGCAATGAATGATGGTAGATATAGAAAAGTATTTGACTGTTTTGCCATTAAAAAGGAAGTATGAATCTTAATCTTTGCAGGTTGATTGTAGACAGCATCTTGTCAGCATGCCTGACTTTGAGAAAGAAAAGAATTGTTTTTACGAGCAT
Source organism: Anastatus disparis (assembly GCA_017163975.1). Taxonomy (NCBI): domain Eukaryota; kingdom Metazoa; phylum Arthropoda; class Insecta; order Hymenoptera; family Eupelmidae; genus Anastatus; species Anastatus disparis. The sequence goes on from JAFFSR010000233.1 coordinate 552,608, forward strand.
GTGAGGCTATTAAAAAAAATACTCTTTATTAAAAAAGGAAAGAGATGATTTTGAAAAGGTTATTGGTCATACTTTGAAACCAGTTATTACACCACTTAAAAAGCTTGTCGATTTGAACACTGAAAGCGTGTCACGTTCTAATCACATTTCGGCTATAGACAGTAACAGAAAATTGGCAAAAAAAAGATTGAGATTTGATGAATCAAGTTATATTGTAAACGATATTAATGACTTGAGTTCGGCGTTTGATAATGATGCTTCTATAGGCGATGATTTTTCTCCGATGATTAGCACAACGATGAATTCATCATTCAAATCTATACATTCACCATTGTATCTACGCATAAAGAAACTGAACCGACAGACTTTTTACCAATGCTAAATGGAAGCTGCAGTAAAATCGATAACATATACGGAGTGAGAAACGTCAGTGGGGTAAACATGATAGGTGATTCACAAATACAATTTGATGATAAAATAATAAAAGTGAAAGATTTAAGTTTTCCTAAAAGCAGTGGTCTAATGGAATTGCTTTTTGATAAAGAATCAGATTATAATCTTTTAAGCACAACAGATCGCAAGAACTATCGCATTATCCTGGAAGCAACAAATGCCCATGAAAAAAGATATAGCAAAAGTGAGAATATACGCTTTCCGAAGAGTAGAAAATATTCAAAAATCATAGCACCAATGTTCCGCAATAATCTCAGTAGAATGTCTACCCGCGGAGGAGGTCTCATACCTAAATATAAAATAGCAAAAAAGAACACTTTCATACATCTAGTCTACTGGGATGATCTAAATGAGCTTGTCGAGAGACTACGATTATTAATAGCCGAACGACCTGCTGGAAATAATAATTACAACAATGAAATCCAATCAATTATAGAGGAACTATGTAAAGCCAGACATATATATTGACGTACACAATTTTCAAATCAATAGTAGTAATATGAGTCTCGATGTGTTTGGAAGAAAACTTGAGAATTCGCAAGTGAGTCGTCGTCCTCGAGGTATTGGATTCAATTTTACATCAGATGGTAATTTTGATTTAGAAAATAAGCGGCTTTGCAATATTGGAGAGGCTAATCATCCAAATGATGCGATTAAATTATAGAAGTTGCTAAAGTTATACAAGAATATGAGAACAAAGTTGAAATATATAGAGCAAAAATAGACGAAAAATTAACTTATCTCTATGATATGACTCAACGAAATTTTGCAAGTATTGAATATATAATTAAAGAAATGAATAGACAGTCGGATATTGCTAAAGTTGAAGTTTAAGATGGAACGGTAAAAAGTAGTTGAAGAGCTACGCAAGCCAGCACGTCGCAGGTACAAGCGAAGAAAATATGACATACGCGGATCAGATGAGACTTGGCAAGCTGACCTTGTAGAAATGATACCTTATTTTAAGGAAAACAAAGGTTTTCGCTACTTACTAACTGTCATAGATATATTTTCAAAGTATGCATGGGCTTTACCAGTCAAATCGAAGAGTGGCAATGCTGTTACTCTAGGCATAAAATCAATATTAAAACAAGGACGGGTGCCATCGAATTCACAGACTGACCAAGGAAAAGAATTCTACAATTCAAACTTTCAGAATCTTATGAAAAAGTACAAAATAAATCACTACTCTTCACATAGTAATCTTCATGCAAGCATATGTGAGCGCTTTAATAGAACTTTAAAAAATGCAATGTGGTTAGAATTTAGCAAACAAGGAAGTTGTAAATGGTTGGATATTCTGCCTGAGTTAGCGAAAGCATGCAATTCAAGAAAACATCGGCAATAGGAATCGAGCCTGAAAACGTTAAGAAAATAAATGAAAAAGAAATCAAGAAAAATTACTCAACTGAAAAAAGACCTGTGAAAAACCCAAAATTCAAAGTAGGAGATAAAGTGCGAATAAGTAAGATAAATCAAGTTTTTCAAAAAGGTTATACACCAAACGGGTCAACTGAAATTTTCATAATAACAAGAGTTGTTAAAACTAATCCTATAACTTACTATGTCAAAGATTATTATGATGAACCCGTCTCTGGCGGCTTTTATGAAACGGAAATTCAAAAAACTATGTATCCAGAAATTTATTTGGTAGAGAAAGTTTTAAAGAAAAGTGGTAAACGTGTATATGTTAAGTGATTAGGTCTAAGTAGCAAGCATAATAGTTGGATGGATAAAAATGAGATTATTTAAATTAGCTTAGATGTATTTTACAACGTAAGTAGTATATATTTCGTTATAGGAAGTCATAACAGTGACGTCACCATACCTAACATTCTTATCATTGTTTACATAAACAAACTATTAAGATAACGATTTATTTACATAAGCAAACCATTAAAATAACGATTCATTTACATAAACAAAGCATTATGATAACGATTTATTTACGTAAATAAACCATTAGTATAACGATTTATTTACACAAACAAACAATTAAGATAACGACATCTTACATAATCAATTAAGATAAAAACTTATTTATGTAAACAATCAATAAAATTAATCACTTGTTTTACATAAATAAGTCATTATTTTAATCAACAAAAGATGATGACGTCATACACTACACTGCTTTCTACTATTACAAAGGTTATAAGTTTCTACGTTTATTATCAGTGGTCCTAAAAAGGACCGATTACGGTAAGTATATTATTCATATTTTCTTATATCCCTGTATTTTTGGGAATGTATGTATATTAGTTGAATATTTGGAATGAAACTGTATTTTCTCAGATTTTTCATCTTTAAGAAGAGATTTCTTCTCTTCCTTGGTTCCATCGGTAACAAGGTAAGATGGTCGTTTCAGCGTTGCTTGAGATTGACCCATGTTTTTGCTGTCTTAAGTGTACTCTTTGGTTAATAAAGTTGAAATGAAAGATTTAATATAATGCAGCAGTATTTATACTAAACAAGAATAAGGAAATGGAATAAGAAGGGATGAAATAAAAAATAAATTTTGATAATCAATTGTCAAGTTTATTCATGTATAAGTTTGAAATACAAATATGTTGAAATAATAATAAACGCTAATCTATTTATTTATTGTTCATACATTCATTATTTTTTTTTAACAATATAGGTTCGATAACTGATTTCATTCTTTCAATTCTCATTCCAAATCTTTCTCTGTCACGACCTATTTGTTCCCACTCTCCGCGACGCGCACATTGACTTGCATAAGCCCACACATACATTACTTCAAAATTAGGTTTTCCTTCTTTAAAGTGTACACGTTTCATTTTTTATTACAATATTTAATCAAACATGGAAGCATACATATCGTTATATACATGTTGTAAAATATGCGCGTTGATTTCTAAAATTACAATTTCTAACGTATATTTATCCAAGTCTCTATCATCAAGCATTTTAGTTAAAATAAATGTCTTTACATCGTGAATTTTTATCGCGTAATACTGAGTAAAGGCAGCAAATGATTTCATTATACTCAGCTTTGGATTGTCATCTTTTGTATCTTTCTTAATTTCTCCCAATAGATATTCTTGAATGTAGTCTACAATCCTATTAATTTTTCCAGCACGTTATTTCAGTTGTACGGGATGTTCATCTATGCACGACGCAATATGTTTAAGACCATCAAATATCACTTTTTGGAAACGTGTTGCAGCAATTTCGTATGTACGTTTCATTTTTTTATTCGATGGTTCTTTAGATTCTCCATTGTCGTCGTCTGGTTGAGATTTGGGTGGTGGTTGATATATGGCCCGCTTCTCGATTGTTATGCTTTTTGCATTATAGGAGTTTGTGAATAAAATGTCGTGAGTCCCCATGAATATCTTTAATGGGTTTCCGTATTCAGCTTTGAATCTATATGCGTCTTCAAAATATGCGGCAAACACATCAAAATCTTTCTTGAACTTTGTCCATTCATGGACATCAAAATTAACCCATTTTGCAAAAGAACTTGTTGATATTTTAACGTATGGTTCGAAATATCCACCCACGTATAATAATCCGACAGATACTCGTTTGCTTTGCGACTTGTTAAGAACGTATGTCGTCGAAAGGAGCATATTATCCAGAACAATAGTATGCTCTTTTAACTGACCACTCTCACGGCAGTTAGATTCAGCTATATTTGAATAGTATGTATTACTTGATGAAACTGTTAACTTACGAGCGTTTGAGACTTACTTTAACTGTGGCTGCAGTGGAACTGATCTGGCACCAGTACTTGCTCTCGTTTTATATCGATAACCCCCTTTACAGAATTCATAGGTATGTGGGGGTGCACATGGGTTTCGTCACGTATTTTCTAAGGATCGTGTATTTATCTTAAAAGATAACGACGATTATGATTTCTTAGTATGTAATATTATATTTCAATACCAAGCGATATATAACTGTTATATTTCATCATTTCCTGTCTCAAAACATTTTTTAGCTTGAATTGTTTATAGATTCCGAAATCTTCACTTGTAATATTATATTTCAACGATAAGCGTTATATAGACGCTACATTTCTTGGTATAAAATATATTTAAGTTTAATTGTTTATTTCATCACATCCTGTTAAAATGAAATAGTCCATTATACCCCTTTGATAAACTAGCATGTAATATTAAATTTCTTTGATAAGCGTCACATGGCGTAGAAATTTCATCATTTTCTGTTAAAGCATTTATTTTATCATAATCTATGTAATATTATATTTTAAATGATAAGTAGAATATAAAGGTGGTGTTTCTTTAATATATTTGATTATAGATAAAAGAGAATCCAGTTATATGTATGAGAAAAATTATATATGAAATAAATAAGTAATATAAAATTTAGGATAAATAAGTTTTTGGTCATAGGAAGGAAAAGGTAAATAATTTGTTACAAAAAATGTACGTTTTTTATTAATATTTATTAGATATAAATTTCATGTTACAATAATAGATTTAATATGATATTCTTGAAGTACATGTCTGATTACTAAAACCAAATCCTAATGAACGTTCGTTACTGAAAGTTTCTACATAATTTTTGCGCTTCAATTTATTTCTTATAAGTTTATTATAAAATCTTACAACTATCTTGTCATTCTTTTTGGTGATTCTTGAAAACTTACTGCAAAACGCACGTAAATTATGAAAATGACACATATAATATAGAAACATAATGCAATATTGACCACAAACTTGCGAATCGTAGCTCTGCATTGATTGTCTGTTCCACTCGTATCGCACACAGTTTCTTTTGAGTCTATTGAGATGATGTGGTGAGGACGGTTGCATTCCGTAGCTGTCAAAGTAGGTTCCATATCCATTTTTATATATATATGGCAATCCAATGAGAACCACCTTTCGTATGATCGTCCATATTTGCAACAATAGCTGTTGGATGTTCGAGAACGTTCGGGATTCGATCTGTTGCGTAAACACCCACTGTCCTAGCGTTGACTGAGGCTTTGATTATTTGTCGAGTATTAATTGTTCGTCAGAATCATCATCTTCTGAATCACTATCTTTACAGGCTTTAGTAGAGTCCGTTGATAATGCAGGACGATCATCAACTTCATCCTCACCTCCGTCGTCAACTGCACGAGCTAATCTTTCTGCTCTTACACGCTCAAGAAGTCTTTCGCTTAATCTCAGTGGGTCGTCTTTCATTTTGTCAGCTGTGATACCCAATGATAGTTTCGTGTGCAAACACTTCCTCAGAATATATGCCTGATTGAGAGCACATACACTTCTTTTATACTTATCTTTCGTACTGTGAGGGACGCATGAAAATTGATCCCTTCGATATCTTGTTAAAAGTTCATTGAATGATGGTGAGAATATTTCTAGGTTAATGATTTCGCGTGACATGGCTGCTTCTAGATACTTTGCTTTTTCGTATCCTCTAGTATAAATTTTCACATCCACTTTTGTAATGTCGTATAGATTGAGTAGCAATTGTCAGATGGAAACATCACCTTCTATCCATTGAATTCCGTGATGATGATTGATTACGTATTCGTTTGTGCGTTTAACACCTGCAGGCAACTCGGAAAAATTATGTGGTGATTTTACGATCCAGTGTGAAAAAACTCTTGTTTTCAAACTTATTACTGCCACTTCTTTTGGAAAAAATTTATTATTTCGGTCTTTGAGACCTTGAATGTCTATGGCGAAATCCATCTCAATTATTTACAGGCTCTACGTATAACGCGGTATTCAAAAAGCCAACTTATGTTTGATGAAAGACAGCAAATAAGTTTTATACCAAGTATCCCCACTTTTTTTTCATCCCTACTCTTCAGTTTCAGCAGAGAAATCAGTTATAATATTACGACTCGAATCTATTTCCAGAACGTTATCGTATTCGGCATAAATGATGCAATTCATCGTTTGTTCCAAGGCTTGATCAAATTTCACTTCTACCCTTACACTTCCACGTTTAATTAGATTCCAGTGTTGAGCAGAATTTGCAGAAAGATCAGGTGTCAGGTCGAATGCAAACATACAGAAGCCTCTAGAATAATCTACTTGGTTGAGACAAAGGGACTCATTGAGAAAATGTATTCCAGTACCAGAAAATAGCGTATGATAAGTTTCAACGTACTGATGATTATCACTAGTGAATTTTGGCTGTAGAGGTTTACCTCGTACTTGTACACCGTCAATGCAGAGCGAGAAATAATTTATAGAAAAATGTTGAAAGTTAAATAGATCGAATTGTCTATTGCCATTAAATGCTCTGTTATCGACAAAACCAATTATAATTCTTTTAGGTAACTGCCCTGAAATAACGTTGTCCAGAGTATCACCATGTATACCTCTATGCATGGTAAACGATTTTTCTTCAACACGAGTGATAAGATATTTTGCGGTTGCCTTTGTTAAAGCATTGGCATGGGCCAGTAATATTCCTGGACTAATTTTTACACGTCGTATCATCAAAGAAGCTTCTTCTATGCTAACGCTAAATGTACTATTTTCAGAAGCATCCATGAGACAAAATGCGTCTTTACTTCGTACAAGTCGGGCTCTCACTTCAACACCGTTTAATAAAAATTTATTTTGATTGAAAACATCACAATGTAAATGAACAATTAAATTTATTGTTTTTGAATCTCCTGTAAAATATTGTCGATTCAATAGGCCAAGGTTAGCTTCAGCTCCATTACGCCCCACGTTGGGGAGAGCTTCCATCTTTCCTGCAGTATCAAAGTACCAAAGAGACGTGGATGGATGTGGATTCATCGTGGAAATTGAGTAATACAACAATGTTTCTATATAAGCTCTGTACGGGTATGCGTTGTTTGGTGGTGAAATGAGCTTTTGGTTAAAGAATATATATTAATCTGATTAAAGAGTGAGTGAAGAAAATTGTTAACAGCTCCTACTTTACAATTGTCAGCCGGAACATTAGGCACGATTCGTACACGAACATTGAGCATTGTGTGAGCTAGATCTATGTAATTTTCACCACCTGGTACTACAGTTTCAATGGGGCCATCGTCGGTAAGCGATGAAACTGGATTATATTGAATAAATTGTGAAGATTCCAAGGATGTCTGCGTTGGTGGAAATGTAAATAAGTCTAATTCTGATTTCATGCATTCGCATAAATTTGCGTGTAAGAACGCCATCTTGTTTTTCCTAGTTAGGTCCAAAAATGTCCGTCACACTGCGTAAAGCTTGTATTTTCTTTTTACCAACTCTTTTACGTTTTCGAATACCACCTTTTTTTCTTTTTTATAACACTTTGTTTTCTTTTAACTTAAGGACGAGCTGTTGAGCGTTTTATGGAAGACTGACGCTTGCGCTTGCCAACACAACGTTTATATCCAGATCCCTTTATCATTTCAGAAATTTTACCAACTGCTTTTCTCTTGAGATTTTGACCTGATTCGCGCATTCTTGTATTCACAGCCTGTTTAAAATTTGCACCATTACTGGTAACATCGTCTAGTACATACATACCTGCGCGTACAGCTTTTTTACCGACTTTTTTTGCTGCATTAGTAAGATAAGGTAGAACTCTTTGGAAAAGACCTCCTAGAAAGCTGCCTATACTGTGTCCACGTTGATCAAGAGATGCAGTAGCGCATCGACGGCGAGTTGAGGTACAAATACAAAAACGTCGAGGCGCTCCTCTCATACTTTAAAATAGAGTTTTAAAAATTTCAAAATCAAATCCCATAAAAATACATCGATATATACACATAAATACAATTAATAATATTTAAAGATTTTCATTATCTTTAATTTAAAAAAAAATTGATCACAATCGGTTCACCCAATCACGAGAAAGTGCAGTTTGAAATTTCGAAATGTCGTATTCTCGTTATTTTTTTTCTTCTTCATCGTTTTCCGCCAGCATGAACTGCGCAACCGAAAATGCGCAGTATCAACGAATAAAGATGCTTTATAATATATTTTAATGTTCATGGTATATGCGCATTGATACATATGTTATGTATATATATATATATATATATATATATATATATATATATATATATATATATATATATATATATATATATATATATAGATGGTCCGTTTCATGTCAACTTGCACCCTGTAGACCCGTATATTTTTTGGTTTATATATATGTATATACATACATACATACATACATACATACATGGGACATTTCATGTCGGCTAGCACGTACTTATAAGTACAGGTTTTCTATATATGTGGTACATTTCATTACAACGTGCACACACCCATCCGAGTACCCTAAGGTTTATATATATGGGACATTTTATGTCTATTCGCATGCATGCACACAGCCTTTAATAAACATGGGATTTTTCACGTCCATTGGAACGCACGCACATACAGGTTTGTATATGAGATATTTCATGACAATGCGCACGACCACACACAGGATTATATTTATATATATATATATATATATATATATATATATATATATATATATGTGACATTTCATGTCAACTCGTACGTACTCATAATCACAGGCTTTTCTATATACGTGGGACATTTCATGTCGATTCGCATGCATGTACACACACAGGTTTATAGATATATGGGACAGACCATGTCGTTGGTCATGCATGCACACACACGTTAATATACATAGGATTTTAAATGTCAATTCAAATGCATACAAACACACAGGTTTATATATATTAGACATTTCATATCAATCCGTATGCATGCACACACACGTTAATAAACATGAAATTATCCATGTCAATTCGAATGCACGCACAGACACAGATTTATACATATGGGACATTTCATATTGATTCGCATGCATGCACACACGTTAATATACATAGGATTTCTTACGTCAATTATAACCCACGCCCATACAGGTTTATATATATGGGACATTTCATGACAACTCTAACACACCTATCCGAGTGCCCTTAGGTTTACATATATGTGACGTATCATGTCAGCACGCACGCATCAGTTTCCATACATTTGACATTTCTTGTCAACTCGAACGCGCAAACACATCTAAACATGTACTTGAGATTCGTATTTATATATATGGGATCGTTTTGTCAACTCGCATGCACGCACACACATGGGCTTATGAATATATATATATATATATATATATATATGGGGCGTTTCATATCAACTCACCTGGTCAAAAAATAAAAATCGCTAAAAATCTGGGAAAATGTTCTATTTGATACCCAAAATACCCAAAAAAATTTTTAGAGCTCTAGGTCAAAGAGGTCAAGAGCAAGAGGTCATGGAGTTTTGTGATTTTTTCAATTTTTTTGTAAAATCATCATTTTTAATAACTTTTTATTAAAAAACTAAAGGTTTTAGAAAAAAATGTATGAAGACATTTTTTGTTGGAAATTATGTGTAGAAACTATACAAATTTTTTCCAATCCCAAAGTTGCTATCTTCTGATTGGTCCATTATATATTTTGATGTGATTTTCAATAACTTTTCTTCGCCAAGGTTGATTTTACTCATTTGGCACTAAAAGTTTGTAATTTTTATAACCTTTCACTGAAATTTTCCCCTACATGGTAAAATAACTCTACAGGCAGTTATGGTACGTTTTATTTAAGGTATCAAGACTGAGTTTTAAGCCTGAAAAAAAATGAAATTGAAATGTAGTCATAATTTGTTTTTGTAATGATATTAATTAATAAAACTTCTTTTTACCTTAAATATATATTAAATACAAGACTTTGACCTAAAAATAATTTTAAAAATCCCCATCCGTTGGTTAAAATCCTTTGCTCTTGTCGATAACTTGATTTTTAATATTTTTTACTTACCGTAGAGTTTCTCAGCTAATTTTCAATTAATTGACCTGAAAATTTCCAGAGATCTCTAATTTATATATCTTCACAAAATAATAGTTTTAGTTTTAGGAAAAAAAAATAATTTCTAAGTTTGGTTTAGAAAAAGTTGAAAAAAATCAATATTTTTGTGAATTTCATACAAGTAATTCAGTTCAACATTTACTTTAACTTATCTTATCAAAATTCCAGAACTATTATTTTGTGAAGATATATAAATTAAAGATCTCTGGGAATTTTCAGGTCAATTAATTGAAAATTAGCTGAGAAACTCTACGGTAAGTAAAAAAATTTTAAAAATCAAGTTATCGACAAGAGCAAAGGATTTTAACCAACGGATGGGGTTTTTTAAAATTATTTTTAGGTCAAAGTCTTGTATTTAATATATATTTAAGGTAAAAAGAAGTTTTATTAATTAATATCATTACAAAAACAAATTATGACTACATTTCAATTTCATTTTTTTTCAGGCTTAAAACTCAGTCTTGATACCTTAAATAAAAAGTACCATAACTGCCTGTAGAGTTATTTTACCATGTAGGGGAAAATTTCAGTGAAAGGTTATAAAAATTACAAACTTTTAGTGCCAAATGAGTAAAATCAACCTTGGCGAATAAAAGTTATTGAAAATCACATCAAAATATATAATGGACCAATCAGAAGATAGCAACTTTGGGATTGGAAAAAATTTGTATAGTTTCTACACATAATTTCCAACAAAAAATGTCTTCATACATTTTTTTCTAAAACCTTTAGTTTTTTAATAAAAAAATATTAAAAATGATGATTTTACAAAAAAATTGAAAAAATCACAAAACTCCATGACCTCTTGCTCTTGACCTCTTTGACCTAGAGCTCTAAAAATTTTTTTATGTATTTTGGGTATCAAATAGAACATTTTCCCAGATTTTTAGCGATTTTTATTTTTTGACCAGGTGAGTTGATATGAAACGCCCCATATATATATACGTATATATACGTGTGTGTATATCTGTGTACACATATACATGGGATATTTAATTTTAAATCAGACGTGCGCGCACACACAGGTTTATATATACGGGACGTTTCATGTCAATTAACATGCATGACACACGTCCTTGAGTATATATATATATATATATATGGGACTGTTCCTGTCAAGGCGCATGCACGCACACACACTTACAAATATATGTATATACATATACATGGGATATTTTATGTTAATTCGCATGCGCCCCCCCCCCACACACACAGTTATATCTGTCTATATTGGAAGTTTCCGGGATGAAATCTGGTAAGTAATGAAAGTTTTCGGGATTTTCGTGTCTTTCCTGGCTTGCCCGGAAAGCCTGTGTATGTAATGACAGTTTCCGGGAAGACTCAGCTTAATTCACAATGTGAAAAAATGATAAATTTCTATAGAAGGATGATTATTTCTTTAGTTAGCAAGCAGAAAACGAGTGCTAAAGGTCCTCTGAACCAATCAGAGACACAGGTGATAGATAAAAATTAATTTACACAGGTTTGGGAACCAAAAATAAAACTTTCCCCTTGCCTGATTGTACAAAACCTTTACAAATCCCGAAAAGTTTCGTTACATACAGATATATATATATATATATATATATACATATATAAATCAACAGGCGCGGTAGCCCCTCGACGGCGAGTTAAGGTACGAATACGAAAACGTCGAGGCACTCCTCTTATACTTTAAAATAGTGTTTCAAAAATTTTTAAATTGAATCCCATAAAAATACATCGATATATATACATAGATACAATTATTAATATTTAAAGATTTTCATTATCTTTAATTAAAAAAGAAATTGATTGCAATCGGTTCACCCAATCACGAGAAAATGCAGTTTGAAATTTCGAAATGTCGTATTCTCGTTATTTTTTTTCTTCTTAATCGTTTTAAGCCAGCGTAAACTGCGCCACCGGAAATGCGCAGTATTAACGAATATAGATGCTTCATAATATATTTTAATGTTCATGGTATATGCGCATTGATACATATGTTATCTATATATTTATATATAGATGGTCCGTTTCATGTCAACTTGCACCCTTAGACCCGTATATTTTTTGGTTTATGTATATGCATACATACATACATACATACATACGTACATGGGACATTTTATGTCGGCTAGCACGTACTCATTAGTACAGGTTTTCTATGTATGTGGTACATTTCATGACAACGCACACAAACCCATCCGAGTACCCTTAAGTTTATGTTTATGAGACATTTCATGTCTCTTCGCATGCATGCACACACGTTAATATACATAGAATTTTTCACGTCAATTATAACCCACGCCCATACAGGTTTATATATATGGGACATTTCATGACAACTCTAACACACCTATCCGAGTGCTCTTAGGTTTACGTATATGTGACGTATCATTTCAACATGCACGCACCGGTTTTCATACATTTGACATTTCTTGTCAACTCGAACGCGCAAACACATCTAAACATGTACTTGAGATTTGTATTTATATATATGGGACCATTTTGTCAATTCGCATGCACGCACACACATGGGCTCATGAATATATATATATATATATATATATATATACTTATATATACGTGTGTGTATATCTGTGTACACATATACGTGGGATATTTAATTTTAAATCACACATGCGCGCACTCACACAAGTTTATATATACGGGACGTTTTATGTCAATTAATATGCATGACTCACGTACTTGAGTTTATACATATTTATATATATATATATATATATATATATATATATATATATATATATATATATATATATATATATATATGGGACTGTTCCTGTCAAGGCGCATGCACGCACACACATGGGCTTATGAATATATGTATATACATATACATGGGATATTTTATGTCAATTCACATGCGCGCCCACACACACACACAAGTTATTTTGTAGATATTTAGTAAAATTTAATATATTTTAAAGCACTTGAAATTAAAAAGATAGTGTGATGAGATAGAGAATGCATAATTTTATTTTATTAAAAGTATTACAATTAAAATGGGTATCTTCCCTGAAAGTTTTAAAAAGGCATAAGTAATTTTGAAGTTGATGGCAGCTAATTCTCAAATATAAGTTGTTGGAAGCTTATGGCTCTTCTGCCAAGTTTTTAGAAATAAAATTGCACAATTTTGGTCTTTAACCGTAGCATATTAAATAGATAATTATTCCGAAACTTTAAAGTTAATCGTTTCGGAAATTGTTTATCAAGTAAATCTTTCATCAGGAATAAAATAAAATAGATATCACTAAGATCAAGTATAGTTCATCAATGTTTAAGTAGTAATATTCACTCATAAATGGAATAATAAGTTGATCTGATACATCATTTTTTTTTCAATTTTGATGTGTATTATCATCGCTATCATCATCTCAATAATCCCTTTTTTTCAAAAATTATTTGGCAAAGTTTTTCCAAATATTCGTCTATTGAAGAGAATATAAATTGAACATTTTATGGATTTTGTATTATTAAAAAGTAAGAATTGAATACAGAAGTACTCGACGATTGCTTCATTGATTTCAAAACTTTCTTTAGCCGAAACTGTAAATATTTTATGAATTTTATATTATTAAAAAGAATGAATTGAATACAAAAGTACTCGACGATTGCTTGATTGATTTCAAAACTTTCTTAAACAAAAACTATAGATAAATCTAGTAAAAGGTATAAACTTAATGATAATTACTTAATTCGTTTCAATACTCTCCAGAACTGAAAAAAAAAAATATAATGTATGTAGTAAAAAAAAAGAAATATTTAGAAAAAATGTTTTAAAGAATACTATATTGTTTAATAACTAAACTCGCCTAAAATATACTTTTTTAAAAGTGATAATAACATAATAAAATAGTATTCATCAGTTTGAATAATAACTTGAAACAAAAAATAACAGACATAATATTCAAAAGATTTGAAGAAATTTTATTACATTCGAAAATTAAAAGATAGTGTGATGATATTTTTATGAATTCAATATTATTTTAAAAAGAATGGATTGAATACAGAAGTATTCGACGATTGCTTGATTGATTTCAAAACTTTCTTAATAAATATTAATATACATGGGAAAATTGTCATAAAACGTCCTATATATATATATATATATATACCTGTGTGTATGAGGGTGTGCGCCCATGTGAATTGACATAAAATATCCCATGAATATGTATATACATATATTCATAAGCCCATGTGTGGGCGTGCATGCGCCTTGACAGGAAAAGTACCATATATTTATGAAGAAAAATATATATAAACTCAAGTACGTGTGTCATGCGTGTTAATTGACATGAAACGTCCCGTATACATAAATCTGTGTGTGTGCGCGCACTTGTGAATTAACATTAAATATCCCATATATATGTGTACACAGATATACACACACGTATATATATATATATTCATAAGCCCATGTGTGTGCGTGCATGCGAATTGACAAAACGGTCCCATGTATATAAATACAAATCTCAAGTACATGTTTATAATGTGAACCGCTAAACACGCGATGGACTCCACCGCCACCAACCTGTTCTGAATAATAAGCTGTAAGGCATCGCTTTAATCGGTTCTCGAACGAGAACCGAACGCGCTTTCACGTGCGCGCAGATACCCCCACACGCCCTTCTATTACCAACGCGCTGTACGTTTAAGATACATGTAATATCCCTTCTCATAGCGTAAGAGAGGCGATACGAGCGTCGGTGGCTCGAATGCGAGCTTACGAGAAGAAGAAAAATGTACAGGAAAATCACTCTTTTGCCTGCCTTCGATTAAATAAAGTTTTAAAACTAAAATCTGAGTTGGTCATTGTATCTTTTAAAATGGAGTAAAATACGGCGAAGTAGATTGATGCATGTTTGGTCTACATACCCGTTTGTTCAATTTTAATATAAGTGCTTCCTTGTTGTTCGCGAAATAGTGAATAAAAAGTGCATTTAATAAAGTCTTAAGATTAAAATCAAGTAATACTTTTAATTTAATTAAGTACTTGCAAATGTTTGTATAGGAGAAATATGCTTTAAATATTTGCAAGTCTGTTAAAATCGAGTCGTAAAATAATTTGATAAATTCTAAAAGGCAACAAGAGGCCCAACATTATTACCCAACAATTTTCCATTTCCTAGTCTCCTAATTACACGAGCAAGTGATCCCGAAGTAGTCGGACATGGCGTGCCGGCTACATACGGATTAGCTCCGCACACACAAGTCTCACACTAAATTTAAACAAATACATTTTGAACTATAGATTAATATATCATAATTTTAACATGCGTGGTTGTGCCCATGTTAGAATAAACGACAAATAAAATTTGTAAGTGGTTTCACCACGTAATTTAAGTGTATATTTATTCGTAGATCGATGGTGTTTCTCATTTAAACCAATTAAAATCTTTTTTTTTTCTTTAAATTACATTAGCGCGGAAGGGACATAAGTTTCGTTATTTCTATAAATGAAAGAAACGATACTTTTCCTCATAAATTAAAGTTAACTAAGGTTCGTTTGATGTCTTAATCTTGGAATTAAACGACCTCACCGTTAATACAAATACATCTGGCTACGGCCAAAATAAAAAGAAATTATCTTATGTCGAAAACAAATCATTGAAATTATATTTGGTTGATGTGTGTTTGATGAGCAATACGGATCGTAAAACGAAAATATATTTCACGAATGTTAAATAACGCATACCTAATGTTCAACACTGGCTTAGCGCATGTAGACACGAGCAATTATTTAATATAAATTTGAAGTCTCGAAAAAGAGAGAGATAGAAGCAAGGGGTACCCCTATGTTTCTTAAGTTCAACGTTAGTAGCACGAAACGAATGTTCTCGAGTTAAACTCAACGAAGTTTGTGTGTGCTTTTATCGGCAAAATAATATTCTGTTCGCGGCTACTAAAGTCATTATAAATATCGCGCAAAATCATAAAGGAATTCATTGTATTATAAATTCTTTTCTCTAAGCTGTTTGTTTACTAGGCTTTATTAAATTATAAATTCCTTTGCTCGGTAGAACCCGAATAAAGGTACACATAAGCTTCTCTGAGTTTCGATATTGTATGTTGAGTCAATTTATACTTAAATGAAATCATTTTATTGACTTTAATTCAAATAAAATATATGAGAATCTTACAAAGCAGCGTAATGACTCAT
The DNA here is from genome assembly GCA_017163975.1 of Anastatus disparis. NCBI lineage: Eukaryota > Metazoa > Arthropoda > Insecta > Hymenoptera > Eupelmidae > Anastatus > Anastatus disparis. Next base: position 569,062 of record JAFFSR010000233.1, read on the forward strand.
TTTTTTAAATTAGTGATTACGCTTGAAGTGAAGCGTAACCGTCAACGTTCCGTACTCAAATGGTATACGGTGGCCGTGTTGATCCCTTATATCTACAATGATACTTTGAAAAGTGTTATTAAGTAAAGGAATATAATTTATCGGAGAAAACTGTTTTACGACGTTAGATCCAAAGGTGTACTTTGTATTATTAAATGAGACAATACGTAATAGCGAAGCCTGCGTATCACCCACTGCGTAAGGCACACATATATCTGTGTATACGTAGAATTAATCAGGTATTGCTATCGCTAAACATGACGGTCTATCTCCGATAGCCGCTATACCCTTTGCGCTTCCCTTATTTTTCTTTGGTTTTAAAATAATGAACTCTCTGTTACCATAAATTTCGTTTGCGATTCCAAAAATACTTCTGAGCTTTTCATTTAATTGAATGTAATGTGTTCCTTTACACTTGCATATTCGTTGTATAGCGTAAAATCCTTTTCTTTTCTTTAAGGTATCGAATACTATATGCTTATTAATTTCGCCAGCGTGGTTATTAATTGCTCGAGCCAATTCACCAATACTTTCGTATACTCCAGAGGGAAATGAACATTCAAACTCTTTTATGTTCTCTATATTAAGTATATTTTCACAAGATTCTTCGCCTTCTGTATAGAAGATAAACTTTGCTTCAGATTCTTGAATGTGCAAAATAGTAGTGGGTATATGAATTTCGGTCAATCCAACACTCCAATCACCATGTAATCGTATCTCGTGCGATAAGTGCGTAGTAAAGCAGGATGTTGTGTTATCTGAAAAGTATTTCATACTACTGTTACTGGGTAGAACCAAGTAAAAAGCATCCTCATCCATTCTAAAGGTTAGTTAACTCACTTGCGTTTATCCAAGAATTGAATTTTTCAGGATACCCGTACCATTTAACGAGTACTTGTTTATTCCGCCCTTTACTGCGTATTACACGCTCAATCTTAAATTTTTCTGTTTCAGCAGAGCGTTTTTTTCCAACTTTAACCAAATTTTCGGGATAGAAACACCCATTAATTTTTTCACAATTTAAATCCGTCAACTCGTAGGTGTAAAGCTGCTGGCGTCTGGATATACGCGAGATTTTGAAAATTTCTTCGCTGTAATTTTTTTCATATCCTTTCTCGAAGGTGCCTTTCGATTGATTGATGCGGACAAAGGACCCCAGCGTGTATATAGGTGCTCGAGATGGTTTTCTCTGGGCAAGCGCTCTTTTTTCTAAATTCATTCTGGCTCTGGCAGCGTTATAAATTGTCACTTCTGCAGGTATTATTCCCATACCCGAATGCAACGTATGATTGTATGCTTTTACGATGTTTTGTATGGCATCGATATACCTGTGAGTATTCTTATGTGTAAAATATCGAAATATTCGCTCTTTGAGAGTTCGATTTAAACGTTCCACTACAGCTGCCTTAACATCAGGATTATGTACAGTACGAAATTTTATACTTTTCTTTTTCAAGTAATCTTGAAAGTCAGAGCCAACAAATTCTTTTCCTTTGTCTGACTGAAGAGAGATTGGCACTCGACCACTAGATCTCTTGAGAATTTCGTCAAAAGCTACAGCAGCACTATGAGCACTTTTATCACGAAGCGATTCCACCCAAGCATACTTGCTGAGTACATCTAGTACAACGAGAATAAAGCAAAAACCATCATTATATTCCTTCAATGATTGCATATCGCATAAATCAATCTCCCAACAATCATCGATATTTGTTACGTTATAACTTAATCTTGGAAATCGTCGATGAATAGGTCTATGTAATGTGTAGGCGTCTTGATAACTTGACCACTCGCAAATACGTGCTTTTCGGCGTTTATTATTCTTTGTATTGACACGAATTAAATTACGTCTGCCAGCATACCCAGTGTTCTACCAGGAGGAGGAGAAACGGAATCTGCCTTTTTTCTTCGTAGAACGTCATTAACTAGCTCTATAATATTCGAATTTGGAATAATACTACCCTCTAGTGTAACTTGTCCTGTATTATCCCATTTCAATAGGTTTTCTACACTGCTTGTTTTCCAATGGTTGAGTAACAGGCGTGCACCCCTCTTATAATTCTTTGGAACATTTTCGAGAATGGTTTCTTTGTTGAGTGGCGCTGCTAGCGTAGCATCCGTTTCTTCGATTTCATGTTCCGTATCATTTACATTTCGGTGTCGTTCTACATTCTTGAAGTGAAGATATTTTTGGAGTATTTGTATGTATTTTTGATACTTTTCGCGTTCATCTGTAATAATTTTGAAAAAAAGGATATCATGCATTTCGGCGTCTAATCGTGACAAGTTGTCACCCTTAGTTCGGACAGTATGTTCTGTTTCGCCGTTGTCTTGCTTTTGTTTCGTTGAACGTAAGCCTCTTTCGAATTCATCTTCGGGAATGATCACCATTTTTCTTGTACGTTCCATTGTTTGTTAGTTATTTGACCCAGATATTTTCGATACTAAAGTACTTCTGATGCCAGCTAGACCCAGTTTGTGTGCTTTTTTTATCTTTTTTCGTTACTAGTTTACGCAAAACGTGTTTGTATTTCTTTAAGCGCTCTTTTTGTGAATTTTTTAATTTTATAGCACCGTGTAATACGTTCAAGGTACACTTGCATATATACTTGGTTAAGTTTTTATCAGCTGAGCGAAGTAAAGCCGCTCGCTGATGATTGTCCGAATGACAAAGAGCGTTTAAAATTGTGATACACTTTTTACTAAAGTTTGTCGGTAAACATCCGCACTGACCTCCGGTCTGGTTAAATTTCTTCTGCTTTTTACCCCTCCTTTTTATCCTCGATGTTGTCGAAGCCATAGCAACTGTTGCACTGCAGATGATTCTCTCAAAGTTTGCTTTTTATATCCAACTTAACGAAATTTGGAATCATACTTTGGTAAGTATGCGTAGTGTGCTCTGTCATCGGGAAAAATACTGGTTCAAAAACGACATTCATCCTTGGTGCTTTGTTTTAAGTCCAAGAAAAGATACCCGTGCGGTACTTGTATACTGTCTAAATAAGGTTCTTGCAAAAATTTTGGATCTTCGGGATAAACTTGACGTGCGAGATATTGAATTTGAGCCCGATCTCGAGGATTTTTAAAAATTACGATGTAATTCGCGTTCAATGAGATATCTCTTTGACCGCTACCCTTGTGAAAGAGATTTTGCGTAATAAAAATGACACTAATATTTTTATGATGACTACCTCCTGTAAACAAATCCAAAATAACATTATTAGAAGATTCCCGCGTCAAGTCATCGATAATTATTAATATTTTCTTTTCATTATCGTGAGAATAATCGTCGGGTTGTGGTAATCCTTCGTGAAATTCTATAGTTTGATGAGATGACGTTTTCAGCTCAGTTTGGTATGCTTCTTGCCACTCTGCGTAATAAAATAAAATTCTATCGAATGTAACATCGCAAATATCTGATAGGTTTGACAAAAATCGCTTAACAAATATTGTTTTACCACAACCTGTGGCTCCACTGACGATACACGTAAATGGATGTTTAAATCGTGTATCCATCTTGGCGTCTTTATTCATACTGAGTATACTACCTTTACAATAACCGTTCTTAACATCCGACATTTAATGACTGCGGCGGCGGCTTGCGCGTGATTTTGTTATTACCGCGGCGCGGGATCGCGTGCCATATTAGCGCTTATTGGCGCGCGTACGCCGGCTGATTTGCTCATTACCGCGGGCAAGACACGTGCGTTTATTAGCAAATTTAACGCGTGTCTTGTGATTAGCTAATTACCGCGGGGGCTAAGAGAACATGTGTTTTTGTAATCTTTAATTTTTGTGTATGATATTCAGAATAGTTGTAATAGATTTTTAATTGTTGGGTAATGTTAATTATTAAATAAAGAAGAGAAAATAATATTTTAATATTCATTTATTGTTTTATAACCAAAAGGTAATGGAAGTTTTTCTGAAATATAACGACGTTTTTGCAGTACAACGCAACATGTTCTAGTTTCTTTTTTGGTAACAACATCATGAGTTTTTGTACGACGAATAGCTGAAAAATTAAGTTTAATTTTTTTACAATCTTGGTTTGAACGATTATACATTTCATCACTTGAGCATTCATCATCATCATCATCATCGTCATCATTATCATTCAAGCTAAATGCATCGCTAATCAAATTTTTTATACTCTCAAAATTAATCTTTCGTCCATTTGAGAAATTCAAACTTATTCCTTTTACTTTACAACATTCGGCTTTTTGATCGTCGGGTAAAACAACGCGGTATGCATAAAATTTTGGTCCTCCCGATATTAAACTTTCAATGTAAGCATTCTCACCATAACATCTTAGTTTGTCTGTTATATCACTGAGCTTTGACCCTATGAATGAATTATATTCTTCGGTATTTGTTTCACAAGACGTGAATATACAGGAATCCGTATCATAATATAATACCCGTCTACCCAATTTTTCCAAATGCTCATAAAGTTTTAAACGCGCTTGAGCAGTCGTATAGGCTGCTATAAGAACACTTGTATAAACTGTAGAAATGACAGCTTCTTTTATGTATTGCCAATTAACGTATCAAATTTTATCGTTTACAGATAATATTTCGAAAACTTCTTTTTCCGGTCACGTTAAAAGTTTCAAGAGATTTTGACGAGATTAAACAGCCTCCGTTTGTTTCAAATTACTTCTTTGACCAAATTTCCCCCAAAATGAGTTTAGACACAATTTTGCCACTGCACGGAGTACAGCATTTTTTGCAATTTTTTCTCTATCGAGACGTATTCCCTCATCTTTCTCATACTGTTCTATATATTCAGTCCTTTTATCTTTATCGTGACACCACGCTGGCCAACCACTCGCTTCTTGCTTGATTTTTAAAGACGTGTTTACGTATTCCGCAAAAAGACCGCCTGTACCTGTCCTTTGATCATAGCGGGTCATCTTATAATACCAAACAGTATAAATTTCTGTAATTTGATAACCAATTTCAATTGCCTTTCGTAGCTCATCGGTCACCCATGTCCCGCTGAATTCACGATCTTTGACATTTTCATGGTTACAATCTCGTAGACGTCTTTCCTCGCAACATGAACGACAAAGCGCAACAAGTAAACGACCGTGCATTTTCACGGGTAACAGAGGAAGAAATAAATCTTGTGGTGGCAAAACTTTACACTTGACCAATCCCTCAACATTTAATAAATTATTATTATCTCCGTTTGTGAGCTCATTGCACTCTTTACCAACAAAGATACGTGGGTTTCCAACAGGGAATCGACCTCTTTTACATACGTAAGGATAGGGAGAGCAAATTTCTGTATACTCTATTTTTTCACTATCTCTTATATTATAATGAGCTACGATATTCTCTGTTCTACCACCAAAGAAAGCCTCCCGTGGATTTAAGCAAGCTTGAGTTATTAAAGGGTGATTTGTAACAGATTCTTTTATTTCTAAATCTTCTGCTTTGAGTTTATTAAATGTGCATTCCTACTTTTCACGCACTTCATAACCGCATGTTTTTACTTTCGCAATTTTTCTACAAGTATTTTCAAATGCTTCGTTGAATGTTTTACCATAAGCCATAATTTTTTCACGATCTTTCACGAAACATTTGGGACATCCATGTACATAGCATCCTTGAAATTTAAAGACACTGTCTTTTTCATTTGAAGTTGCAGGATCGCTAGGAGGCAAAAAGCCATCTACAAGAAAGCCTTCTGGAAGTTTGAATTCACGGGCTCTTCCTGCATGAATAATTGTTTTTTGAGTTCTTTTTTGCAATGTACTAACCATTGAAGGGCCTTTTGCGAATGTTTGTCCGCTAAACGATACCCTGCAGCTGGAATCAATCCAATTGTATTTTTTTGTAAAAAATTTTTTCTGTAAACAACAGAACATGCAGAAGCTATGGTTGTTGCCTCGGTAAAGGGACATGTATTATTACAATCTATAAATATCTTCCTGAATGCCGTACAGGCGAGTCTTAAAATTTTAACGTCCATTTTACAGTACTTAACAATTTCATGCTGAAAGTCAAATTCGGTAGTATCTAGATTTTCATTATACCACCTGAAAAATTCTTCCCTATCGCTTGTTGACATTGTATCTGGCGAGTAATACTTAGCATCTGGCAAAGGTCCTACGTAATTTTGATTATCATCGGTATTAAAAAGATGCGGAAAGTAGCCTTTTTCTGTTCTTGGTGGTAATGCAAAAGCGTCCGGGAGAGCGCTTAATTTTATTTGAAAATAAATTAAACTGTCAATAAATTTTGTTCGTCCACACTTTAACATTACAATACTTTGACCGTTTAAAATTACATCCGGAATGTCATTAGAATTTTCAACAATTTCTTTTAGAATAAATTGCGCGTCAAAGCCTTTAGCATTATGGGCTATACATATGATTTGATGAAAATTTGATTTTATTCATATCGTCAAGTCAAGCAAAGCTTTCACAGGGTTATTCCGAAAAACATACTCACGGACACCGCATGTCGTACATAGTTGTTCGATATTTGGTAAATCAATGCAATCATCGCAAGCTTGCTGAACAAAGCAGAGATTTGGTATATGGATTTTAGTAGTCAGGTCATCAAGATACGGTGTATCTTGACGTGTTTCAAAATCGTAAAAGATGAATAAATTTTTCTTTTTTACCGATTTGCTTACTACGTTTTCTTTACCGGGTACAGGCCAGGGCTTGGAATGGTCGGAAACTGGCTGAATATAACACGATTCATTCAAACCGTGATTTTTACGACACATAACACAACATTTACTTTCACGCACATTCACAGCTCTAAAAGTATTGTAACGTTTGTTACATCTAAAACAAATTTCCACAACATCACAAATCTTTTTGTTGTTTTTTTTGTATGTCCCCAATTTTTTATGGTTAGTGTAACATTGATTACCGTAAAAATTTTGATTACATTCATCACATTTTATTAAATTTACATTTTCTGAATCACACGGAGGTTTTACAAAACACGCAGAACAAATTGCTGTTCAGTTATGTTCATTAATAAATCGGTATCTTTTATTACAATATTCACAAAAAAATCTGTCTCGTGCAGCAGCGGATAAATTTAAAATTGTGTCATAATGCCATGTTCTTTTATTATATAAAATAATTATTACACCATACAATTCGGAATTTACATATTGTCAACCGTTGAAAAAAGGGGGCTCACCGTTTCCAAGAGCAGTGCTATCAAAAACTACTATTGCTATTTTATACTAAGAATAATATTGTTGAAATATTTCAATCTCGTGAACACCGCAACCATCTGTCGGGATCTTGACATTTGCTTCGTTTATAAGCAAATTTGCCCGATTTTTCTGCAACGCTCGTCTACCATCGCGAATATTTTTCCAAATTTCGCGCGTTTCTTCATTTGCAGATTGTTTCAACTCAATATGTGCTTCACCCACAACCAGTGCTCGAGGGAGACACATATAATCATCGTTATGGATAGACACGATGGATCTCTGCCCCACGGTGTCAACTATCAGCTTTTTACGTTTATTTCCAGCTCCGATTGGCACATTAACAAATAACGCCAATAAAATAAAACTTTCATCCATGTGAAAGTTTTCATTGCTTTGGGCTTAGCCGTTAATTAATCCCCATAAATCGTTATAATTAAAGTTACCTATAGGTCTTATTGACAAACCTGCTGCACCGCGTGCAAAATTCATACTTCGCATGCTTACATCTAACATATCATTTGCGCGTGCTAATGAAATTAAATACGCAAGAATATCACGTATAGCTTATTCTAACCATACAATAGGATTAACATTTTCAGGCAGGAAACTATTTTCATTAACAACTGTCGACCATTTATTATGTCTTGAAAAATGATAAACCTTTCGCTGGGCGGTTGGATATCAAAATTATTATCTTCATCGTAATACTCTTCTTCATCATCATTTTCATTAGTACTGTTCCTTACATCACCTTCATCAGCATCATCATCATCATCATCATCATTATCATCGTTATTGTCAGAATGGTTGGAAGCAGCTTCAGCATTACTCTGTGTTTAATTACCCCTACTACCAGCTCCTACTTGTACAGGATTTGCTTCAACAGAAGATAATGATAATACTGATGGCAAATCCCCATCATAGTCCATGCTTTCAGGATCGCTCGAAATTATAGATACCGATGAAGAGTCTGATATGGGCACGTTAGAGGATGAGGAAGAAACATGGGAAAGAATAGAATTTTCATCATCTGAAATTTAATCAAGAATTTTTTATTATTATATTTTATTAAAATTTTTTTATGAATAATTTTTATCAACAATTTTTATCAGTAATTTTGATTATTATTTTTATTATACTTTGAAAATATAATAATAATAATTAGTCTTCAGGAGGTCCAGAAAAACTTACACTTATACGACCCAATATTTCTCCCAAGTCTTGTTCGTGGTATAAAATTGAGTTTGGATCAAATGCTAAATCAAAAACCCATCGCATTTCTTGAGCACGTCTAACATACATTTCGCGTCGTACCTCTCGAGTTAAGTAGCTTGGGAGATCGTGAAAACTCTCACTGACCCTCGGAATGACTTTAAATATAAAATTAAACAAAATACTAATAATAAAGTTAAATTAATATAAATTATTTTATTAAGAAACATTAGTAACTCACATTCATTAACAAGATGCTCTTGTCGAATATTTTGATTGAATGAGTGTTGAGTCATTACTCTGTCACTCATTTGTTGATACGAGTCTTCATCTTCGCCTTGTTCTCTCCAAAAAAAATTATACAGCTGAGTCAATCTTGCATTCCATTCGTCTTCTTCGTTGGAATTTGCACTCGATTGGCTGTGAGTAGCAATTGTATTTTCGTTTTGTTGCCACACTGTGTCCTGACTTATAGTAGGATAAAAAATCTGAAATCCGCCTTGTTATTCTATCAGCGTCATCTTGTTGCTGATTTTGCTGTTGTTGCTGTTGTTGCTGCTGTTCGCGATTTTGTTGCTCTCACTCATCAATATTTTCATTATTAAGTTCTGCATCTATATTATTTTCATGATGTAATTCTTGCTCGTTTTCCATGTCATTATCAACCATATCTGGAGAGCTAACATTTTCATTTTCATCAGCCCTGTGTCAACATCTGAGCTTACATCTGTATCTGATATATATGGTGACGTATGTGTTGATTCATCATCATCATCATCATCATCACTATCTCACGAAAGAATTTCTAATGCTGTAAAAACAAATAAAAAATTTCTTTTTTTGTACAAATAATCTATTTTTGTAAAATATATGTTAAACAAATTTATAAAATTTTAATATGTGTGTTGATTATTAATATTATATATTTATTTTAATTGTACATTATTTTTTACGTATCTTAATATAAAATATATTAAACACACACGTATTACTATATATGGTCAATGTCCCAATCGCTACTCACGAAACTATTACTAGCCGCTCTTTGTTAAAAATTTTTTTTCGTATCTAAATAACATTGAGCGGTTAGTAATAGGTTCGTGAGTAGCGATTGGGACATTGACGATATACGTTAAGAATAGGAGTCAACAGAAAATCAGAGAGAACGCGCATGAAAAAACTTAATGGTAGGAGAAAGACTAACCGTTCTCGTACATCAAAGAGTAGGTAGTCTTTTCTCTTTCGTACTAACTAGAACATTTTTATTATTAAATAAAAATTAATATCATTTTTAATTGTTCATAATTTGTCAAAAGTATTTTTCTTACATCTCATGACGTAAAAAGAATTTTAATCATCGTAGCATTTATATTCATGTATACGTCAAGATTATGAGTGAGCTCATATGATTAGTGCGACAGAATGTATAGTTTTTCTCTTTTTTTTTTAACTAAGTTTTAATATGTTCTCCCTCTTTTCTCCGTATACTTATCTCCTATTCTTAGCATATATATATATATATATATATATATATATATATATATATTGTAACGGTATTCTACCGTGTTTGAATCTTGCGCGCTTAGGTATTAAAATAGGATAGACGCTCGGTCATATATCTCATCTAAGACGAGTAAAGAAATGCGTATCTTGACGACTGGCACGCAAGAGAGAAGCTCGCCAGCCGCGAGGCGCTTCAGAGAGTTTCCGGCTACCGTCGCGTTAGCACGAAACCTAAGCCGCACTGTGCTTATTAGAGAATTTCGCGTCGTGGTCATATAATACGGTAGACTGAGTTCGCATTTGATAGAGCGAGACATTGTCTTAATTAAAAGTCGTGAGTTTATACCGACTTGCGTATTATATTATATTTGCAAGTTGCCACTCTCAGAAATTCTCTCTGTAGAGTTTTGCTTGACCACTTTTCGTGCGTCTTAGCGGTCAGCCATTAAGTGCCAGTAAATACGTTGATCGGCGAGTATAGGATTCCAGCGACCGAGTCTAGAGCATCCACGTATTGGTTACGTACAGGGGAGAAGCTACGGTAACGGGTGAGCAGCGTCTACGTGCACGTAGGTAATTAGTGTAAGCTGGCCAGTGCGTTACTGTGAGTATAAGCATACTAAAATATCCAAGTATCTCTTCATCGAGAGATACTTGTTCGGGTATATTGTATTATCGGTTATATAACCGATCGGCGTCATAAGCGAGTACCATTTAGTTCGCGACGCGTCCTCCCTTTGCTCACTCTCTCATTTGACGCGTACATTACTTTTCTTATATTGTTCAATTTCATTTTCGTTGAATTCATATTTTATCTTTATATCTATATTTTTCTTATGATGAATTAATTCTGTTTTCTATTAAATCGTGCTTTCAATTAATTTATATTGCCTGACTATATATAACATAAAAAATATATTTCCCGTTGCTTACTCCGACGCCTCCACGGTCCTTGTGAGCAGTTATGAATTATTCAGTTACGTAATATTATATATTTTAATATAACGTATTTTGGAACCTGCCTCACGAAGGAAAACTGCGCTACCGGCAACGCGTCTCTCAATAAGGTAAGAGAGAGAGAGACGCAGTGTGTGCAGCAAGCGACAAGTACATCACATAAGATTTTGTCGTCTATCAATAGGATTGATTAGCAAGCACAATCGAAGTTCACTGTATAATATTTAGTAAATTTCTTATAGTTTAAGCGACTTCGCCTCAAATTAAATTTAAAGACTTAGCTAAAATTCACATTAAATTAAAAGCTAATTCTTTTTTTGTAACGGGCAAAATAACCGTTACAATAAATATATATATTTATTCATTAAAAAAAGTTTGTTGTAAAAAGAACTAAAATGAAAAGTATTTCGAGTTATTTCTAATAATAGTATTCTTCAATTTATTTACAGTTATTTACGGCTATTTGCAGTATCTACATTTAAAAAATGTATAAAGGATAATAAACAATCATTATTCATCTCCAGCCTAACGCTTTTTCATTGTTATTTACAGTTTTCAATATTTTTTTATAATCATTTGTTTATTTGCAGTATTATTCTACTTTAAAAAAGTAATTTTCATACAAGGTGATGAAATATTTAACCATAAGATAATATATATATATATGTTGCATATCACAAGAAAATTTACACATCAAAACTAATTCTCTAATGTAAAGAATAAAAAATTAAATTAATAGAATTTTGAAATTTTGATATGGGAATACTTTTTATAAAAAACTTTTTAATAACTTTGAAATATGATAAATTTTTTAAATAACTTATGATATTGAATGCTAATTATATTTTTTTTCAACATAAAGATAATTATTCACGTTGAAAATGTATTTAATGAAATAATATAACTATTTATAAGTTATTGCTTGAGGAGGTACCTTCGTCCACCACTCGAGTCAAATTTTCAATATGCTTATTAAATTAAAAGTCACTAGATATCTCCCCTCCCCAAGAATATATGTTTTGTATGGTGATTTTCACATACTCTATAGAATTAGCATCAATTTAAAAAAAAAGAAATAATTTTTATTTAAAATTAAAAAATTAAAATTAATTAAAGAGCTAAGATCATCATCTTTACTGTCCAAATCATTTACATGCTCTCTTTACGAAATTTGAAAATTCGAGGTTATGGTGTGTTTTTGCCACTATCCGCTATATACGATAAAAGTAACTAGATTCGTACATAAATGAATAATTTATTCATTTATATTTCCGCTTAAAAGTAATGAAAGTTTCTGGAAATTATTTTATAAGTTGCCAGTAATATTATGTTTATCCTCAAAAAATTTCATTTTATTCTATTTTGTAAATTTTAAGATCAACTACAATATTAACGTTTCCCCATAAGAACCAATGCAATATAATTATTCTAATTTTTCATTAACGAGATAACAAATTTTCATGAAATTTTATATGTGCATTTTGGACATAAAAACAAACAATTTTGCATAGTTTCGACCAAATCTGTTTTGTCATACTAAAGCGAAGGTACCTCCTTAATAATAATTTTTTAAACTTTTGATTCATAGTTTGAAATAATATTAAATATATGATCATCATTTTAATAGTTTTTATAAAATATTATGTAAATTTTATAAGCATATATTATTTAAGGAGATGTAAAATGGATAGTACACTTGCGGCGATAAATATTGACTATATTTCTATTGTATTTCAAAATTTTGAATAAAGAGATGGATTAACATATAATATGTATCACGAAGATTATTCAGTTGAATTTTTAAATAAATCTATTTATTAGTTATTGAGGAGTTTGGGTTCCAATATTATTTACTAATATTTTTCTATTTGGAATCAGAAATCTAAATATCTTGAAAACTAATGATTAAAATGATTTGAAAATTTAAATAAATAATCATCATGGTATATACTACACTTTGAAAAATTTTCTGGTAACTATATCAGTTTTCTGTAAATGATTACATGTTTTAGCGATGTAAAGTTACATTTTTATGTAACTTTACATCGCTGAGCGTAGGTCCTACTATGATCGCGGTATTTTCCCCGTGCTTAGCAGTGTAATGTTACAGTCAATATCAACATGGCTGTCCGGTAAAAATACGTGACATACGTGAACTTTCGCGACAATAGAAACACATTTTAAACACAATAAGGAATATTTTATTCTTATTAATTGATTAACATAAAGTTATTAAATAATCTTTTTAAATTTCATAGTGTCATGAGTAATAAACGTTCAACGTATATTTTTTATTAAATTATATCGAATGTAGGTTAGAACCGATGGATTATGTAATTTTACCGGTTTTCATGTGTATTTAACACGCTCAGCAAGGGTCCCGATACTTACCATGCTCAGCGATGTAAAGTTCCGAAAAATTTTTTACTGTGTACAAGTTAATACATTCCTTTTATGGAAATTCAAAAATATAATGGGAAGACATCAGTTAAATAGGACAGTTAATTTCTATATCTTCTCATAGTGAAATATAATCAAACGTTGACAACAAATTCAACATAATAAAATAATTGTACTTGTAATGATCATATTTATGCAAATTTTAGAGTGATATTACAGAATATTATTTTTTTTCGCATTTATAATAAGTAGATTTTCTTTTGAAATGTTTACTATTTTAGGGAAAATTTCACTTCCATCTAGACAGTTCATAAATATAAATTCATAATTATAGACATAATAAGAAAAAGTTATTCATATTTCATATATTTTCCTATCTTTATAATTGACTATTAAAAAAAATTTAATATCAAATAAATAATTTTTTAAAATTGTATTTCATAAAAATTATGTTCAAAAAATATTTAAAAAAATATTTTTATATCATGTAATGATAATTTTCCAAATGAGGTAATTTGATGTATTTTAAAAATTAATATGTTTTTCTTATTAAAAATATTATTACTTTAATGAAATGAATTTTAATATATTCAATTGTTAACAATTTTTATATAAATGACAATTCATTTAAATACAAACACGTGTACAAATGAAAATGTAATTAAGATAAATATAATTTTAATATATTAAAATGTAATTTTAATATATTAAATATATTAATATATTAAATATAATAAATATATTAAAATGTAATTTTAATATATTTAATTGTTAACGATTTTTATATAAATGACAAATTATTTGAATACTAACACGTGTACAAATGAAAATGTAATTAAGGTTAAATGTATGGTATTTATAAAAAATTGTTAATAAGTAACTTTTTGAATAATATATTTTCATGGAAACTAATTCAAATACTTTATTCTCTGAATGATAACTAAATAAAATTTTAATTTAATAAATTTAGTCATACAATTATAAATATATAATATTTATATAACTGTTCATCAAATAAAATTATTATTTTTTTAATATATATATATTTAAAAAATAATTATTACAATAGATTGCAGTTAAATAAAAATGTTTATTTTAATAATTATAGCGTTGAAATTTATTTTCATGAAAATGTTATTTGATTGACATTTACAGTATTATTTTAACTATTTTTGAAAAGTTACTTGTCATCAATGAAAAAATATTCAATTTTCCAAATTAATAATTTATTACTATCACGAATTTTCTAAAAATTATAATATTTATGATATGCAAACCTTACTTGTGATACATACACTTTGTAATATTTGTATCTCATTAAAATTCTATATTAGATGCAAAAAGGATTGTTAAGTAATTGGAAATAGTTATTTTATTATTCTGAAATATTTAAATTTAAAATGAACCAAAAATGTGTATTTTAATCTTATGGTTTTCTAATTTTAATTTCATATTTCATATATATAAAATACATTTGTGGAGATATTTTTATTAGAAATAAACACAGAATTTTTTTTAAGCATGTTTCACGTAAAAATTAATTTCATAATTCAAATTCATGGTCATATATTAAGGTCTGGAAATTATAGTTGTTATTCAGTTTCCAGTTTTCAGTCTATTTATATCAAATATCGTACTATCTTTGTTTTTCTTATGGAAGTAGATTGAGAAATAGTCACTTGATGAAATAAATTATACGCTTTTTTACTCTAAGCACATGTGTACATATATTTTTATATTATGTTTCATCAAATTATTTTTAATTTTATTTAGTACTCAAAATTAATGTACATTAATTAATTCCTATTTACTTAAAATTAGTCATTAATACATAATAATATAATAAAAGAAAATTCAACCGAGCGACGTTAGGAGCGAAAAACTTCAATATAATAAATACCTATCAACGTAAAACCCATTAAATAGTGTAACAATTTTCAACAGTTGATAGATATAATGTAAATCATATAATATATATATATATATATATATATATATATCAATTTTAAATTACTAATAATTAATTTAAAACTCAAAAGTAACTATTTTAAAACGGAATATGGAAGATAAACATGTATCGTTTTATTCCTTAAATATCACGAATTAAAATATTGATTATAAGTAATTTTAAAGTGTTATATATTATATAAATAATTCTATATTTAATAATTTTTAATTTTAGTAACAGGAAAAGCCGCCCGAAAAGAGATTAATAATTACATTTTCTGCGAAATATTGCCCTTGAATCGAGTAGGTGAAATATCAGTCTTAGTTCCAAAATAAGACACTAAGCATCGCAAATTATGCTCTTACTTCATAATATAATAGTACTAACATTGGTTCCTAAAATTCAAGCTATAGTACTACTTGAAATTATATCGCCACTCTTTTTTTAAATACCTTAGTACATAAATTAGATATACTTGATTTAGAACCTATTTTAACAATACTTTCCTTTCTTCGTGCAGTTGTTAATTCTAGTAAACGTCAAATACCGTTTTCGATTATTTCATGGTTCGTGATTGAAACACGTGATTGAAAAAAATGAATTCCTATTTTATTTTTTCATTGATTCTAATGCATTTTAGTAGAACAAATTCTTAATTCATCATGATATAATTTGTATTTAAACAATTTTTATGCATATTGTAACTTTAATTAATCTTTTTTATAAATATATAAAAATTTAATTTAGTACAAAACTAGATTATTAAAATTCATAAATTGCGGCAATTCTATTTTATTTTAAAATTGGCTAATTTATACATAATAATATAATATATGAAAATTCAACCGAGTGACGTTAGGAGCGAGGTATTTTATGCTAGTTATTTAATTAAATATGAATATGTCATAAGAATGACTATATTATTTAAAACATAGAATAATTTTTGGTTATAATAAATTTAAATAACGTTAAAAATATAAGTACGGCTCTAAAGTTACCGATTGAGGCCGGTAATAAAGATTACTTAAAATATCTATATATATATTTATGTCCTCGTAGGCCGTATTCGTGTCAGTATGTAAAGAGCATGCTAAATTTGTATTGGCATCCCATATGTCTCAGACGCGCTCCTCGACTTTTTGCAAGATTTATATGTCTTCCTGAGACATATTGAGACTCAACATGTCTCAGGAGAAATCAATATGGCATCACCGATCCTACTATGTTTCGTTCAATATGTCAAAGAGCAATCATATTGAACATAGGTTAGTGAAAAAAAATGACTCGCGCTTCGACAGCAGCTATACTCATTACAAAATGTCAATCTAAGAAACTAAAGAAAAAATCAATAGAATTAAAATTTTATTTTAAAAGTATTGAAAAAAAGATTAATATTTTCAACTAATAAGTTATAGTTCCTCATACGGCCTACTTCGGACATAAAATCATCTATGTCCTTTGGCCGTTTAAATAATAACTAATAGACATAGTAAAATGAATATAGAAATGGAATCTTCTATTTCTTTTAATAAAAAGTATTATTAATATTTGATTGTTAATAACAAAAGATGTAACTTGTTAAAATAATTGTGTATATATAAATAGAACATTCTATTCCTATAAAATGTATAAAAATTATTATTCTATTTAAAGATATAAATTAAAATATAAAAGATTAGCATTTCAATTAATAAATAATAAAATTAACTATAAAAAAATAGTCTAATGAAATGTTAAGGAAATAGAATGTTTCTTTTACAAATATATTTATCCTAATTAAATGTTTTTTTGCAAATATATAAAATAAATGTTATGGAACATTCTATTTCCTAAAATATAATTCTTTAATGAGAAATAGAATTTTATAGAAGGTTTATGAAATCAGCGTAAATCCAAGCAAGCTCTCTCATTCTCCATTAGATGTTCGATCATGTAACATCTAAAATAGAGACTATATATATATAAGATTTAAGCATTCTGTCTAAAAGTACCATGTAACTTTTCAATATTTATGAAATATAGATTTCTTCAATTTTTGAATAAAAAGATAAAAGATTTCAATTTAAATGAGATTATGTTTTAAGTTATTCGGAAGAGCATAACTCATTTCATCTCATTCATCATTTTCATAAAAATAATTAAGAAATTAATTATCGCACATTGAAGAGTATCGCACTTGGATATGTCGTCGATAATAATTTCTTTATTCATTTTGCATTAAATAGAAGTGTTATTTGTCGCACACCTAAGAGTATCGCACTCAAAGATGTCGTCGATTTAAACACTTTTCTACATATTTCATACAATAAAAAAGTTTATTATTGCACTCTTTAGAGTATTGCACTCAATGGAGTCGTCGATAATAACTTTTTTGACACTCCGTGCGAGAAGCTCGATTTCACGCACGCTATACAAAGTGACACGTGCGAAAATGGAGCTTCTCACACGTCGTGTCAAAAAATAGTGTTCGATACTCGTGCGAGAAAGTGATTTCTTACTCGTGTGACCTTTTCACCCTCGCTTCGCTCGGGCGCAAACCACCACACGAGTAAAAAATCACTTTATCGCACTAGTACCGACATATACTATTTTCACATTACCCTCTCCTCCAAACATGAAGAAAATTAAAAACTATCGCATCTCAAAGAGTATTGCACTGGAGGAGATCGTCGATAAATGTAATTTTGTTTTATAATATTGCTGTATGCACCTTGTATATACATGTAATAGATTAAATTAATGAAGTAAATTTGAATTCGGTAATTAAAATATTACCTGGCGACCGTGAATAAGTTCAAGCCCGCTTAAACTTGAACAGCGAAAAAAAATGCTAAAAATTAAGTTTGAGAAGATGCTTTTCAAACTTTTTAACAACGCTGTTTACGGAAAAACCATGGAGAACGAGTGAAAACACGTTGACATTAAGCTCGTTAGTAAATGAAAAGGACGCTACGGTGCGGAGGCGCTTATTGCCCGGCTCAATTCCAGCAGTTGCGTCATCTTCGATAAAAACCTGGTGGCGATCCAGCTCTTACGAACGAAGATTTGTATCAGGAAACCCATTTACACTCTCTCTTCGTACTGGATTTGTCCAAAACTCTCGTATACCGCTTCCATTATGACTATATGCTAGAAAAGGTAGCAAATTGTGAAGGCAGTTGTAAGCTGCTGTACACCGATACTGATAGCTTGGTGTACGAAATGACCTACATTGATATGTACAGGATAATGAAACAGAACATCCATGAGTTCGACACCTAAGACTACCCAAAGCCTAACCAATTGAACATTCCTCTGGCCAACAAGGAAATTGTTGGTTTGATGGAAGATGAATGCAATGGAAACATCATGCTATAATTTGTTGGACTGAGGAGCAAGATGTACAGCGTCAGAGTCGAAAATCAGAAGACGATAAAGAGGTCCGTAGTTAAAGCGACTATCTGTTTCGACGACTACATCAATTGTTTTAAAATGAAAAAGATCAAGATTTGTCAACAGCGAAACATAAGATCTCGCAATCACGAACTGTACACTGAAAAGGAAACGAAGATCGCTCTCAGTTCTTACGACGACAAATGATATCTGCAGTCAGAAACTACGGACACTCTTCCTTGGGGCCATTACTCGGCAAAACCGATAAGTTCAGAGGTGGGGGAAGCAGCTACCGAGCCACCGAAATCTGAGGTGGAGGTAGACGCTACCGAGCTGCCGGGACTTGTGGTGGAAAAAGTTGCTGCTGCTGAGGTGGAGAGATTCCTATATGAGCGGCTGCACGAGCGGTCTAGCATCATTTAGTTCAAAGCCTCCTCAAGAGAGATAATCAACAAGTTCTTGAAAGAACTCATTAGTCAACAAGCGAAGAAACGGGCAGTAAAAGATCCAGACTTCGATTTTACCAGTGAATCTTAAATTAGGGTTTGTATTTTTTTCTTTGACGATAATTTAGTCTTACTAGGAGAGTATCACAACTCCGGATTACGGATTTTGCTCAAACTTTGAGATAAGTTTCCAAATGTCAAAATATGAAAGGAAACAGAATTTTAGACACCAACGCTTAATATTTCCCTAGTTATAGGCAATTAAAGAAAATCACTAAAAAAGTTACTAGGTTTTTAAACGCATATAGTTCCTTAGCATTGATAGCTAGAAGCTTAAAACTTTTTTTAAATGAAAGTTGAGCTTCGACCTTTTCGAAATTGTAGTTATAGCATGTCAAAATATTATTTTTTCCCAACGTCATAGCGTAATAAACAATAGACCTGATTTTTCTTTTTAAAACATTAATTAATAACAAAAGCTGAAATTGGGTATAATGTTTATTACGCTATAACGTTGGGAAAATATAATATTTTGACATGCTATAACTACTATTTCGAAAAGGTCGGAGCTCAACTTTCATTTAAAAAAAGTTTCAAGCTTCTAGCTATCAATGCTAAGGAACTATATGCGTTTAAAAACCTAGTAACTTTTTTAGTGATTTTCTTTATAGCCTATAACTGGGGAAATATTGAGCGTTGGTGTCTAAAATTCTGTTTCCTTTCATATTTTGACATTTGGAAACTTATCCCCAAGTTTGAGCAAAATCCATGATCCGGAGCTGTGATACTCTCCTAGTTGATCAATTTTTTTATTAATAATTTTTCTACAAACTACATATTTTTGAACAATGGATGAACAATGATAACAAGTATAACAGTGTCCACAGGGTATAAATGCGATTTCTACTTTATTATCAAGACAAATTTTGCATCTATTGGTATTTTCTTCATCAGAATTATTCTGACAAGGTATATCTCTGATGAAGTGACAACGGCCATTCCACTTTTTGTGCTCTAATAATGGGTTGTTATCGATTTTCTATCTACATATTTTTGTGAAACATTCAAAGCAACGGATTTTATCTATTTCACCAGTGTAGTAAAATCCTATTTCAGCTAAATCTTCAGGTTTTAAAAAACTTTAAGGCCAATTTTTAAAACTTTCAAGGTGGTTTTGCTGTATTTGATACATGATCACATTGGATTATTTGTGAGTTTTTATTCTTCATAAATTAATTACAAAATATTTATTGGGCATCTGCTTTATTAATCCAACTATTGTGAGTATTGTCGGAACCAAGCCACTTTACCAATACTTCATTTCCACGTCTTCTAGGAATCTTCTCTACAAGATAGTAATCAGGATATTCGACGCTTTGTAATTCTTGTTCATAAAAACCTCCAGCTATTGGTTGATCTTTGTAATCCTGCAAGTGAACTGTACGTGGTTTTGTTTTTCGAACTTAGTATACAGTAAATATTTCAGTAGACCAGTTGGGCTTGTATTCTTTTTCGAATACTTGTTTCAACTCGCTTACTCGTACTTTATCACCAACTTTGAACTTTGGTTTCTTTTCTATTAAATTAATATTATGCTTGAATAGTCGAAGAACTTCAGCTTCGTTTTCAGCTGTAACATCTTTCGGTTTCATATCAATAGTCCGATGCTTCTCATCATTGTTCTTGTCAATCAAATTAGAGATGATATCAATCCTCTTGTAGTCACCACATAAACTTAACTGTTTCTACATTTTGTTTTTGAACGTGCGATTAGAGCGTTCACAAATAGACGCCTTGAGATTACTATACGTCGAGTAGAGATTGATTCGAGATTCTGGAAATTGGTATTATAGAACTACTTTCCCTTATCTGCTTGTAACTTTCTTGATATTCGACCTTGACGCAATACAGACTTCCTAGCAGCAGAAACATTTACATCAGTTTTTTGTTTTACAGAAACAGCCCATGCATATTTGGAAAAAACGTCTATAACTATAAGCATGTATTTGTATCTTTTGTTCTCTCGAGAATAAGGTTGCATCTCTACTAAATCAGCTTGCCATGTCTCATCGAAACCTCACACATCAAACTTTTGATGAGGATAATTACGACGTGCTGGCTTGTGAAGCTCTTCTACTACTCTTTGACGCTGTTCCATCGATGGTTATCAATTGACTGTTATGCATTAACAGTGATTATGCCTCTTTTATAGTCTCAATTTCCATCTGGCTTTGTACGAATTTCTTATCTAGCCTGTCTCTATGCACCTCTACAATTTTATCTAAGTTAGTAGATCATTTCTCTAACTAGATATTGAATCTAATAATCTTTGAACTTCCAAACGTACGA
The DNA here is from genome assembly GCA_017163975.1 of Anastatus disparis. Lineage (NCBI taxonomy): Eukaryota > Metazoa > Arthropoda > Insecta > Hymenoptera > Eupelmidae > Anastatus > Anastatus disparis. The sequence continues at coordinate 590,480 of JAFFSR010000233.1, forward strand.
TACGCTATAAAGTATCTAAATTCACAGCTTCATTGAGTTGATTAGGTAATACGAGATTACAAAGTCTCTTATTCTCCAAGTCATACTGATTACAGATGTGATTTTATATTCAACACCTAAGGTTCTCGACTACCCTCGCTTCGTTTAAGATTACATCCGAATACATCGACGCTCATTTTGATAATATATGGTGTAGGTGTCTACACCTTAATATATATAGCCACCTTAACGAAACTCTTCGATGATTGAATATATCTCATTTGTATGGCTAGAGTTTTCAGTTTCTCTTTCAGCAATGACTAATCGAAGTCTATCAACGAGTTCGTTTGGATAATCCCAATATCTGTAATCCATCCTCGTATCTCTTCTTGTAATTTTATATCGAGGTAACGATCCTCCTCTTTTTTTCAATGAAAACAAAGGACCAATGATACTGTCGAATTTCTTACTTTTGTGCGTACAAATAGACTCATCACTTCTCTAGCGTCATTTGTGAGCATTAGTAGTTTCCAGAATCTTCTTGTAATTTTGTATATCATTATTGTTTACGTGACCTCTATCGGAATTTTTCGTAATTAACAATTCCAATAATCCTTTTTTTGGATATTTTTTATCTTTTATACAAATATTTTTATCTTCGAAAAATAGAAGTGAGTCACCAATTAAGTAGCTGTTACCTTCCTTGTGCACTCCATAAACTTTATCCGATTGTTTTAGTTGTTTCTCATTGAGCATATAAATGTACTTATTATCAAACAATAAATCATCATCTCCTTTTTTTTCTAATTCTTGCTCACTTGTAGCTGATTCAAATTCCGTATAAACTTGTTGAATAGTATCGTTTAATGATGTATTTATAGCATCATCATCATCAATGGATGAAGAGGAAGGGAAAGAAGACTGCAAAGATGAGGAATAAGCATTATAGTTTTTAATGAATTTTTTTTTTATTTTTTGCTATGTCACGTATAAAATCATTATTTTTCTCAGTAGTAGCAACGAGTTTCTGAGGAGGATCAATGATAGGTTTGAGTGTCTCGCCAAATGCTCTTTCAATATTTTCTTTTCCAAACTTCAGCAAGTTATATTTTTGTTTAAGTGCATTGCGTGCTTGCACAAGTTGATGTAGAACATTTTTCTTTCGTCGAATGTCAGCCATGTTGACGCTTCAGCGTACAATGATGAATTGTTTTCTTAGGACTATGTGCGCGCTATATTTATAGCAAAACAATCGAAGCCTTTTCTATATCCACCAGAATTGATCGAACTATCATTGTCGATCATTGAAAATCCGTATTTAACATTAGTCCAATACTTGGAGCACAATTCTTTGAATTGCGCGCAAATCGAATCAGAATTGACGTGATCGTCATATAAGTGTCTCAAATTGACGTCATCTTATCGAAAAATTACCAACAAATTGACATTGTCTTTGACTAGATGTTATGGATTGCGAGCATAAGATTGACAGAGATAGAAACAATCAACATCTTTGTGTCTACTCAAACAGAAGTAAGCTCTGATATTATCTTGTTTATCACAGACTACATCATTTAAAATCATGACCAAACTCGAAAGCGCATTATCAGGGGCTACAACAGATTCGTGCTTACTAAAGAGAAAGTATTGTACGCCTTCTAAAGGCTCTAGGAGGTTCTTCTAAAACTTGTACTTTTGTTAATTCAAAGACTTGAAGTACACAAAAACGTTTTCGAACCTAAGGCTATTAGGATGCGTTATTAATGCTAACAGACCATCGGTTTTACCACAATTTGATGGACCGCAAAAGACAGCTCGAATACTGTTTGGAAGTAAATCTCCATGCCTCTTTAATTTCTTCTCATGCTCCACGATAGTGCCGAAAATTCCTATTAGTAGCTTGACGGATTGTTCTTTGAAATTCATCATCACAGCACGTCTGACGTATGACTGCGTAATCAGCTATAAATGCAGGGCTCATACATCCAACACCTCAGTCTTCATTTAATCTTCGAAGTGTGATGACCGTATATAGACAACGACGTGGTCGTGGTTTTGTCAACAAGCTTCTTCATAGTCTTCTTATCGAACTTCATATACCCGGCTACCAATACTGTTGACCCGGTACAAAATTAGCTAAATGTTTAGCTAGACATGATACAGGAATCAATACTCTTGATAAAGCTTGTAAAGAGCACGACATTGCATATTCAAGGAATCGTAAAAACGTAGAAGCCAGAAACGCTTCTGATAGAATTTTAGCAGAAAAAGCTAATCAAAGAATTTCATCAATAGACGCTAGCTTTGGAGAAAAAGCAGCTGCATTTGCAATTCAAAATATTATAAAAGTAGAGTCTTAATTCGAAATAGGTATGAAAAAGATTGGTAGGAGGAGAAGGAAGCCTTCTACTACTACTTCCAATACAACAGTAATAGCTACATCAAAATCAGTTGTTCCTACAAAATGTGCGCGAAAAGCCATTCTGTCAGCTCTAAAAGGTGCACGTAATGCTGTTAAAAAGCAGGTAGTAAAAATAATTTAAAAATTCCACGTACTTTACCAGTTCCAAAGAAGGTTTCTTACCATTCCTTATGTTAATATTTGCAGGTTTAAGTACTGTCGGTGGTATAGCTGGAGGTGCCGCTGGAATCGCTAAAGCGGTAAACGATTCCAAAAATAAGAGACATAATAAAAAGTTGAAAGAAATAGCTCTTGGTAAAGGTCTTTGCTTGAAACCATATAAAACAGGTCTTGGTCTTCGTATAAAACCAAAGAATTCTTAAAAAAAAAAAAAAAAAGATCCCAAAAGTAAAATTACCTCAAAGGATGCTAATCATATCAAGTATGCAAAAATCCTAAAAAATCTCAAATTTTCGAGAAGTATTTATGAGGAATGCTATGCCCATTAATGGACCGCACTATAGAGAATCAGTGATTGTTAATCTCGATGATGCAGATGGACCTGGAACGCTTTGGGTACAACAAGGAAACGATGTTGTGTATTTTGATAGCTTTGGTGACCTTCATCCTCCTTTGGAATTGAAGACATTGAGAGTAGGTAACATCAAGTACAATCCTGAGAGATATCAAGACTTTGATACTTTTAATTGCAGTTATCTTCGTCTAAGTATCTTGAGTAATACTCTTGATATATAAAGAAAAGAATGATGAGTATTTGTTCATTATGCGTTCAACAATCATGGATGATTCATTGACTTTGAGTCTCTTGGGTACATTACCTGTACTGGGAAAACAGTATTTTCCACCAATTGAACTCTCACCTGACAAGAATTATGTTCTCGGATTAGTTGCTTTCATGATATTCAATTATATACCTCACATCGACAAGGGTAGTAATCTATTCCACGCTGGACAGGAAGAAATTATTTTACCGACCGGTAGTTATGAAATTGAGGATATAGAGAACTATCCCAATAAAACATTGACGACAAAAAGTATCTCAATCAGTATTAAATCGAACAATAATACCTTTTGCAGTAAAATGAAATGCAATCATCCGATTCATTTTCGACGATAGGACCTTTTTAGACTTTTTTGCAAAACGTGTTCTTCTTGCTGACGTCACAAATCATTCAGATTTACCTGTAGCTATCCTGAAGGTCAACGCTTTTCGAGTCAAGTGCAATATCGTCTCTGGTGCCTATATAAATGGTCGAAAAGTGCACATGATACATGAATTTTTTCCTGCAGTCCCACCAGGATATAATATCATCAAAGTGCCATCACAAGTCATTAACCTTCCAGTGATCGTCAAGAGCATAAATCATTTACAAGTGCGTATACTCGATTAAGACGGGAATTTAATTAACTTTCGTGGAGAAACTATTACATTTAGATTACATATTTAATCGGTTTAGAAAAATGAAAGTGGTTTATAACAATAAAAATAACAAAGGGTATATAAGTAAATCAAGATGGCAGTCAAACATCAGTCGTCATCGACAAGTCAAAGTACTAACATGGCAGAACATTCAGCTTTTGAAAAGCCAAGGCTTAAAAATAAGAGCTTCTAGTGGAAAATTACATGTTTGATTTTTTGATGTTTTCAAAGAAATAGAGGAAATTCTAAACATAAGGACAGGAGTAACATTGGATGAGTCAATAGCTCACTGTGAGGTGCACGCGTACGAGCCTTATACTTCATCAAATTTCAATAATATTGATGAAATTCAAATATAGATTCAACATCAAGATTTAAATCTTCTGCCTTCGCCAAGTTCTCGGCACATAATAGGTAAATTAACTCAACAAGACAGCACTGCTGTAGCAAGAACTAACTTAGTTAATAACGGCATCTGCCTTCTATTCGAGGAAGTTTGCTATGAAATTAATGCTATAGAGATCGATCGCTGTAAGGATGTCGGATTAATTACTGTTATGAAAGGTTGGGTATCACTCAACCCTAGTCAAAGTTTGATTATAGAAAATGCTGGTTGGATTGATATAGCGAAAACTCGAAAAATCGATAATAACAATGGCTATTTTGATATTTTCATACCTCTTAGTATGATTTTAGGCTTCGCCGAAGATTATCGCTAAATCATAGTCAATGTTAAACATAAACTTATTCTCACAAAATTCAGGAATGATATTAACGCTGTAATACAAACACTAAATGCTACTAATGTTTACGAAAATTTCAAAATTGATCTTTCAAGGATTGAGTGGCTTATGACTCACATACAGTTATCCAATGAATGTGAAATTCGCATGCTTCGGAAAATCGAGAAAAATAAACCTATCCCAATGAGTTTTCGTGCCTGGGATATATAAGAATATCCATTGTTACCTGCATCAACGAGACATGTATGGACAGTCAAAACATCTCATCAGCTAGAGAAGCCTCGTTTTATCATTTTTGGTTTTCAGACAAATCGAAAAGGACAAAAAACTGCTAACGCTAGTCAGTTCGATCACTGCAATTTGAGCAATGTCAAACTGTTTCTTAATTCTCAATACTATCCTTATGGAAATATGAATTTTGATATTGTCAATAATCAGTATGCAATATTATACGATACGTACGCTTATTTTCAAAATGCATACTATAAAAATCAGATTATATCAATCACATGCCACTGATAGTCATCGATTGTTCAAAACAAAATGATTCTCTGAAGAGTGCTCCAGTTGATGTTCGTCTTGAATTCGAAACTAAACAAAACTTTCCAGCTGGAACTTCAGCTTATTGTCTAATCTCACATGATAGAATCACAGAATTCAACGTCATAAGCGGTGATGTCATAAAATTAGTCTAAAGGAGTGGGGATAGTCTGCAAAAGAGTGTAGAAAGTAGAATATAAGAAAGCGGGAGCGAGCTGAGATCTCATTCTTCAACAAGATGGAATACGCAGTAGACTTACAAGGTTTTAAAAAACCAGGTAAGGAATTTGTTTCAAAAGAGTTGGCTGCTGTTTTTCTCGTTGAGTTTGTTGAACCAACTGTGCATCTTTTCAAACCACCTTTTCCTTGGAAAAAGTTAACTACAAAATACAAGCGTGAAAATCTCTGGCTCGAGCTTTGCTATCATGGACTCTTTTAGAATTCTGAAGATCACGACTATACTGAATTAAAGAAAATTTTTTGACAAACTCTGCAGAACGCCACACAAGTTTTTGTGATTGGTAAAGTGAAAAAAGAGTGGTTAGAGAAGTTTGATTTTAAAGTTGTGGATATTAGTGAAGTGGGTATTCCCCATTTTGATCAACGGCTAACTAAAACAGTCTCTTGTTCACATCATAATTGCACACGGAGAGAAAAATCATGTTATTATTCCATGAAATTTCAAGTGATCATTACATGATATTTCTTCACCGAATATTATCGAAGAAACAAGTGATTTTTCGATGATATTCATGTTTTTAATAGATGGCGATGCATCATGTTAAAATTACTTGAGACCCACGGGATTTTCACGTGGCACTCAAGTGAATTCATCGGTGGTGCGGCCGACTCAGTAGCACAGGCTTTGAAAGGAGATAGAGAGGGGGAGAGAGAGAGAGAGAAACAAAGTAACCAAAGGGCTTCGCTAATAAAAATCGACAGGAAAATGAACCCCCACTCTACTCGCACAGTATGTGTATTCTAACTGACTGCTGCTACGAAAATACACTTATATTCTTTAGTCTCTCTCTCCCTCCCTCTCTCCCTCTCTCTTTCAAAGCCCGCGCTACTCGGTCGGCCCTACCACCATCGAATTCACTTGAGTTCCACGTGAAAATCCCGTGAGCGTCCAAGGAATAATATCATGGCGCCTATAGTATTTTAAGTTAGAATCAATTGACGTTAAATTAACTTGATCTCATGAGAACTTTACATAAATAATCATATAATTTTAACGTGTTAAATTTATCACGAGAAAATAACATGATTTTTCTCTCCGTGCATGTATAAAAATACGTGTGCTGTTAACAACGTTAAATCAATACAAAAGTTGTAATTCAGTGATTTCAGTGATTGGGTTATGGACTGGGAAGACACTCCTGTAAATACCGACAGTAAATCAGAACTGTAAAAAAAGTTATTAATCAGCATGGAGTACTTGGTGAATATGTAAGGTTTCAAAAGTCTGGTGATGACTATATTCTCAAAGAGTTGTCTGTAATGCTGCTCAACGATGATACCGAATCTCTGCTACTCCTTTTCAACAAACCATATTCCTGACGTAGACTTTCGGACGAGTACAAAGAACAAAATACGTGGTTGGAATATTACTACCATGGTTTATCATGGAACTCTGGTATTATTTTCTATACTGACGTAGGCAATATTTTTAGAGAAGCCTTACATGATGAGACCGAAATTTCTGTCGTGGGTAGTATCAGAAAAAAATTGCTAGAACGCTTCAAGTTTAAGGAGATGTAAAACGGACACTACACCTGTACTTATAGATATTAACTTCCTTTCCATTTCATTGCTGAATTTCTAGAAAAGAAATGCATTAGCTTGTAGTATGTACCGTGGTGATTATTTAGTTAAATTTTCAAATAAATTCATTCATTAGTATTTGAGAATTTTGGATTCCAAAATTATTTATTATAATTTTCCGATTTTCTACAGGAATCCAAATATCTTAAAAACTAATGAATGAATTTATTTGAAAATTTAACTGAATAATCTTTATAGTACATACTACAAGCTAATGCATTTTTTTACTGTAAATTTTGCAATAAAATGAAAAGATAGTCAATATTTACGAATACACGTGTAGTATCCATTTCACATCCCCTTAAAATCTGTGACGTCATAGAAATGGGTTTTCCACCAGCTGATAAAATAAAGCTTGTGACTGTTCGCCCTAATCACAATGATACATACAAAGCTCGTAGTGCTCTGCACAATGTCTGACTTATGAAGAGATACTTTACTAAAAACAACTCAATTGAATTATGCTACCATAAGAAGTAAAAAGGAGAGATAATGTTTAATGGGTGTATCTCACAGTTAGGGGCGAAGGTTGGGGCTCCCATCACTTCCTATAAAAAGTAAACCTATAAAAGAGTCCAAGTCATGATACTCAAAATTGTTCAGGGTCGAACTGGTCCTCCAACCTCTACCGATTTTGCTGATTCTTACTAAAAAAAATTCTAAGCTGATTCTACTTCACCTCAATTCTACTTCAGCTGAATTCAAACTGGTCCCCCCCACCTCTAAATCGATTTTTCTGGTTCTTACTTAAAAAAATTCTAAGCTAATTCTACTTCACCTCAATTCTACTTCAGGTGAATTTGAACTGGTCCCCCCACTTCTATACTAATTCTACTTCATATTAATCCTAATTCAGGTGAATTAAAATCGGTATAAATTAGAATCAGTATAGCTTATCTACTCTGCTAACCTTTATTTTATGTAGTATACTCGATTCGTCTGATTTTTAATTCGAAATCTTAATCTCCAAATTTTCAACTGAATTCAAAGTATCCTCTTTAATATATGAAGACGATTCGGTGTATTTCGCGTAACATGTTAGCATGGTGCAGTCGGTAAAGTCCACGCTTCTCATTATAGCGATCGACGGTTCGATCCCAACTGAGGTGAGATTTTTTTTTGTTTTCTTTCAAATATTATTTAAATTAATTTAATAAATAAGAGAAATAATTTAAAAATTTGAAAAAATTGTTTCGCATATAATAAATAAATTAATAATCATTCGGGATAAAAAAATTAACGAATAAATATTTTTTTCTATATATTATCTGCTCAATCAAAATTTAGAATATAGAATAGTTATTTTTCTTACAAAGCGAGTATGTCACAGCATTAGTATATCTCTCTATACTATACAAATTTTTGCCGCTGCCGCTGTCAGTCTCTCAACTTCCTACCTTAACTTCTCCTTTTTACTGATAAATTTAACTAATTCATGGTAAATTTTACCTAATCTATCGTAAATTTCAGCTAATTTATTGTGAATTTTACCTAAGCATTTCATTTTTTAGCTAATTTTAGCTAAAAATTAAATAATTTAGCTAAGTTTAGCTAATTTATTGAGAATTTCAGCTAATTTATATTAATTTTAGCTAATATTTTAATTTTTTAGCTAAGTTTAGCTAATTTACTGTGAATTTTAGCTGAAATTTTAATTTTTTACTAAAAATCTGATAAATCAGGTCAATTTGATTTCAATTATTATAAGATTTTTTTTTAGCTAATTTTAGCTGATTTATTGAGAACTTTAGCTAAAAATTTAATTTTTTAGCTAAGTTTAGCTAATTTATTGTGAATTTCATTTAAAATTTTAACTTTTTCACTCAAAATTTGATAAATCAGGTCAATTTGATTTAAATTATCATAAGATTTATTTTTCTTTTTATATTATAAAAGATTTTAAAAATTTACAAAAAAGAAAATATTTGTTTATGCTAGATAAATGAAATAAGAATTGAGCCTTTAGAAGTTAGGAGGTGATTCTCGGAGCATAATGTGAAAGAAAGATCGGTTGGAGATGGTGACCATAATAGCGTCTAATATGCGTTGTATAAATAAATATTTATATCATATGTTATATTTTATATTATGTGTACATTATTAATTATTGAAATATAAAAAATGTCTAAATGTATGTAAGTATATGAATGTAAAATTATTACAAGGAATTATCTATATTATAAAATCTATGTATTAAATTCAAAAGAGGGGTTGGCGAGCGAAGCGAGCAGGGGGTATATATTATAAAAAGATTTCGCCGCCGCCGCTGTCGCTGCTGCTGTGTATAAAAATTCGATTTGTCCTTGGTAAGCTAGAATTTAGCTAGAATCTAGCTAAAATTAAGCTTAAAGTTAGCTGACAATTAGCTAAAAGTTACCTAAAAGTTAACTAAATATTAGCTAAAATTTATATTAATTTTAAGCAATTTTTGGTTTGATTTCAGCTGAATTTCAGCTGCATTTTAGATATATTTATATTATATTCTCTCTATACTATTGAAAGTATATCGCCGCTGTCGTCGCTGTCATCGTCAGAAATGTGCCCCTCATTTTTGGACTTACATTACAGCGTTAAATTTAGAATCTTTTTACTACTAGACTGACATTTAATAAAACGTTTATAAATCAATTACTGACTTTATTCTTTATTTAATATTATAATAAAACATATACACGTAGCTCTCATAACACACAACATTTAATTATCAATTCTGTCCTGGTATAAAGCTAGGACTTCACAGAGAATTAGATTCATTAGAAGATCATTAAAGATTTACCTCAAGAAAACTTTTGAATAATTAATATTATTTAGTATTATTTAATAAAAGTTATTAGAAAAATTGCGAATTCTTAAATATTTTTTCAAAGTTATAAAAGCAAGATGGGAGTTGGCGCGCTTGCGCGCAGGAGGCTTGCCCCCTAGTTAAATAGTAATTTTAAATATGTTCAAGTATTAAACTTTATGCAGACATTTTTCTCAGTGTAAAAGTCTTGTATACTTAAAAAAAGGGATAGTAATAATAATAAACCACATAAATATTATATTTTTTCCGATACGATGAGTTTTCGCTCACAAATTGTTTGAAGCTTATGTAGTTGACGTTATCAGATTATAATATAATGTCAAATATATGTATGTGCACATATATATATATATACTAGGGGCAAGCGCACCGACCCCCATCTTGCATTAACTTTAAAAAAATATCCAAGAATTTGCAAATTTTAATAAGTTTCATTTAAAATACTAAATAACCTTAATCATTCAAAAGTTTTTTTCAGGTAAATCTTCAATGATCTTCTAATAAGTTCAATCATCCACACAAATTTATAAAAATATATTTGCAGAAAAAATAACTATTATCTTGTTATGTAGGCCGAAGATGCGCAGAACACAGGAGAAGATAAACAATGAACTTACTAGGAGAGTGTCACACCTCCGGATCACTGATTTTGCTCAAACTTCGGGATAAGTTTTCAGATGATAAAATATGGAAAAAGCTAAGGTTATAGTCATAAATACTCAATATTTCCCTAGTTACAGGCAATTAAAGAAAATCACTAAAAAAGTTACTAGATTTTTAAACACATATAGTTCTTTAGCGTCGATAGCTACAAGCTTGAAACTTTTTTAAATTAAAGCTGAGCTCAAATCCTTTCGAATTAGTAGTCATAGCATGTAAAAATATTTTTTTTTTCCAAAGTTAGAGCGTAATAAAGATTGGACCTAATTTCAGCTTTTATTATTAATTAATGTTCTTAAAAGAAAAATCATGTCCAATGTTTATCACGCTCTAACTTTGGGAAAAAATAATATTTCAGGATGCTATAACTACTAATTCAAAAGGATTTGAGCTCAGCTTTATTTTATTATTAATTTAAAAGAAGTTTCAAGCTTGTAGCTATCGATGCTAAAGGACTATATGCGTTTAAAAATCTCGTAACTTTTTTAGTGATTTTCTTTAATTGTCTGTAGCTAGGGAAATATTGAGTATTTATGACTATAACTTTAGCTTTTTCCATATTTTATCATCTGAAAACTTATCCCAAAGTTTGAGCAAAATCCGTGATCCGGAGGTGTGACACTTTCCTAGTTAGTGTAGTGATAGTGAGTATGTGTGCGAGAATGCTAGAGTGAATGTGACTCACGTCAAGAATGTATGACGTGCAAGCATATGTTATATATTATTATATATTTAATGTGAAATGACGTTTTTTTTATGGTTGGCAATAATGCAAGTTCCCTATTATTCAGCGCGTTAAGCGCGAGTAACATATGTTTGCACAGTGTATGGTAATTATTGTAAAACTTAGCGTATTAAACGCATAAACGTGATAGTTTTAAAGACTGAGCGTATTAAACGCACAAAACGTGATAAAATTAGAATGTTATATTGATTATATAAAATCTTAAAAATATGTATTGAAAACATAAAAATTAACTTGTTTAGATTCCAAAAATAATTCAA